>OW028576.1:13197611-13545111 GCA_932294295.1 Alitta virens
TTTGTTTTGACAAGTAACTGTCAAAATACTGGCTCCTGCTAGCGAGTATATTGGCCAGTACTGGCAAAGAACTGGTAGTGTGTGTCTGGAAGGAGAGCTAGTTTTTTATATGTCATAATTAGTGTAGACTCAATTGCTAAAAGGCTACTTATTAGCACAGTTATGTAATATTAGCAACTGTGGGTATATAATTATATGGAGTTATGTAATGGAGATAAATTAAGGTTATATTAGGGTAAATATGAACGTATCTAAATGTAGGTATAAAAGATTTAAAATAATTATATTATTGTGTTGTATAGAAGTATAAAATGGACTGATAGATAATCAATCAATCAATCAATCAATCAGTTCAGCTAGTCAGTCAGTCAGTCAGTCAGCTATTCAATCAGTTAGTCAGTTAGTCAGTTAGTCAGTCAGTTAAATCAAGTCAGTCCGTCAGTCTGTCAGTCAGTCAATCAGTCAATCATTCAGTCAGTCAGTCAATCAGTCAGTTCGAAATCCTATCTGCCTATCAGTTAATGGTTTCCTCTTTTAAAAAATCTATACGCAACAAGGTATAATTCAATAATTCATTTAACTGTCATGTTATAACAGTCGTATAAATGCCATAACTAGCCAGTTATGAAAAATTAATAACGGCAACATCATTATTCCGAGAGCTATAGTAACATCACAATTTGTTAATCTTTAAATTCAATCTAACAAGTTGTCCATAACCATCCCTGGAACTTCTGAAACTTGAAAGTATTTTTACTTCATTTTTGGTCTGCAAAATGTACATAATCTTGCCGTTTACAAATATTGAGTTAAAAGTGATAAAAGCTAAGTATGTAGCTAGTGGTTGCTTCCAAAGTGTCTCTAGACCATTTACATGAATAATTCATAGCAGAAATTGGATTACAAGCCAACTCCTACTGGACAATCTCTAATGGCAGGTTTAGTACACTCGCCTAAGTGGCTTATAAATATGGCCAAAGCAGTTGACTCGCTGCAGGTGGTTACGTGGTGGATTAGAAGAAATTTTAAGAAGGAAGGAAGGAAGGAAGGAAGGAAGGAAGGAAGGAAGGAAGGAAGGAAGGAAGGAAGGAAGGAAGGAAGGAAGGAGGAGATCTGGGGAATATACAAGCAACAAAAAAGGAGTGAAATGGTTTTGGAACTATATAAACTTATCTTTTGAAATAATGAAGAAAGAATGAATGAAAATAAAGAAGGAATCTTATGATATTCTGAAGAAAGTAAAAGAGAAATAATGAAAGAAAAGAAGACAGAAAGGAAGAAAGACAGAATGAAAGAAAGAAAGAAATGGTTTTAACTTTCAAATCCACTATGAAAAGAGAAATTAATCAAGGCAATAATGAAACGAAAAATGACACAAAATCTAATTAGCACCAGACAAATGACTAATCTACTAATCTAGGCCTTGATATGCTATAGACATGTCTAAACTCAACTAATCCCTGCTCCTATTACTTCCAGGTACTCTGGCATGATTACAATATTACCAGACTGTGGGTGATTGGTGCTTAAATACCAAAGTACTAGATTAGCATACTATAACTCATATAATCTAATTATGGTCATAGATTACACATTGATAATAATCTTGTTTTCTCACGGTCATCTGCAAAAACATGATTGTCACACAAATGTCACATGACTTTTTTTTTACACCTGTATGATGAAATCCCTTTTAATTCAAGGCCTACTTACTGACGCAATACATTGTAACATATTGTTTATTAATAATAATATCGTATTTATATACAGTAAAATATGGCTATAAGACCTTAGTACAAAATTTACTGGTCTTAATAGTGAGGTGGTATTAATAGTGAGATAGTCTTAATAGTGAGGTGGTCTTAATAGTGAGATAGTCTTTATAGTGAGGTGGTATTAATAGTGAGGAGGTCTCTGTACAGGGTCGTCCCAATAGAAAGATTTTATCTTAGTCTTAATAGTGAGGTAGTCTTAATAGTGAGGTGGTATTAATAGTGAGATAGTCTTAATAGTGAGGTAGTCTTAATAGTGAGGTGGTATTAATAGTGAGATAGTCTTAATAGTGAGGTGGTCTTTAACAGTGAGGTTTCATTGTCTTTTATGCCTTGTTTACACGTATTAGGGGAGAGTCAATTGCTGCAGTCTGCAAATACTTGAGCTTTATCTTTATGACATCAGAATTACTTTTATGTAAACAATCGTTTATGATAAGACACTTCCTCACGACTTTGTTGTGTGTGGAGTATAGCTCTCAAGTGTTTTTACTTGTATTTTAGATTATTATTACCACAAAATATTGTAAATTTTCCCCATTAATGAGACCAAAAGTGTGCACCATTTGGTGGCAATATAAGTAAGTCGTATAAGCATGGTATAAATATTATGGGTTCTTAAATATTTTAATTTATTTCTCATAACTGTTTTAGAACTAGAACTAAATTGAATTTATGTTTTCAACCAAATATTTCTTGGTACACCTAAAATATGTTTTATATATAAACAGTCAATATTTCTAATTTCAAAAAATACATAAATCTCTTGGCGATATATTTTTCTCTCTATCTTTCTGTCTAAATTCTGTCTTTCTCTGTCAATCTGTCTTACATTATTTGAATTAATTAACTTCTTTAAAACTTTATATTGACCGTAATTACTAGATTAGTCAAATGTTTTCCTTTTAATGATGTTAATTATAGACGTTCCTAGGAAAGTCAATGAGTGCAGGAATGTGACAAAATGTTGCCATGGTAACTCCCCTTTGGCTAAACGGGTATGTTTGTAAAAATTTGGCTAATTATAGCTAATTAATTGGTCATCAAAAGAAATCGAATAGACAGTAAATAAGACCTTAATTTAGACCTTAATTAATTTCTTAAAGTAGTATATTCTGTATAATATATAATTATTCAATTTTCAAATAATATAATTCTGAATTTTTTTAATGAAATATAATATTTATTATATTTAAAAATCAACTATTTAACTTTGAATCAATCTACATTAAAATAAATTCTATAGTACATGCATAATATTACCTTTAATTCTTTCAATATCATAACTTTTAATGCTCACAATATGTTTACAAAATTCAATATATTATCAATATCAATAACAAAAATGCAATAAACTCCCAATATAAAACATTCAAAAACACTTTCATACTCACAACTGTTAATATTAGCTCCACAAAATATACTTTAGATGGTTTGTAAAAAAGCCTAAAGAACTTTTTTGGAAGCTCCTACAGAAATCAGGGGCAATTTGGTCTCTCCATATTACCCCAAGCAATGGGGTAAAGTTAGTGCAACCCTCTGTATGCGCTGTACCCTTGGGGTGATAATATCATCCTAGCCCCTTATCTAGTTTTATCTACGGGTATCTCGGAGTGAAAATATCCCTATATTACTGATAGGAGTTTTGAAGGTAGGAAGAGGGTGTAGATACCACGAAGTAGGGATATTGTAGTAGATCAAATACGTTAAAATAACGGAGATAAAGACTTTTGGAACTAACTGTATTAATGTATTACTTGTATTATATTTTACCTCGCTATTAAGACCACCTCACTATTAAGATAAAATTAGTTGTCCACTATATGTGGTCTTAATAGCGAGGTTACTATATGGTTTAGTGTCCATCTAGATTCAATATTATTTTGAATCATTTGAAACTTTTGCTTTGCTTCTAAAGTTTATATAATTCATAGAATATCCATTAGTTTATTATATATAAGATTATTCTGTAAAAGTACTGAAAATATGGAGTTTTTATATTTTCATAGGTCTTTTACTTTATAGTAATTTCAATAGAATATGCCCCAATGTCCCAAAAAGGTAGAGCATTGGTTATTTCTACTAGATTTTGAATTTATATGGCCTGGCTAACATTTGTGGTGTCAGATAGATTTTTCAGAATACATTCAAATCTATAAAATTATCTGTTACTAGATAGTTTAATACCTATACAATACCCAATATAATCACAAACTGACTAGTTAGGAAGTTATAGGTACAAAAATAGCTAAATAGTATACTATTAGAAAACTATGTATATGGGTTTATATAATAAATGCTTTAGTTAATACATAATTTTACTTATTTTCAGGTTATTAATAGTGCAATAACTGCTATTATAACCTCGAAATCTGCGTATAATATTTGTGGAAGGTGTTATATGAGTTTTCAGATACATACCTCTAGCGTCCTAGTTACTAGTGCATAGCCTGCTGCACATGTTTCTTAAAGGCACCGATGAAAACAAGTACAAATCCACTGTTTGCTACCAAAACTACGCCTCGTTTTGAGCCAAAAACTTCTCAGACACTTGGGTACATCCTTTGTCTACGTGTGTGTGAAGTATCGAATCATGACGTCATCAATTAATGGTATAATTGTCCAGAATTGCGGGATAGATTTGGTGAAAGATGCGCTCTCCACACCAGCCTGCTGTGTACTGAAGTCACAGCACAGCCAGCTCACAGCCCAGCCAATGGGACGACAGGAGCACTTGATTGGCAGTTTAGCTGCTACCCCCACCCCCCCCCCCCCCCCCCAATTCAAGCAGTTCGAAACACCGTGGACGTACAAACACCCTCTCTACCCCCCCCCCCCCCCCATTCCCCCTTCAACTTGTCTCATTAAAGGAGTTGTGAACAGCTACTGGAATTTAAGAATAAATGTGGATTGAAATGTGTTATTCACATTTTATGGTAAATTAAGGAATATATTTTGGTTGCCTTATATTAAATTTCTTTTCAGAAAATGTTGGTAAATTCATGGAGTCAATTAAAAACAATGAACATGTACAAATGATAGTGTTAGGAGGTGATAATATTTACAGAAAATTATGTTGACAATAGAGTTAAAAATCTGCGCTTTTAATGACTGAATTGAGTATAGCTAATGCCATGTGACTCCATGTGACTCCATAGTAAAATACTACAAACATTTTCCATAAATTTATAAGAAATTATGTTGTAGTTTTATAATTCTACAATTTTTTCAGTTTTTATTTCATTTTATTTTATTTTCATTTTTTTATGTAAATTAAACAATAACAGTCTTCAATGAATTACATTAACAATTTACGAACAAATACACTACTTAATTCATAAATAAATTATTAAATATTAATGAAAACAGATAATTTCCTCTTATGCAGTTTATTTGACATTATTCTGCTTTAATTCTTTACACAAATATTTCTACATTACAGTTGCCTACTTTTTCTTTCAAAATACACTGCAAACCCCGCGATTAGCTCTACCTCGATATTAAGACCAGCTCAATTTTTGAGACCATTTTGTCATTTTCCAATTTTTAATATTTTGTAAAATATTTCAAAATAGAGCACCACCTCCATATTTAGACCAAGATAATTAAAAAAAAACACAATTAAAATCAAAATAATTAAATAGTATTACATTGCACGTGTTCCTAAAATACATCAACCCCCCCCCCCCCCCTTTCCTTTCACAAATCTACAACTTCCCCCCCCTCTCCCAATTCTAACCAAAATAATTAAATAAAATTACATACATTGCACGTGTTCCTAAAATACTGAATACACCATATAATCGTATCAACCCCCCCCCCCCCTCCCCTCTTTTCACAAATTTACACTTTCTGCCCCCCCCCCCCTCCTTCCCACCACACTTATTGTCCAATTGTCCATTCTATTGACCTATGCTACCAAGAGTCTAGCCAGTCCAGCCCATTAGTAATAATGGAACATTTTGATTTGCTATAAAATATTAATGGCAATTACACTTTGGTCACATGAGGTAATATTTCTCAATAACTCCCCCAGGGTATGCAATACTATGCATGCGATGACAATTAGTCGTATTAAGTGCCAAGTAGTCATATTAAGTGCCAAGTAGTCATTGTGGGTGGCAGGTAGTCAGTAGTAATACTATTGTATGATTGAATGTCAGTAGTAATAGAATTACTATCTTTTATTCAATGCTTGAATGCATTTCTTTGTCCTATTGTGTGAATGATTATGATTGCTATGTTAGATTTATTACAGGACACCCACATAAGCATGCATAAAACGTAATAACCACTAATATATAAGGGATATTTGTATAACTAATTATATAAATATGTATTATATAGATATTCACCTATCATTAATCTAAGTTATATGTATTCATCTATTTTACGCATTAATTCATTACTCATTTTAAATCTTATTTCAATCCTAAAATAAATGTCCCCTGATGCAATAGAGTCTTTTCACTGAGCAGCCCTGAATTCAGCAAGACATTTATATGTCTTTCTTCCCCTCCTATTACTCATTTTTCTTATCAGACATAGTAGGACATACCTAACTGATTCCATAAATATACTTTTCTCTCAGGGAAATAACAGAAATCAACTGAATGATCAGATGTCAAATATACATTAAAATGCACTAAAAATACTGCTGCTTGGATGCACTTTGCATCAGCCAATCACAGCCAAGTGCGGGAACTTTTTCAGCCAATAGAATTGCAGCATTTTATCGTAGCCACCTGGTGGAAATATCGAGTAATTTCTGTGAAAATCCACTATTCATTTCTCATTTATCTTATTTCATTACTAAAAGAAAATAATCCCTGATGCATTTAAGCCTTATCTTAAGTTATTTCGCTTTAAGTTTCCATGCAGTTTCAACAGCACTCTTTCATAATTAAGTCTGACATGTTTTCTATTCTTAATTTAATCATTCTTTTTCAACATGCCCTGGAATTTTGTCACAAATGATTTCAAATAAACCATTCTTAGGATCACCTGACTAAAATCACTAATTTCAGACCCACCTGTATTCTAACTATTGTATTTTACTCCTACAATTAAGGCCACCTCATTATTAAGGCCACCATGAAATTTGCACCAACATTGGTTTCAGTCAATAAAATGTTATATTTGACTTTTACACCAGAGGGCGCCGTGGTGCAGAAGTTGGTGTTTTTGAAATGGCTCAACAAAAAAAAAAAGATCTTAACAGACATTTTATGCAAATATTTCAATGATGAATCAATGAAAGAAAGACATGAATCTTTAAATATATACATGTATTATAAATCAAGGTATTTTTAACACTGGGTCACAATAAATCAATAATATAATATCAAAAGTTTTGGCATAAGCAAGGGGTTAAAGTTAGATTATTAAAGTAGATAATTTTTACGCACCTGGATAATCATGAAAGGTGGAAAACGTTCATGAGTGTGTGACAAACATAATGCTTTCAATATCAATTTATTTTTGCTATTTTCTGTCTGTTTTGGAAATTTTGGGGAAAAGATTGGCCACGTTTATCATGCTGGTCAAACAACACACCATTTTTCTCTCCAGATTTTTCTTTTTTAACTCTACGACAAGAAACCTTGCTTTTACAGTATCAGAATGTGATGGTTTATGCAAATTTATGCAAATGAGGACGTTTCATTATCCCAATTGTTCGGAATGGCGCCTCCAATTGTGGAGATCTTTGTAGCAGATTAGGTTACTTTATTTACCTCCTGCGGAGAAGAGCGCAGTGTCATTGTCGCATTGTTTGTATTGTTCTTATTGTCTCCTCCTTGTTAGGAGAGCGCATGCGTGGAATTTTCACCCCAGTGGAGTTTTCTTTTCCAATTTTTCTCAATTTTCGTCCCAAGAAAATAACGCCACATGATTGTATGAATGGATTGGCAAGATGGAAATCCCCAGTGAAAACGAGGCTCTGATGACGTCATCAAGGATTGCCACCAGAGGGGGTTTCCCATTGAATCTCTTAATACATTGTTAAATAGGCTGATTATCCGCTTAAATCTCGTGAACTGATTGAAATTTGCGAATTGATAATGAGAAATTTGTTCGGGTATTAAAACCAGATTTTTACTTTAACCAAAATTTCTCTTTTTTTTTTTTTTTAGTTTTTAGGCTGGTCTTGGAATTGGCACCAAACAAAAACCTCTGTAATACAACCATTTGACAAAACATAAAAATTAAAGGAAAAAGAAATATGTAACTTTTTTCATTTTTCGCTATAGGAGATTATTAATATTTGTGTATTTGTAGAAATTTGTGTATAATATATTAAATCTAAGCAGAAAAATTTATAATAAAATCGCTAGATTAAGAGTAAACTCACATAATTTGCGTATTGAAACAGGTAGACATGAAAATCCCATATTGCCATCAGTTGAGAGGCTATGCCTAAAATGCAGTATGCATGAAAGTATGTCCGCATAATAAACTTAGTCGTGAGGAACTCCTTAAAGTAGCTAATGATTACATAGATAATTTTGAGCAGCTAAACAGTGAAGATAGATTTAAGACCATCATGAAATCAAAAGAGCCTGAGTTGCTAAAATTCCTTGGAAAATTTCTGGTAAATGTTGATGCCTAATAAACGTTTGAGTCATCATCCATCGTCTGGCATTAAACATGTTGACCATCATTCTGAGAGTCTCTGCATTATAAACATTTGTATACCATATCTTTGATCTTGTATATTTTTACATACATGTATATACGTTCCTTTTAATTACCTATGCGTTAGATCATTTGTTATGGATAATGCTGTACGATTTATATATAGATATAACAAGATTGAACTTTACATTGAAAACTGTACATTATTATGTTGCTATTGTATTGTAACAAATCTTTATCATAGCTGGAACTTAGTTTTATATGATACTTTTCTATTATTCTTTAAATGTTATTGTATGTCATTTACTTTGTAATTTTTGTTTACATTGTGACACATATGTGACATGAAGCTGTCCAATAAAACATAGATATATATAATATAACTTATATATATATATAAACTACAGTATATTATATATTTTATAGGCTCAATGTAAGGAAGAAGTAGGCTATTTATTGGTGGGGGGGGGGGGGGGGAAGCGGGGTGTGTGGTTCAGGACTCAAGAAGGGGGTGGGGTTGCCTTTCGTAATATTTCACGCCAAACGTCTTAATAATGAGGTGGTCTTAATAGTGAGGTGGTCTTAATAGTGAGGTGGTCTTAATAGTGAGGTGGTCATAATAATGAGGTGGTCTTAATAGTGAGGTGGTCTTAATAGTGAGGTGGTCTTAATGGGGAGGTGGTCTTAATAGGGAGGTGGTCTTAATAGTGAGGTGGTCTTAATAGTGAGGTGGTCTTAATAGGGAGGTGGTCTTAATAGTGAGGTGGTCTTAATAGTGAGGTGGTCTTAATAGGGAGGTGGTCTTAATATGGAGGTGGTCTTAATAGTGAGGTGGTCTTAATAGGGAGGTGGTCTTAATAGTGAGGTGGTCTTAATAGTGAGGTGGTCTTAATAGGGAGGTGGTCTTAATAGTGAGGTGGTCTTAATAGTGAGGTGGTCTTAATAGTGAGGTGGTCTTAATAGTGAGGTGGTCTTAATAGGGAGGTGGTCTTAATAGTGAGGTGGTCTTAATAGTGAGGTGGTCTTAATAGGGAGGTGGTCTTAATAGTGAGGTAATCTTAACAGTAAGGTGGTCTCAATAGTGAGGTAGTCTTTATAGTGAGGTGGTCTTATTAATGAACTGTTCAAAATCATGTGGCTTCATTGTACATCTTAGACACCCCTCTTGAGATCATGTACCCCATGCAGGGTAATTAACTTTCCTTGTTTCTCTGTAAGGAAACCCACTCATGTAGAAAATGGAAAATGCTACCAAGTGTTAAATTATGCCTTTCTTGTAAGCTATAGCTTTGGAGTGGACTTGGTAGCTCTATTGTGCACTGAAGACCAGTACACTAAGATTTCCCAATTGCAATTAGTGGTCAATGAAAGTGTTGTGTTTAACTGAACAATTGTAGGTAATTGCATTATTATGCTACATGCAATTTTAACTTTGAAAATGTACTTCTATGTTCTTTCAAAGGCTTTGGCTAAGATTACAGTTAGTTTTATTGTGGTTGATTATTGTATGGTACGTATGAGATTATATTTCTAAATAGAAGGTTTTAGTGTGGACTACAAATATTATCTCATCATTATGCCTGCCTTTGATAATCTGTTACTTATGCTAACTAAACTTAATGCCATTGAGACAATGTCCTTTAGATTTCCTGGGTCCAAATTTGTATTGTGCATGCACCAACAATGGATAGGCTTTCAGAATTTAATTAATGGTGGATATGTCAAGTATAGTTTATGGTAACATAGTGTGTCTTTCTTTGAACTAAGCTTTATTAACTCATCATTATATTTGCCCAAGCCAGTTTCTTAAATAAGTTGAACATACACAGTTATTTCATCATCGTATACACTGTAAAAGGGACTGACTGACTGAGTGGCTGACTGAATAACTGACTGAATGACTGACTGACTGACTGAATGACTGACTGCCTGACTGACACACAGACAGACAGACAGCTAGACAGACTGATTGATTGATTGATTGATCATAATTCGGTCTTCATAATTGATGGATTTATCATAATTCGGTCTTCATAATTACCCCCACTGTCTTCCATCTTGACTGATAAGCTACATTATTCAAATAAATTCATAATTTCAAAACTCCTCATAAAATCATGCCTATTCAGCAGAGATTTCGCATCAGATCCGGGGGGGCTTTTTTCTGATGAATTGGAGGTGAGATCTTGCATTTATTTTGTGGGAAACATTAAAAGTTATCCAGATTTTTAACACTCTTTTCCCCGATAATGTTTATCTATGCCTCCGCACGACTTTTCCGGACCAATTCTCGAATTTTCTCGCCTGGTTTGGGAACGCGAGAACACAACTGATAAACAACGGCGTCACAATCGGATTTCCCCACCCATAATTCCAAGCCTAGCACGTGCACCGGAAGGCATTGCCATGCTTCCCCTTTCTTGCCTTTTTAACTGGAGAGTTGAGAAGGTCTCACCCCCAAAAGTGTCGGAAAATAAAGTTGTAAAATAGTGTGTAATTGAGAAAATAAACTCGATTTATTGATTGATTGATTGATTCATTCATTCATTCATTCATTGACACATTGATTGATTCGTTCATTCATTCATCCTTTGATTTTCATAGATTTTGCTGATCAATTTACCCTTGTGAGATATATATTTTTTAATTATTATTATTATTACGCACATTTTTGTTTAAGAACATGCAATGGTGCTTTACATTAAAAGTAATGGAAAGTAGATGTATATAAATAAATGGTAGGGTAAAAAGCTATACATAATAATAGATAAAACAGATTAAGAAATAATTTAATGTGAGTCTAAAAAGTGTCAAATAAATGAGTCTTTAGAGATTTTTGAAATAAATAAATAAAATCAGCCACAACATACATACATATGCTGTTTACCTTATTCAGTACTCACTGCTTATTACATCCAGATTCGAACCCTTGACTAGGACATTATCAGGGCAGCTTGAACACCTTAACCACTATGCCGACATTTTTGTTATTCTATTTGATGCAGTATCTATCCTTTCATCTATCTATCTATCTATCTATCTATCTATCTATCTAGCCATCTATCTATCTATCTATCCATCTATCTATCTTGCTCTCTTCGCCGGAAACAAATCAACTTTGTGATATATTGTATATCAATATGAAGGAAATATTGATTCATCAATAAATATCAGTCCATAAACAACTTTTCTATTTGACAATTTATGGATATAATGTAGTCATATTTTAGTATCATCTGACTAAAATTCTATCAAAATAGTTCGATTTGTTTTCTTTTAATACAGCATTTAAACCTTAATTGCAATCACCATGTTTACATGAATTTCTTTAAAATATAACATTACCAACTTCGCAAATAACCAAATTCAACAGATTCCACCAATATCAATCATCCAATCACAAACCGCAGCAACATTAACCAATCAATCCCCCAATTAACCAACCACCCATAGCCAACCAATCCAATCCAACCAATGAATCCATATTCAACCAAATCCTAACCTCAAAATACCTCCACATCAAATATCCTTTCCCAGTTGTTCGACTTCCCCTGCCACTTTGATGAAGAGAGACTTCCCAATCGATATGCTCACCCAAGCGTGACTAAATGGCTATAAATAGTATTGATGTGAGCAACTAGTGTCACGCTCGGATGATCACAATTGTCAAACACTATTTGATACTATCCGTGATCAGCTAACTGAATTGCACTGGTTCGAATGGAATGCATTGAAGGATTTACATGGCTAGGTGGGTTAAATTTGATGGAGTATCTATCCTTTCATCTATCTATCTATCTATCTATCTATCTATCTGTCTATCTGTTTATCTGTCTATCCTCTTTCTTTCTATATCTAGCTACTGTATCTATCTATCTATCTATCTATCTGTCTATCTATCTGTCTATCTATCTATCTTTCTCATTTCTATCTATCTATCTATATAGATATCTATCTATCTATCTGTCTGTCTGTCTGTCTGTCTATCTGTCTGTCTGTCTATCTATCTATCTGTCTGTCTATCTATCTTCCTATCTGTCTATCTATCTATTTGTCTGTCTGTCTATCTATCTATCTATCTGTCTGTCTTTCTATCTATCTATCTATCTATCTATCTATCTATCTGTCTGTTTATCTATAGGCTATCTATTTATCTATCTGTCTATCTGTTTATCTGTCTAGCTGTCTGTCTATCTATCTTCCTATCTGTCTATCTATCCATCTCTCTATCTGTCTGTCTATCTATCTTCCTATCTGTCTATCTATCTATTTGTCTGTCTGTCTATCTATCTATCTATCTGTCTGTCTTTCTATCTATCTATCTATCTATCTGTCTGTTTATCTATAGGCTATCTATTTATATATCTGTCTATCTGTTTATCTGTCTAGCTGTCTGTCTATCTATCTATATATATCTATCTATCTATCTATTATAGTAATATGACTGGTAATTTTAACTATACTTATGACTTATCATTACCAAAAACTCTTTTAAATCGCTACCATGAAAAACCAACCAATCCAATTTTGTAACTATAACAACAAAACTACAACAACAGTTTCCATGGCAACAAAGCCCTTAAATCAGATACTTGATATTATCTAGTGGATTTGGAGAGCAAATCTATCGCGAGAAGTCCTTTTGAATTTAAATTGGAGGGGGATCACTTCTATCAAAGACATTTTACAGACCTAAAATGAGGTCTTCAGTTTCATTTCTCATCCCTTATCCGTTTTTGAAATGCTCTTAATATTCAGTTAAGTCGTTTTAGGAGAATATTATTGAGGCATTGCATCCTTTAAATTGCTGGAGATGTTTTTATTTACACTTTCAATGGAATCCCATCGTCTCTAAGGCAATTCACACTTTAACACCAGAGGGAAAGTGCCTCTCCTGCCAGAACTCTGACAATTCAATTAAAACCTGTTTAATTAAGAAAAACAGCCCTCCAAGCCTAAAGAACTTGTCTGTGAGAAATCCATTACAGAAATATTCTGCCTTTTCCCCCGATGTCAGAACCAAAAGCTTGTAAGTCTTTATGTAGATATTTGAAAGGTAATGTTGCCATTTTAATTACAGAGAATAATTACGTTGTATTTTAATTAACCAGATTATATCAGTTTTTATCAATTTCCCAAGGATTAATAGTTGAACAAAGGAGATATGATGATGGGTCGACATATAGAGCTCTATAATATAAGGGTGGGGTATGAGGCTGCCACTGAATAGACACAAGTAACAAGGGAACTTGTGAAGGTCTGGAAGTAACAATATAGATTTCACATCTATTCTATCCTATCCTTGAAAATGGCAGCCATATTTTGGTCTACTATCCTATCTTTTCCTATCCTATAATGTCCAATCCTATCCTATCGTATCCTAGCCTATAGCCTATCCTGTCCTATCCAATCCTATCCCATCCTATCTTATTCTAGCCTAGCCTAGCCTATCCTGCTCTGTCCAATCCTATCATATCCTATCATATCCTATCATATCCTATCATATCCTATCATATCCTATCATATCCTATCATATCCTATCATATCCTATCATATCCTATCATATCCATTGCTATCCTATCCTATCCTATCTCAGAGTTGACTATCCATAAACTATCTCTTGTCTCTTGATCATAAACAGAAGTTAATTCACTCATGCTACATAAAAGTTGTTATATTTATGGCAACATAACACCACCTTGCATTAAACCTTAGATTATTCTTCAATATGCAATCGATCATTATATATGGCTTCTATCCTCTTATATACCCTCTCATATACCCTTTATACCCCCATGTTGCCTTTCGAGAGGGTGGCAGCCATTTTGTTTGGGGATTGGGCCAATCATATCAAGGCAAGAGAGCGTTTAAGTACTCTGGGGCTAATCGCGTTAATCAGATTGAGACAAAGGAAAGGGGTTTCACAGCAACTTCAAATTCAATGTCTTGTAGCCTACTTCATGTTCCAAGTCTGAGGGATGGCTGCTGAGTGTAGAATGGTGGAAAAATAAGTTTTGCACCAGACACATATCTCATACTAATTGTATTAAAATGTCATTCTGTCAGGCAAACGATGTAATGCTGAGACAATCAAAGAGCAGTCTAATCGGAAAAGTTCAAATTGACCTCCTTAAGTACATTGGCAATACAGTCCAGATATATATACGTATACAAAGACTTCAATTATAGAATTCATTTTACACTAATATCTTTCTAATTGTATGGCTGTTCTGAAACTTTCTTTTCAATCCATGTATGTGTAGAGCTAACAAGGACTTGGCAAATTAAAGCCATCTTTGGAACAAATTATGCTTTTCTTTTAACTCATGATGTGGTCTTCATAGAAGGGTACCTCCAGTTATTTTGGTCTTCATGCTGAGGTAGTCTTAATAGTGAGGTGATTTTCATAAGGTGGGGTTCAACTGTTGTCCTCTCAGATAGCATTTGACATCCTATTGACGTTGGTCCTATGGGGCCAACATTGGGCCAACATTGGGCCAACATAGCATGTAATCAGGGTTAGCACAATAGTTATTGGAGCAGTCTTGGTTGCGTCAGTCAATCAGTCAATCAGTCAATCAGTCAGTCATTCAGTCAGCTAGTGAGTCAGCTAGTGAGTCAGCTAGTGAGTCAGCTAGTGAGTCAGCTAGTGAGTCAGCTAGTGAGTCAGCTAGTGAGTCAGCCATTCCATCAGTTAGCCATCAGCTAGTATGTCAGCTAGTGCGTCAGCTAGTCCGTCGTTCAGCTAGTCAGCTAGTCAGCTAGTCAGCTAGTCAGCTAGTCAGTCAGTCAGTCAGTCAGTCAGTCAGTCAGTCAGATGTTGGTATTTAGTTCTGTCCATCCATCTATCCCTCCTTTTATAGCATCAGATTCAATACCATCCTACTATATCCACTGATTACTCAAGAAAACCTCGGTCCACAGAATTACCCAACACTAAGCCTATCCCACTGAGTTATAGTCTAGAGTATAACCTACGTCACCCTAATCTGAACCTGGCAAACAAGAGAGGCTTTAATTTAGGGGGTGAAGTCAAGCATTACGAAATCTGTGGGAGTAATCCAAGGAGGTTCAATCTCTCTTCCTTTATTTGGATTAAACAGGTTTAATCAGAAGAAGGATATATCCCAAGGTGACAAAATGATTAAGGGTGAGATTGGTAAGAGGAGAGGAGAGGAGAGGAGAGGAGAGGAGAGGAGAGGAGAGGAGAGGAGAGGAGAGGAGAGGAGAGGAGAGGAGAGGAGAGGAGAGGAGAGGAGAGGAGAGGAGAGGAGAGGAGAGGAGAGGAGAGGAGAGGAGAGGAGAGGAGAGGAGAGGAGAGGAGAGGAGAGGAGAGGAGAGGAGAGGAGCAAGAATACAGAAAGAAGGAAGAATACAGAAAGAAGGAAAAAGAAGGAAAAATACAGAAAGAAGGAAGAATACAGAGAGAAGAAATGACTGGTATGAAGAAACGAAGGTTATCTGGGAAGGGATGAACCACACAAGATTTAGACATTTAGAGAGAAGGAAGGAATGGGGGGAAAAGAAGGAATGAAAGATTATAGGACTGAAGGAAAGACGGATAGGGATGAAGAAATGAGAAGACGAGACAAGATGAGACAAGATAAGATGGTCGGTATGGTGAATTCTACTGTATTCTGGAGACCCAAGAAAGTACACAAGTGCCTCGTTGCCAAAACGAGGCAGAAACAGTAACTTGCAACCTCTTGAACCTCAAGACGAGACACAATTGCCATTGTTTGCCTAGATTTCCTTCCTCCGTGGCTAGAGAGTGGTGTATTTCAATTTCCGGGGCAAGGTAAACAAAACAGGTCGCTATGGCAACCATGCTGCAACTTCTGCGCGATTGTCTCTTCGTAAAATGACTTGAAATTAATACAGGATCAGTGTCAGACAACAAAAGACAAGTTTCAAGGAAGCAATAAGAAAACTTGCAACTTTCCACGACAACTTTGCGCTGCTTTTGGATTACTGGTGTTTTGGGCTTTGTTCGAGTCCTTACAAAAGAAGTCCTATTACAGTTCGAGCTGACAAAATAATTTGGAGTATTTTGGGAGCTGATTTTATGACACTTTAAATTATAAATGTTCTGTGTACACTGTATTTTGAAGCATACATTGAATTAATATCCGTTATGATTTCTAAAATAAATAAGAATGGTGTCTATGTTTATATGATCCCAGCATGCTGGATTGGGTCGACATCTTTCCAAAGTTGTTCGTCGGTTGGACCAACGTACCGAGTACCAGACACCTCCAATTTAACGTTTCATGCGATCGACATCCAGCCGAGATGTAGCTCATGAAGAGTGCTTGGGCCGGGGATCGAACCCCGGGACATTCAGCAGAGCTGGCCGACATGGAATAGAGTCTTTTCACTGATCAGCCCTGAAATCAGCAAGACATAAGTCCTTCCTCTCCTCTTATTACTCATTTTGCTTTTCAGACATAGAAGATCATAACTAATTTATTCAATAAATGTCATCTTCACTAGGAAATAACAGAAATCAATTGAATGATAAGATGTCAAAAAATGCATTAACATGCACTAAAAATACTGCTGCTAGATTGCACTTTGCTTCAGCCAATCGGAGTCAATGGGAATTTTTTCAGCCAATAGAATTGCAGATTCTGTCGTAGCCATCTGGTGGAAATACAGAGAACCTTCCGTTAAAATCCACTATTCCAAGCCAAAGAGGCACATTACCCGGGAAAGGCCATTGCTATAAAGACCAAAAATGAAACTCAATCATACTCTTCCAAAGACCAATGACAGAAATGAGCAACGTCCCAGGTGGATGTCGCTCGGGTGACACATTGAATTAGCAGTCTCTTTTACTCCGTGGTGACTATGCTGAGACAATTGACTGTGCTGAGACAAGGAAAATACCCCAATCAGGGGTTAATGTGTAACATGGTGTAGACTTCACCCTATCTATCCATTTATCTACGTATCTATTTAACTACGTATCTACGTATCTACGTATCTACCTGTCTACCTATCTATCTATCTATCTATCTATCTGTCTATCTATCTATCTATCTATCTACCTATCTATCCATCTATCTATCTATCCATCTATCTATCTGTCTACCTATCTACCTATCTACCTATCTATCTATCTATCTACCTATCTATCTATCTATCTATCTATCTATCTATCTACCTATATACCTATATATCTATCTATCTATCTATCTATCTACCTATATTCCTATATATCTATCTATCTATCTACCTATCTACCTATCTATCTATCTACCTATCTACCTACCTATCCATCTATCTATCTATCCATCTATCTATCTGTCTACCTATCTACCTATCTACCTATCTATCTACCTATCTATCTATCTATCTATCTACCTATATACCTATATATCTATCTATCTATCTATCTATCTACCTATATTCCTATATATCTATCTATCTATCCACCTATCTACCTATCTATCTATCTACCTATCTACCTACCTATCCATCTATCTATCTACCTATCTACCTATCTATCTATCTACCTATCTATCTACCTATCTATCTATTCACCTATATACCTATCTACCTATCTATCTATCTACCTATCTATATATGTCAATGAGGACCACTTCGTTCAGTATTAGACCAATTCCTTCTCTGAAGAACAATCAGTTGCTCTTCAATGTAGACCAATTCCTGCCTTATGAGAGGTTAATTTCTTTTCTCTCCATGAAGAGCATGTAATATCGGCTCGATTCCCAGCGTCGAAGCAACATTGAACCGACATCCGGTCAACATCGGGTCGACCTGATGTACCATCGAGAATTCCCCCAATGAAGGCTGATTTCTTTCCGATGAATACCAAATTCTTCCCTATGAAGACCAACAAAGTTGCCCAAAAAAGACCACAAGCTTCCTACCAACAGCAAGCCCATCTTTTATCTAATACAATATTTGCTTCATCAACAATTGTCCTTAGTCAAACAATGGATAATACGATCAGAAGGAGGCTGCATTGTCTACAAGTCTGGTGCATGCGTTTGCATACTACCTCAGACAATTAAGCCTCGTTTGAGAAGCCCTATCTTCATATTGTCAAGAATTTGATTGATTGTGTCAAAGAGAATGTTGTGTTCTTAGTCATTGGCTGCTGGTGAAGACTGTGGAGGAATTTGAGTTAGCTGAAGTTTGTGATTGGTCTGAGGTGTTTCTTTCTTCTTTCCTCTTCCTTCCTTTCTTTCTTTCTATCTTTCATTTGTTCTTTCTTCCATTCCCTTTTTCTTCTTCCTTTCTTTCTTCTGTTTTCTTTCTTTCTGTCTTGCATTTGTTCTTTCTTCCATTCCGTTTTTCTTCTTTCTTTCTGTCTTTCATTTGTTCTTTCTTCTGTTCCTTCTTTCTTTCTTTCTTTCTTTCTTTCTTTCTTTCTTTCTTAATAGCTTCCTTGTTTCCTTCCCTAGTCTATTCCTTCTTTATTTATTTCTTTTATTCTTTCTGCCTTTTTTCCTTCTTTCATTAGTTTCATTTTCTTTCTTTATGTTTTTCCTTATCTCCTTTCTTGTTTCGGTCTTTGCTTATCGGGTAGGGGCCTAGCTAGCTCAGTAGTAGCGCATTGGGCTTCCAACCACTGGGTCCCGGGCTCAATTCCCGGTCAAGCCTAAGTTGGATGGCTGTTTCATCCTTTATCCCATTGCCATGGTACCTGCCTGTCCCCATAAGCCCATCAGGTGCAGAAATACAGGACATAAAGCCCTAATCCACCCGGGTACCCACTTCTGTTTTTAGCTTTTTTTCCTTTATTCTTCTCTACTGTTTTTCTTATTTTACAAACCTGCCCCTTAAACCAATAATTAGGTCTCAAAATCTATCTTTAATCAACTCATCTATCTTTTAATCATCTCACAATTTTGTTGTCATATTTTCAGCTAAATCTATTGGCTGACACAGATTTAGATAATGAAGACAGACAAAAACAGATGGACAAAAATAACTCCTTGAAGAGGTTATGAAAATGCATTAAAGATAAAATCAAAATTTAACACACCCAGCCAAAGAAACATCAAAAAATTTCTCTCATTACAAGCCCCAGGTGCTGCTCCTCCTTTGAATGCTTTTTTATTTATTTATTTTTTATTGATTTGAAAATTTTCTTTTTCGGTTTTAATCTTCATTCTTAAAAATTATTTTTCAAGGTTTTTCAATTGACGAATGTACAAAGAGTGATCCGTACGTTGCATAGAAATTTAATTTCGTCTTTTTTTGGCTGTTATTGAACTGTCTATTTGGTGAACCCTTACCTGATTAGAACCATTGTCTCCTAAATATACGTAATCCTGTTTCCATAGAAACCTGAAATGGAAGAATGATAACATTTTAGTATGATTACAAAATATCCCAAAACTATATTTCCAATATGCTTTATCACTCATCATGACAAAGACCGAATGTTTAATTTCATTTTTATTTTTTATTTCTCCTTCATTATGAGGAGAGGGAAGGGTTTATGGGGAGGGGGGGGGGTATTAAGAGTTGCAAGCATATAGCCTGAGGCATATATAATGATGAGATGATGAATTGAAATCCAAGGCAAAATAATAGAATATTATGTATAGACTTATAGGCGCTAGGCTACAGCTCTTATTATCGAATAATTTCTTTCTGTATTTCATATTAGTTCAATCAACTTAGGCAACATAGCACATAATGTATTGCACCAAATTCGAAATCATTATTTCAAAGGCGCAAGAAATGAGTTTAAACCCTAGACCACATCTCTTTATTATTTATTAATTCATTTATTTATTTATTTATTTTATCTGTCTGAATTTTAAAATTCAATGCTCTCAGATCAGCAAGCAAATAGTTCCACAACTGCACCACCGATCTATCTATCTCCCTCTATCTGTCAACTAACTTGAAAACACCTTAAAATACTTTTCACCCAAAATTCAAACCCAATACTGCTCTCACAGCACCACTCAATGGTTGAACCACTACTCCACCTCTGTCTATCTTTGCCTCTTTGTCTTCATCTCGCTCTGTCTGTCCAGTAACTTAAGCAATACAGCACACAGGCGTTGAGCTTGCAGAACAGACAATCTGAATTAGCATAGGTACACAGGGCTGCCTCTGGTCCATGTATATCATGTTATAGAGGCCTTTCACAGAATTCTCTCTCATCAAACTTTGTCAACTGCTTGACAAGCACTAGCCAAACTGCTTTGGTGCACCACAGAAATTGTATTGACAGTCAGCTTCTTTTTTTTATTCTGTCTTTTTTGTATTCAACTGATGGGCAGACATATTTTCTTTTTTGGAAATTTTCTGTGGATCAGATCGTCAGTCAGGTGATTATTCAGTCAGCCAGTCAGTCAGTTGTAGTCAGTTAGTCAGTCAATCAGGCAGGCAGGCAGTCAGTCTTTTTTAATGTCATCAATTGATGAAAGTGAAATTTTCTTTGAAATTATAAATATTCATTGTTTAGTTGGCATTATTCACTCAAAGTTAGCACACCATCAGCACTTGTCAGCCCAATGTATTGTTTGCCCAATGTTTGCCCAATGTTGGACCAATGTGAGCCCAATGTTGGTCCAATTTTGGCTCAATGTTGGCACAATGTTTGCTTAATGTTGGCCCAAATGTTTGCTTAATGTTGGCCCAATGTTGGTCCAATTTGAGCCCATGTTGGCTCAATGTTGGCTCAATGTTGGCCCAATGTTGGCCCAATATCAAGTTGACACCAATTAGTTTAGCAGAAGTTATACCATAACCATGTACGGATGCACAGTATACCCCAAATGACATTCCGAACCGACTCACAGTCAACAGAATGTCACCCAGATATCATGACAGTTCAAAGTGAGTGCACTCACTGTCGGCCAGACCACATACTACATGAACACCATATCGGCCCAGCATTGCACACGTGACATCAAAATCTGGCAAATGTTGGGCCAACTTTGTATGCTATCTTGGTTAGCTCAATATTGGTCCAGCATTGTCATTAAACCGACCCCATGTTGGCCTAATAGTGGATTTTCACAGAAGGTTCTCTGTATTTCCACCAGGTGGCTAAAACGGAATACTGCAATTCTATTGGCTGAAAAAGTTCCCGCCCTTGGCTGTGATTGGCTGAAGCAAAGTGCATCCTAGCAGCAGTATTTTTAGTGCATTTTAATGTACATTTGACACTTTATCATTTAGTTGATGTTTTTTATTTTTTTGAGAAAGTTATATTTATGGAATCAGTTAGTTTTTACCTACTGTGTCTGAAAAGCAAAATGAGTAATGAGAGGAGAGGAAAGACTTATGTCCTGCTGAATTCAGGGCTGTTCAGTGTTAAAACTATTTGCCATGCTGTCGGTGACACGCCTAATGTTGAAACGATGTTGACCTGATTTGGGAAATTGGGATGCTATCTGGGCCCCTGAAACTTAGTTATGATCGCTGGGCAACAATAACTTCAGGCCGATGTCAACAACCATATTTGGACATCATACGGGCAATTCAGCCTCTTTTCCATATGTACACCTTCATGAATATTAATGAGCCTTAACAGCTAATTCCTGGCTGGCCCAGTAGCTACCTTACACAATGTTACATAATAGAACAGCTTATGCGCATGTTGCTAATTTGCATGTTATATGAAAGGGATCTGCCATGTACGTGTATATATATAGATAAAGTCGGATTATGGATTTACATAATTCTACATATAAAAACCTTGTGATTTATTTAACTTACCAGTTTTATTGTAATAAAGTCATATGCATAAATAAAATGAAAAATAAAGAAATTGAATGAGTAATCCAATGGTGCTAATAGTAAATAATTAGTGATTCCAAATAAAATTCTAGACATCATTAAAATCACATAAAAGTGTCGAATATTTTGGAACTTTAATTCCTTTTTTTATGATAATTAAATTAAAATCTTTCACTTTAAAGAATTTATTTCGGTGGAATTCCAGAGTAATTTTGGTTCCTTTTATCCTTAAAATTATAGAACACGTTCTCAGAACTCTCCAGTCGAGGAAACAGAAAAGAGAGGCAAGAAAAAAGTCCGTCCGTGCAGGCGCAATGATCTGTCTATTAACGTGATGTGTCAATATGTGTCCATCCGCCCAGAAAAGAGTTTGGCACAAAAAGTCAATAGATTCAAAGAACTTGGCTGAATTGACAAGTCTAAAAGGAAATTCTTTGCAACGAAATCTCTAGCAGGTCTGGCATGCTGGAAACCGTCATCTAATGTACGATTAATTCAAAAAATTTTACTTTCAAAGATTGCTGCTGGAGATATTTGTAAATTGTAGGCTTCTTTCCTTCTTTCTCCTTGCTTTCTTCTTTTTTTTCATTCTTTCTTTCATTCATGATTTCCTTCATTTAATTTTTACTTACTTCTTTTACCTAACGATCTATCGATCTGTCTATTTATCTATCTATCTTTCTTTCTTTCTTTCTTTCTTTCTTTCTTTCTTTCTTTCTTTCTTTCTTTCTTTCTTTCTTTCTTTCTTTCTTCTTAATCTTTCTTCTTGTTCTCCCTCCCTTTCTCCCTTCTCCCTTTCTCACTTTCTCCTTTTTTCCCTTCCTTCCTTCCTTCCTTCCTTCCTTCCTTCCTTCCTTCCTTCCTTCCTTCCTTCCTTCCTTCCTTCCTTCCTTCCTTCCTTCCTTCCTTCCTTCCTTCCGTCCTTCCGTCCTTCCGTCCGTCCTTCCTTCCTTCACATTATCCAACAGTATGCAAATCAGCTGCACTCTGGGAGCATATTCACAAATTTGAGTAGCACTTGTGAACAATTCCATTGAGCATTAATCCAAGTCATTCTATATGCAGAGCTTTTCAATTGCATTTAGCATCAGCTCCTTACATGCAAGATGCACAATGTACACATTCCCTGAGAACAATGCACAATTAGACACCAGGGGGATCCACGATGGCAAGGGGATTGTGGGATAGCTGCATTGTTCTGAACAAGGTCTATCTTGTCTGCATTGGTATCATGGTCGTAGGTGGTGGAAACTTTGTTATTGGTCTATGCACAGGCAAGAAAAGACTCCACCCATTGAGTGATGACCACCTTAATAACATTATTAAGGCAACTGAATTAATATACATTATGATTAACATCATTCTAATTTATTTCACAATAGCAATCAACAGGTGTCTATGCTTAGGCAGACAAAATACCCCACCCATGGGGTAAATGTGTAACATGGTGTGGACTCCAACCTTTACCATCATTACATCTTCCTCTGGCAGCTGGTCTGAAAAGCTTCTCACCTAGTAACATTGAGACATTGAAACAAGTCCAGTAAATTTTGCCCAAAATATATTGTTGTAAATAGCCAGTTGGTAATCATGAATTAACAGCTTCTAATCTTGAGCAGATAAATGATCACCACGGTGGTTTCCTGTGGTAACAGCAGTACTGTACAAGATAAAATATAATATATTTATCTCAAAAACCAATTGAAGCACTGAACTACCTGATCTAAACTGAAATGTCTAGTCCAACTACAGTGTCACTGCTGTTATGCAATATGCAGCCATTGTCCCAGACACAATGTTGTTGCCATGTCAACAGTTGAGTAACCATGCAACATTGTTGCAAGTCAGGAAAACACGATTATGATGTTGCACTATGCAAATGGAATATATGACAGAATATGGACATGTTCATTATGTTAACATGGGCTCAGAGAAGACATTTGCAATTCTATTGGGGGGCTTTGTAAGTATTAATGGACTCATAAATAAAACTATATCGTTAGGCAGCATAGAAGGAATAGTTGTTTATATCAATGACCATATCAAACATCTAACTCTAAATGTTACTATTCAGACCACCTCACTATTAGGACCACCTTACTATTAAGACAACCTCACTATTAGGACCACCTCGCTATTAATACCACCTCACTATTAAGACCACCTCACTATCAAGACCACCTCACTATTAAGACCAACTCACTATTAGGACCACCTCACTATTAAGACCACCTCATTGTTAGGACCACCTCACTATAAAGAACACCTCACTATCAAGACCACCTCACTATTAAGACCACCTCATTGTTAGGACCACCTCACTATAAAGACCACCTCACTATCAAGACCACCTCACTATTAAGACCACCTCAGTATCAAGACAACCTCACTATTAATACCACCTGACTATAAAGACCACCTCACTATCAAGACCACCTCACTATTAAGACCACCTCATTATTAGGACAACCTCACTATTAATACCACCTCACTATCAAGACCACCTCACTATTAAGACCACCTCACTATCAAGACAACCTCACTGTCAAGACAACCTCACTATTAATACCACCTCACTATCAAGACCACCTCACTATTAAGACAACCTCACTATTAAGACTACCCGAGTGACCTCACTATTGCAACCGCTTCACCATTTAAAACACCTAACTATTAAGACCAGTAAAATTTTCACCAAGGGTGGTCTTAATAGCTAGGTTTCATAGTATAGAAAGACCAGCATACTCCTAGACTCCATTTTTGTAGAATCTGATAACACCCCTGTCAGTTTCTCTGGAGAGCCTTTTCATGAATTTTGAAGACAATTTCTTGCTTTCTGATATGTGCCCAACCAGAATAATAACATAGACTCCGTATTTTTCAATTTCATTTTGCATCTTTTTACACCAAAAATGGAAAAATGTCAAATCTTACATGCAATGATAGGAGAAAATCCATGCATTTACAAGCAGGTATTAGATAGGCCATTAAATTTTATTGCAATACAGAGAAATCTCACATAAAGACTATACCTTAGTACGTGTGGAAACAAGAATAAATGAAATTGTGCTTTTGTGATTATAATTTATGCTAATTTATGCTAATAAGCCCACCTGTAAATGTGTAATTTAAATTAGGGATTTTGTTCTTAATACCCAGGTTCTCTAGTGTAGACGAAAATCACACTAAAAGTTTATCTCACTATCAAGACTACCTCATTATTAAGACAGTTTAGAATGATTTGTCTTTCTGCCTTTATATATAACCTCACTATTAAGACCACCTCTGTAATATAATCTATGTTATACTGAGAGCATTCTGAAGAATATTCAACTTATTACAACTTATTCATTATTTTAAGAACCCAATTGTACATGGCCAAATGTACCGCATGCGTTTTCCATGAGAAGGATAAATGCATGGAAAACGCATGGTTTTTAGCTAATTATAATGAGGCAAAAACAATGCGTTTTCCATGCATTTTCCATTCTCATGGAAAACGCACATGGCACAATTGGCAATGTATAAACATTTAACCAGGTAATTAGCCTCAATATAACGACCCCCCTCACAATAAGACCAATTAATGTATAATGGATGATCCTTATGTTAAGGTTTTACTGTATATGAATCACAAATGTTGAACAGATAATGCCATATATACACACCATATGTAACTCAATGAATATGGAACATGGGTCGAAGAAGCGTTGAAGAAGCGTGCCAAGATATGGTATTTTTTTGTTTGTTTTTTTTGTTTTCATGGCAGAAAGTTCATATGTATGCTTGCGTTTCTATGCGACCTTTTTGAATAATTCATTTTCTTACACTTTGAAGGAAAACCAGGTCTTGTTTCTCTCAGATGCCAAAGACACAGACTCACTGAATGAAAACGAGAGCCACAAATGAATAAGTCAAATTGAGTGGCCTCTATGCCATTAAAAGTGGTTGCTAACCTCTGGTAATCCTTTTGTCAGGCCATTCATTAAAGCTAAAAGATAGGTCGATAGTAAAATCTGCCAAAAAACACTTAAATTTGGCATCATGGAAGTGGGGAGGGGTATTATATTCATGACATTATATTTGACTAAAATATGAATTCATAAGCCAGCTAATTGGCTAATTAATTAAATACATTATTTGACACTATCTGGGTTTATGAAAATTTCAATAGTGTGTGCCTGATTCCAGTAACTGGCTTTTATGGAATTATATGAATTACTGCCTTGCACATATATTTGTACATAAATCAGTCAATCAATGATATCAATCAATCTATTGGTAAGTCAACTTGGCCAAAAGTATCATTACACAGTGCCAGTGGTATCATTAAACATTTAATGTCAGTAGCTGCCTATGGCTATAGGTATACATCTATGCTCTGACAATTTCTTCAACAGGTTAACATCTATTACAGTTACTTTCATTAAAAACGGCCCATCAAATTGAGCCAAGCCAAAGCTGTCATAGCTGGCTACTTAAAACCAGATCTACAAGTACATATTTATGATATAT
Organism: Alitta virens; assembly: GCA_932294295.1. NCBI lineage: Eukaryota > Metazoa > Annelida > Polychaeta > Phyllodocida > Nereididae > Alitta > Alitta virens. Next base: position 13,224,272 of record OW028576.1, read on the forward strand.
TACATTAATTTCTTACATTTGCCAATGTTTACACTTTTCTGGTGATAAATGTAAGCTGACTATTAGCTATAGAAGTGGACTGGGTATAAGTCACTGCAGCCGTCTAGAGTCAACCGTTTTTTATGAAACAAAACTGTATTTGAAGGTGCACCTTATGACTTATTTACACGTATAGGGTTAACTGACCACCAAAACTTTGACAAGATGTATCACTGGACTCTGCTAGGCACTGAACCCAGGTCAATTGCCTGGATCTATCGCCCTAACCTCTAAGCCTTGGAGTCAATACTCATCTGCATAAGACAAGACTTGCTATAGCCACGGATTAGGTAAATGTGTTTGGGTCTGTTACGAGTCTGTCCACTTTTCCAACTGAATAACCAGCCGACCGCCTTACTGACTGACCAACCAACACAGCTAGTCCGACAAACTGCCTTACGACGAGAGCAATGTTTCGGTATACACAACAGCTAACCAGCCAAGTAGTCAACCGATCAATCAATCAATCAATCAATCAATCAATCAATCAATCTATCTATCTATCTGTCTATCTATCTATCTATCCATCTATCTATCTTTCTATCTATCTATCTTTCTGTCCATCTATCCATTATCTATCTATCCATCCATCTATCTATCTATCTATATATCTATCTATCTATCTATCTATCATCTATCTATCTAATCTATCCATCTGCCTATCCATCTATCTATCTATCTCTTTCTTTATTCTTTACATAACCATTGTTCATACCCTTTGTAATGAACTCCAATATATTATTTTCCCCAAAAATGCCAATACATACACACTTTGTGCTGGAGATACCGTCCTCTAGCTCAATTCAACTAACTCTCTAGCTCAAAGATTTTAAAGATGTATGCGGTGTCTGTGAGCGAGCGATACAGCTTTTCCTTCTATCATTTGCCTAGTTGCTTGTTTGGGAGCCACTCTTGCATGGATGTTCAATGGGAAATTTGCCTTAGATGTGGATCCAAAAGAGATATGATCAAAAACCATGAGATGTTAGAGACGCTCAAGATGCTGGAATTCATATTGAAATGGTGTGCCTCAAGGATATGCACTGAGACCGACTACTGTTTGAGAATGAAATGTAAGCATAGAGGGTATATAAAAATGTAGTGGAACTATATCGTGATTCCTAAGTTCATCTCACTATTAAGACCACAGTACAGAGTAAGAGTAGTCATAGATGATTTTGTTAATACAAATTTATGAGGGATTGATTGGCTGGACTTAGAGTGTAATTGAAGGTCATGGACATAATTAAAGGTTACTTGACACAACCCTTAAAAAAAAGACAAGGTTATTATGCATAAATCTGTGTGTATTTTCTTGAAGACTAATAGCTATTGTACTGAAGCATATATGAATTTTTTTTAAGGTGTTTTTGTTACAAAACTTTCATTATAGGCAAGTAAAATGCTGTTTACTATTACAACTTAGACAAGTCACAATGCACATTGTTTGAGAAATCATTCAAGTCACACACCAACCACCAAACTAATCAACCAACCAATCAACCCACTAATATACCAACCAAACCAACCAATACACCAAACTTCCAACAAACCTTTTATTCTAAATGCCCCTGAATCTTAAGTGACTAGGCCAACAGCAATTTGTATAAAAGGGAAAATGAACACCTACCAACCAACATACCATGCAACCAATCAACCAACCACCCAACCGACCACCCAACCAACCGACCACCCAACCAACCGACCAACCAACCAGCCATCCAACTGACCAACCGACCACCTAACCAACCAACCACCCAACCAACTGATCACCCAGCCACCCAACCAACCATGTACAATTAAGTCTAGCATCTTAAGTGACCAGGTTCATCAACTCCTCAAACATTTGAAAAGGAACTGGGCAGGCAGCCTACAAGCCACACTTCATAGACCCAATCAATATGAGAGGCTAGTCTATTGTGATTGGTTTCTATTGTGATTGGTTTCTTCATAGCATAACAAAGTCCGCTCATAACAAAGAGCCTTATCTGAGACCATGTGTCCAAGGGGCAGCTTACACTGAACCAAGTATGTATGGGCCATTGTAGCTGCCCATATATGGCCCACTGCCCATATTTGATACAGTGGGAACATACATTAAAGACCACCTCACTATTAAGACCACATTACAATTTGAGACACCTCAAAAATTGACCAGAATTATGTTCTTACCATGGTAATAACCATCACTATTAAGGCCACCTCATTAATAAGACCAGTAAACTTGGATTATAAGTGGTCTTAATAGTGAGGCGACATTGTATAGTTTTTGGTCAATATAGCAATTCTCTTGATACCAAGAAGTTAATATAGAGAAGGTATCAGGGAATTGTAGATTTGAAAAGACTCATTAAGTGGACTAGTCTATCATTTTATTGAATCGTGTGGTTTTTTCCTGTCAATTTTGTGCACCATTGATCCAAAACTATCTATAGATGTAAAAAAAAATAATCCAATGTAAACGTGGTAGAGCACTGAAAGTTTTCTCCAAGTAAAAACTAGCTTTCTGCTAAAGGTTTATTGGATGAATTATTAATAGTTTCATTCCTCGTTTCCAATTTCTCTGCTTAGTTTTTAATCACTTTAAATTAAAAAAAATATATATAATTCTAATTTAGATAACTATACTGATTATGACAAAAAATGACCTTTACCAGAGTTTGTAATTATGTATATCTTCTTTGCCAGTCAGTCAGTCAGCCAGTCAGTCAGTCAGCCAGCCAATCAGTCGGCCAGTCAGTCAGTCAGCCAGTTAGTCAGTAAGCCAGTCAGTCATTTAGTCTTTCAGTCAGTCATTCAGTCAATTATGGTGAATATCTATCGATCTATCTATCAATCTATCTATCTATCTATCTATCTGTCTCTCTGTCTGCCTGTCTGTCTGTCTGTCTGTCTGACTGTCTATCTATCTATCTATCTATCTATCTATCTATCTATCTATCTATCAATCCACTCTTCTCCAATCCAAATCTGCACATTAACTTTTTTTCTCTGTTTATCTTCTGTAATTACCCTAACAACAAAGAACAACAGAAGAGGAAGAAAGACAAAAATGTGACAAACAAAAAGAAGAGAGGACAGCTCAAAAAAGAACTAAGCAATACTTATGGAGGGGTATATAATACCACCCTAGTCTGACCATCTTTCTCCTCTGCTTGTGGAGGCCATCAAGAGAATTGGAATCTGTCTGAAGGGGGTGTCTTTTATTTACCCCCAAGATGACAAGACCCCTGGGTAAACACCCCTCCCCCTTTGAGGTCATTCTCTCCTATTTACCCTCCTTATTCTGGACTTATTAACCACCCTCCCACCTCCCCACCTCAGACTACTTAACCCCAAATACTCAGGATGTCTTCTTGTTGATGACAAATACAGTAGAACCCAAAAAATACAGCGCAAACCCCCAATGGGGAGAAAGCATTTTGATTACGTCATATATTATGACATCATTACTTCTCCATTGTTCTTGCACTCTGTGACCTCACCATGGCCATTGTCTACTGATGATGTCATAATACTATATCTGAGTGCAAAGAGATGTCAATGAGGTAAAAATGCCAACATGGCTGCCATGTGAAAAAGGGGTATTAGATGATGTCATCATTTATGGTAACGAAAATGACATGGCTGAATCGATGACGTCATCAAACAATGGTTATCTGCTGTGGTGCCAGTGACCTCTGGTGGTACTTTAGCGTCCCATTACAGTACACAATTGCAGTAAAATGTGCACCGCGTAGAGGTTGTCCCAATGGTGAAGTTCCGCTGTAATGCCCCCCTTGAAAATCTCTGAAGGTGTCTTGATATCGAGGTGGCCTTTTTACAGAACTTTTGTGACCAATTAAAGTAATCTTAATATTGAGGTTATAATTAAAAGGATCAAGCACACTTGTTATGGAAGTCCAGCAACAAATGTCAAGGATCAGAATTTTTGTATCTTTGATCATCCTTTTATACCGGACCTGCATATGAAACCCGGATATAACATAGACTGTTTGACGGTCTAACATACTTCATTATAAGCAAGTCCATTTGTATTGGGTGGTCTTAAAAGTGGGGTTCCTCTGTACTCAGGATGTCCCCCTGATGACAAACACAAACCGCTCAGAGACTCTCCCGAGAGATGGAACAAGTAGTCGCGGAGTTTGCGGAGTTCGCGCCGAGTGTTTGTATGTTTGTCGCTTCCGAGTCCTCTATGTTTGCCAGAGTTTGTCTGTGTTTGTCACACTTCCGGATGGCATATGAGTACAACAGAAAGTAGTTAAGGGCTTTTGGTTAAGTCTTGTCTAGGTTTCGGTTGAAATCGGTTCATCTAAGGTTTGACGTAACAGCCGAAGATTTGGGGTCTGGGAACTCTTCATGAGCTTGTTTTATTTTGTAGATCTTAGCTGGATGTGGTCTTGGTGTCTATTATCCAGTGTCTATGCTGGGGCAAGTAACAACATACTATATTTACTCGAAAAAAACCCCTCCCTTCAGTTCTTTTAGAGGTCATCTAAACAGGGCCTTTATTTGAGGTAGGCTTCTATTCGAGGTGGGCTTCTATTGTTTAAGGGTCATAAAGGACACCAACAAGTCCGAAGACCTTAAGAAAATAACCCTGAAAGACCTCAGTTTCTTGGGATTTTACCTGCTTGAAGCAGGGGGGGGGGGCTTCTATTTGAGGGAGACCTTTATTTTATTTTTTGGTCATTCCGATACCATGGGCTTCTATTCGAGATGGGCCTCTATTTGAGGGGGGCGTTTATTCTAGTAAATACGGTAAGCTGGACTCAAAGTCTTATTTTGTCATTTTGTCTGCATGTATTTCCATAGAAATAATGCTATGTCGATAAATACGTTTTTCACGACTTTACAAACTTGGAATTGGAAATTTTAGCAAAATTTACAATTTTAGTGAAAAGAATGTGATATAATGATACATTGTTACAAGAATCAGGACTATAGATACCCAGACAGTATATCAATAATACATATGCATTTGCTCATAAATATGTTCAATTGTCTCTTTTGTTCATAAATGCTGAACTATTGTCTCTTACTTTCAATGTTCTTGACAATGAATAAAGTCTAAGTACAATAAAAGTACATAACATTTAGTAATAACATAATCTATACAACAAATATATTCTAAACATTGCATACTTACACAATATTTAACAATACCTTACATAACTCTTATAGCATTAGGCCTAAATGCAGGCCAATTCTCTGAGCCATAGGCCAATTGTTGGTGATATAGAGGCCAATTGTTTCGGTACAAACCCCACACAATAGGCCTTCAGTATTACACATATAGCAATTACCCGCAGCGAAGGTCCTGTACACTGTGTCAATAGCCGCATCAGTGTGGAATATTTAATAGCCTGCTCATGTGAATAGAATGACAATAGTAAATAGATGGGCTATTTTGTATGTAATGTAGTAGATTGTGTATTTATGAGCTAATGTTATTATTACAAAAAATGTATTGTGATACAGAGATATTTTTGGTTATTACCTATGTATGTTCGTGGAATTTATTTGATAATACCCTTTTTTTTTTTAATAACACCATATTTTATTTATAGTGTATTATTACTATCACATAGCTACTTGTAAGAGAAATGCCTAAGACTACATATATGCGTAATTAATTGGTATTTAATGGAGAGGTGGTCTTAGTGTTGAGGTGGTCTTAATAGTGAATAGTGAGGTGGTTTTAATAGCGAATTGGTCGCAATAGTGAGGTGGCAATAATAAGGTGCTGGTCTTAATAGTGAGGTGGTCTTAATAGTGTGATGGTCTTAATAGCGAGGATGTCTTAATAGTGAGGTGGTTTTAATAGTGAGGTGGTTTTAATAATGAGGTGGTCTTAATAAGGTGCTGGTCTTAATAGTGAGATGGTCTTAATAATGAGGTGGTCTTAATAGTGAGATGGTCTTAATAGTGATGTGGTCCTAATAGTGAGGTGGTCCTAATAGTGAGGTGGTCTTAATAGTGAGGTGGTCTTAATAGTGAGATGGTCTTAATAGTGAGGTGGTCTTAATAGTGAGGTGGTCTTAATAGTGAGGTGGTTTTAATAGTGAGGTGGTCTTAATAATGAGGTGGTCTTAATAAGGTGCTGGTCTTAATAGTGAGGTGGTCTTAATAATGAGGTGGTCTTAATAAGGTGCTTGTCTTAATAGTGAGGTGGTCTTAATAGTGAGGTGGTCTTAATAATGAGGTGGTCTTAATAAGGTGCTGGTCTTAATAGTGAGGTGGTCTTAATAGTGAGGTAGTCTATCAAATGCATCCTCAATTTATATTGCATACACTATATGACTATAATAAAGAATATATTGGTCTGGTATGCAGGTCACCAAAATATATCTTTACACAGAAACATAATTCAGAAAACAGGTCCGCTAAAAGATGCACACATTCGGATGAAAGAACATGATACAGAAGCTATTTGGTCATATCTTTTTCTGGCCAGACATCAAATAGACTTTATATATAGCACGAGTCCAGCGCCAGACTGCATATGTCTTATGAATGGCGACTGACCACTGCTGAAATATGGCTTTGTGCAATACATGACTTTGTGCAATGTTAGCAAAAGCATTGAATTCCAGCTTGTTTGATATTTTGACTAAATTGAATGTCAAGAGTGACAGGCAATTGTTTGGTTTGTTGTGACGTTTTTAGACTTGATTATCTAAACCATTTGATTGTGATATTGCCAAGGTGAAATTTGAAGTCATATTCAAGTTGTATAATATATTCGAATGTATTAAGGTATTTACGAGATATAAGTGTCTCTGTTGAGGCAAGTGAAAGACCCCACTCTTGTAGAACCATATGGAGAATTTCAAAATTTCTGCTTGGGTTAGCTTACATAATATTTCACAATCCACTCACAACATATGCATTATTATCTTGCACTATAATATATTCAAATGCAGCCCAACTTCAATATTAAGATCACATGATTACAATATTGTTTACCACTGAGGTGGTCTTAAACTTAAGATATAAGGTAAGATGCAATTGCAATTGGACTGTTTATGGTCAGAAAAAGTTAAAATTAGTCTTAACTGTCAGATTGTCTTGGTAGTGAGGTAGTCTTAATAGTGAGCTAGTTTCTCAGAGAAGTGTTATTTAAAATAGTGAGTTGGTCTTAATAGTGAGGTTATCTTATCATTGATGTCATCTTAATGGTGAGGTAGCTAAATTAGTCTTAATAGTGAGGTAGTCTAACAGTTATTTAAAAACTGGTCTTAATAGGGAAATAATCTTAATAGTGAGGTGGTCTTAATAATAAACGTCCTCTACATGGCCAATTGTGCCACGTGCATTTTCCACGCGTTTGGATAACAGCATGGAAAACGCATGTTTTTTTCTTCATTATAATTAGCTAAAAACCATGGGTTTTCCATGCGTTTATCCGTCTCATGGAAAACGCACATGGCACATTTGGCCATGTACATCTAAATTTCTCAGCATCCCTCAGTACAGCAGTATAACGGGCAGGCCAGCTGCATGCACATATTCAAGCAGCATTTGGCCTGATATTGACTGGGGAAGCTAGGCCCTGATTTATGGGGGCAATTCACACAGAATGGGGTAGGGTGGACTTAACTACCCTTGCATGGGGGTATTATGGGTGTATGTCACTTACTGGGGTTCTGATTGAATATCACACTCTGTACCCCGGTCTATATGTCCCCTAATCTCTACCCTAAACTACAAACAACTGGGGTTGGGGCGAAGGCTGGAGAACTACAGTTAGTTTCATTAAACGGCCCGTCAAATTGAAACTAGACAAAGCTGTCATAGCTGGCTACTCAAAACCGGATCTACAAGTACAAATTTATGATACATTACATTAATTTCCTACATTTACCAAGGTTTATATTTATCTGGTGATAGATGTAAGCCCATTATTAGCTATAGAAGTGGACAGAAGCAGCTGGCTTTAGCATGTTTAGACCACAGCCAGGTACAGGTCACTACAGACAGCTAGAGTCAACCATATTTTATGAAACTAACTGTATATAGTACAGTACTAATCATATATTTCATAAAAATTGGTCAACTAAAGCTTTGGTGGGTGGGTGGGTGGCTGAGTGAGATGGGCAGCATATTTTTGCACCAGATAGGGCTGATAACAGTGATCAGGACAGGCAGGTGCCAAGGCAATGAGGCGAAAGATGAAGCGAGCTTCCAACGTGGGCTGAATTCGAACCCAGGACCCAGCGGTTGGCAGCCAAGTCCGCTGCCGTAGAGCTAAGCCCCTGCTCATTCAATTTATAGCTATCCAGACTTATTATCAGCTACCTGAATCTACAACAAGCTGAACCTAGTCTTGCCTAGCTAACAGCATCTGCTTTTACCAAAGAAAACCTCTAGGGTAACGATATAGCTGAATTTCAAAAGCTGCTGGTTTTATAGCCAGATTGCTTAGCTTGGTATAACTTGGTATAACTTGGTATAGCTTTGTATAACTTGGTATAGCTTGGTATAGCTTTGTATAACTTGGTATAGCTTGGTATAACTTGGTATAACTTGGTATAGCTTTGTATAACTTGGTATAGCTTGGTATAACTTGGTATAGCTTGGTATAACTTGGTATAGCTTCAGATATTTCTATAGTAAATACAGTGGAACGTGTTTTGCGAATAACACTGTAAAATGACACTGTGTTATTAACGAAGGACCTACTTAATATCAATGTTTATATAACATTTTCCAAATGTTTGCATGATGTTATAGACATGAGTCATAATTGATTATTATGACAACAAAACAATTGCTAGTTTTAATAAATGATGAGGTTTTGATTTGATTAATTATCCATAAAATGCACAAACATTCAATCTCTTGGGACTCATAATATAATATGAAACATTACACTAAATCTATGATACAAGTATAATATTTAGTTCCTAAGTAAAGGAACGATTTATAGGATACATAAGAAGAAAATTTATTTCACTCTTGTTCATATAATAACTTTATGGAATATATTTATTCCTGTATTCTCAAAACAAACATGTGGTAACCTCATATGCATGATATTCTTGTAAGCCATGTTTTGATTAATATTTCATAAAACCAAAGAGAATATCTTTTTTTTGAAAGTTTTATTTCCCTACATTTGGATCGATTATTATTTCATAAAAGTATTCTATGACAAAGAGGAAGCCTCTTTCGTGTTGATCTGATGGTTGATATTTGGCCATGTACATATCAGACAGAAATTAACATGGAATAACCATGGCAGATTTGTAATATTATCATATTTGTGTGACATTATGCAAAATCATGCTTCCTTGTTTTGATGTTATATCAAATATGCAAGCGTTACCTTAATCTAATCTAATCTAATCCAACCTTACCTAATCGAATCGAATATTATCTAATCTTATTTATCTATCAACCTATCAACCTATCTATCTATCTATCTACATTTCTATCTATCTATCTATATGTCTATCTATCTAACCATCTATCTATGTATCTAACCATCTATCTATCTATCTCAACCTATTTATTTATTTATATTTATTTATAAAATATATTTATACAGGGTAACATATTCAGTATAAAAACTGTTTTTCAATACGGCCCTGATATTGACATTTAAAGAGGTAAAAATAGAATAAAAACATAAAGTAATTAAAAGGACTGGTATGCAGTTGATTAGTACAAAACATTGATAAAATAGGCTTTACATTTAGCTTTAAAAACATTAATGTTATCACAACATTTAACATCACTAGGAAGATCGTTCCATATAATAGGACCTCTAACAGTAAAAGCATTGCTGCTAAAAGCAGAATTAGCATAAGGTATATGTACATCATTTTCATCAACATTTCTCGTATTGCGGTTGGAGACTTCCTTTTGCATAGTGATGTCATCACATAAATAATGGGGAGCCAGCCCATGAATAGATTTAAAAACTAAGACTGACAAAAAGTAATCACGTCTCTGTGAAACATTTAAAACATTCAATCGTCTGACTAGTGTTATCCCTCTGGTATTAATAAAATCATCATTGTTACATATGATTCTAGCTGCACTATTCTGCTAATGTTAAATTTTATCAATGTTACATTTACTGGTATAGCCCCACACGGTGATGGCATAATAAATCTTGGTTTGAATAGAGGCTTGGTAAATTTGAATAAGGGATTTATAAGGTACATAACACTTCATTCTTGATATCTACCTATATATCTATCTACCTATCTATCTATCTATCTATCTGTCCATCTATCTATCTATCTATCTATCCAACCATCCATCCATCTATCTATACATCTATCTATCTATCTATTCATCTATCTATACCTATCCAAAGGTAATTAATCGGTGTCAAGAAAACTGGAAACTATATATAAATAATATATAACTTCTTGAAAATAGATTTATTTAATAACGTTTATTTTCCTGATTGATTGACTGACTAACTGACTGAATAACTTAGCTACTTACTTACTTACTTACTTACTTACTGTCATATCATTGTAAATATTACGGCCGTTCACGAACGTCGCCGAAGTGCCCCTGCTTATCTGTATGTAAACCCCGCGCATGCGCAATGCTAATAAAGAGACATGTGCTACAAACATGGCGTTTGTTATGACATGGTGGCAGCGGTGGGATTCGAAAAACCATATATCTAAGGATATAAGGATGTCCGCAATGTGTCAGTTTGCGGAAGTGTAGTACGGAGGTTCCTGGACGATCGGAGACGAAAAAGGGGAACGGACAAGGCAAGATGGCGAAATTCAAGCCGCCGAAAGAGTTGGATTTTACCAAGCCTGAAAATTGGCAGCCATGGCGCCAACGATTCGAACGCTACAGTATAGCTTCAAAATTATCAGCCGAAGAAGGGACAATTCAAGTGAACACTCTTTTATATGCTATGGGAGCTGAATCTGAAACAATTTTTCAGTCGTTTGGGTTGTCAGCAGATGACGCCAAGGTAATTAAGACTGTTCTTGAGAAATTTGACAGCTACTTTGAGCCAAAGAGAAATGTGATTCATGAGCGGGCTATGTTTTATGAACGTTCACAAAAAGACGGTGAGAGTGTTGAGGCCTACATTAGAACTTTACACGAAATGGCCACACATTGTGAGTTCACCAAAAAGGCAGAACAAATTCGTGACAGACTTGTTGTTGGACTTAGAGACAAGGAGGTGTCACAAGAGTTGCAGTTGAAAGGAAATGATCTGACACTTGATCAAGCCTGCACATTGGCCCGAAACACAGAGTCTGTCAAGAGACAGTTGGCCGAACAGCATCCTAGAGCAGTAGCTGAAGTTAGGAGGTCCAGTCGTGGACGCGGTCGAGGACGTGGTCACGCCAGTCGTGGGCGTGGGAGAGGCTCTCATCAGTCGCAGTCGCAGAGCTCTCACAGCAGCAGTCAAAGACAAAGACCAGCAGCACAGTCGTCCAGTTCGTCAACAGAGGAGATTCTGTGTCGATACTGCAATCGGAGGCATGTTGCAGATAGGAACTTTTGTATGGCGAAGAATGCAAAGTGCCACAAGTGTAATCAGAGGGGCCATTATGCTAAATGTTGCCCACAAAATCGTCAAGTCCGGGAAGTCGTTGTGCCCGATGAATATGGTGACTATGAGTATGACGAAAACTGTGATTATTTTCTTGGTAGCGTTTCCAGTGGTTCTGACAGGCCATGGGAACTTGAGCTGTGTGTTGGTGGCAGGTCAGTTAAGTTCAAATTGGACTCTGGAGCGGATGTATGTGTGCTAAGTGATGTGGCTTACCGTTGCATGAGCAATATTCCCAAGCTTCAGAAATGCAACATTAACCTGAAGAGTGTCAGTGGCAAGCTGGAGTGCTTGGGTACTTTTAGTACCAAAGTCCTGTACAAGAACATTCGTTATTTGTTAACATTCTACGTCGTAGCTGGTGCTACTAACAACCTGCTGAGTCGAGCTGCTTGTTCAGCTATGAAGTTGCTGCAAGTCCATCTAGATGAGACTGTGCGAGATGATACTGTGTTCGGTGATTTGGGCAAGATGAATTGTGCCCCGGTGAAAATTCGCCTTAAACCAGATGCAGTGCCGTATTCCTTACACACTGCCCGAAGGATACCAATACCTTTAATGGAAAAGGTTAAGGCTGAACTCAACAGAATGGAGCGTGAGGGTGTAATCAAGAAAATTACAGAGGCCACTGAGTGGTGTGCCGCAATGGTGCCAGTCATTAAGAAGAATGGAAGTGTCCGCATATGTGTGGATTTGAAGCAGCTAAATAAAGCAGTTGTCAGGGAGCGTTACGTGTTACCGTCTCTGGATGATCTTCTGCCAAAGCTCGCTGGTGCCCAAGTGTTCACGTCTCTGGATTGCTCGAGTGGGTTCTGGGCGATTCCTCTAGACCCGGAAGCAGCAAAGTTGACGACGTTTATCACACCCTTCGGACGTTACCATTTTCAGCGACTTCCGTTCGGGATATCAAGCGCACCGGAAATATTTCAGCGTGTGATGGCTGATCTTCTGACCGAACAGGAAGGAACCGTGTTGTACATGGATGACATCTTGGTCTATGGTGTTTCCAAGGAACAGCACGATGAACGCCTCAAGAGAGTGCTAGAAACAATCAGACTGGCCGGACTTAAGCTAAACAAGGCCAAATGTGAATTTTCCAAGAGCAGTTTGGATTTCTTAGGTCATCGTGTGAGTGGGACAGGAGTCCAGCCTGCACCTAGTAAGGTCGATGCTGTGGTAAAGATGAAACCACCCCAGAATGTGTCAGAACTTAAGTCGGTGCTAGGATTGTTCAATTATTTGTGTCGTTATGTACCAAATCTGTCAAGTGTGTTAAGTCCAATGTCTAGTTTGCTACGCTCAAGCAGTGTTTGGAGCTGGGGTAAACCGCAAGACGATGCTTTTAAGAAAGCGAAAGATTTCATTGTACGTTCACCCACATTATCTTATTACGATCCAACAAAGCCCACTATTGTGAGTGCGGATGCCAGCAGCTATGGATTAGGGGCCTGCCTTCTGCAACTACATGGTGAGGACCGGAAACCAATTGCTTTCGCTTCACGTACATTGACGGACGCTGAGAAGAAGTACGCTCAGATTGAGAAAGAGTGCCTTGCATCAGTATGGGCTTGTGAACGATTTGCTCAGTATCTGTCTGGACTACGAACTTTCACTTTAGAGACTGATCACAAACCCTTAGTTCCTCTAATGATGACCCGCGACATTGACCAGGTGCCTATCCGTTTTCAGCGTTTGCTATTGAGAATGTTACGATTCAATCCGGAGGTGATTCACGTACCCGGAAAAAGCCTGGTGATTGCAGATTCTTTGTCTCGAAGACCTTTACCCCATAGTGTTGAGGATTTGGAATTGGCACAGGAAGTTGTTGCCTATGTCGAGAATGTTGAACGCGGTACCTTTAGCCCCGGAAAGTTGGAACAAGTCCGTTCTGCTACGGACAATGATGATGAACTACAAGTTGTAATGGACTATGTGTTGTCTGGATGGCCACAATACATAAGAGATGTCCCGCAACAGCTTCGTAAGTTCTTTGAGATTCGACACCATCTGTCGATTTCGGAACGACTCTTGCTTTACGATAGCCGGATCTACGTTCCTTCAGCTTTACGTGCCGATATATTGAGTCGTATCCATCAAGGGCATCAAGGTATTTCGAAATGCCTGGAGAGGGCCAGAGGTTCTGTCTACTGGTTAGGAATCTCTGCCCAGATCCAAAATGTCGTACAGTCATGTTCGTTCTGCCAGGAACATCAGAGGACCCAACGGAAGGAGCCGTTGATGCCAACTCCAATTCCGGAGAGGCCGTGGCAGCGTGTTGCTGCTGATTTGTGTGATGACAACGGTGTCATTTATATGGTAGTTGTTGACTATTATTCTCGTTACATTGAACTATGTAAATTGGCCAGAATCACCACCAGTGATATCGTTCGGGAGTTAAAATGCATTTTTGCAAGGTTTGGCATACCTGAAATATTTCAAAGTGACAATGGACCGCAGTTTGCATCGGCTGAATTCGCTAAATTCGCAAAAGAGTTTGATTTCGTCCACTCCACTAGCAGTCCACATTTCCCCCAATCTAACGGAGAAGTGGAACGAGCCGTTCAAACTGCCAAGTCTCTGCTAAGTCAAAGTGATCCCGAAATAGCCCTAATGGTGTATCGTTCGACCCCTGTGACCTCTACTGGATTTAGCCCAAGTCAACTTCTAATGGGTCGCCAGATTAGGACAACTCTACCAACAATCGCAAGAAATCTACAACCAGGTTGGCCTGATCAGAAAGCTGTTCAGGTTAATGATGATTATGCAAAGACCTTGCATAAGCAGTACTATGACCGACGACATGGAGTGAAATTGTTGTCTCCATTGTCCTCAGGTCAGCAAGTAGTGACTAAATTGGATAGTCAAAAGACCTGGACCGGGCAATCGACGGTCAGCACCCATGCTGACACCCCACGTTCGTTGATCATCAACAACGACAAGACGAGCCGCAGTGTCCGTAGAAATCGACGTCACCTTATGCCCGTGGACCCTCCCGCGTCCTTGTCTAACCCTGTGTGTGAAAGGCCAATCGTTGCCAATTCCCCTTCCCCTTCCCCCTCGCCCACTGCCGTGACAACCAGTCCCCTCGGAAGACCCCCTGACCCCCGAAAGAGTGTTACCCAGTCCGGCAGAATTTCTCGCCCCGTGCAACGATTGGACCTGTGACAGTGACACTTTGAAAACACATCAAAATCTTGTGAATTGACTTTTATTTCATAAATGAACATTTTGACATTTTATTTTGTGATTTATATGTGCCAATATTTGTTTCTCGCGATGTGCCAAAGTTATTTTGTATTTGTCTAACATTTTGATTTCGTATATGACATTTTATGCTACCATTCCATTTATATGAACAATCAATTTTATTTCCTCTCACATGAACTTTTATTTTCATATTAACAATCATTGATGTGTATTTCTATATTTCCACACTTTGAGATGTGATTTTCACTGTTCTCAACATAAAAGCTACAATATATTTTGTAGTCAGAACATTTTAAAATAATGCTCTGTTAATTAGATTTAAATTTAAAATCCGAATGCATTGTTGTCATTCGTAGTCAGTTCAGTTTTGAGCCATGTGTAAATTCATAAGATCTTAAAATTTCCAAAATAGGGGAGATGTATGATTTGTAAGATGTAAAAGGAAGTAACATATAAAAGAAATTTTATAATTATTACAAAAGAATGAATTTCAATTTTCTTAAATTTCAATTATCTTAAAAGGGGAGATGTCATATCATTGTAAATATTACGGCCGTTCACGAACGTCGCCGAAGTGCCCCTGCTTATCTGTATGTAAACCCCGCGCATGCGCAATGCTAATAAAGAGACATGTGCTACAAACATGGCGTTTGTTATGACACTTACCACCTTACTAACTTACTGACTTACCTACTTACTTACCTACTTACTTACTTACTTACTTACTTACTGACTTACTTACTGACTTACTTACTTACTTACTTACCTACTTACTTACTTACTTACTTACTTACTGACTTACTTACTTACTTAATTACAATAAATATTTAGATTTAAAAACATTTACAAAAAAAACCTCTCATTTTCATTATTACATGCTCCATGCTACCTGAAAATGTTAGCCATGTCATGAGCAGCATGGAAATGTGGACATCATGGAATTTAACATGTAGTCATGCATGAATGAGCACAGTTCCAGCCGACTGCGCCCCAATGACCAAATTGAATTCTCCTGTTGTCACTGGGGTTTTTAGCAGTGCGCGTGTGCAACAAAGGCTACCCACAATTCCATTGCAGTTCCTGTGTGTAACAATGCACGTGTCAAATTAATTGATGCAGGGGATTGTGGGAAATGTGACCCGTTACAAAATAAAAGAGGATAAAAATTATTCTATTGAAACAGAGGGTGGATATTATTATGGATAAAATGTGGAGTTTTAAAAGTGGAGTAGAGTGAATTTCTAAATGGTGAGGTGGTCATTATAGCGAGGTGGGCCTTATAGTGAAATGGTTTTAATACTGAGGTGGAATTAATAGTGAGGTAGTCCTAATACTGAGGTGGAATTAATAGTGAAGTAGTCTTAATACTGAGGTGGAATTATTAGTGACGCTGTCTTTAAAATCGTTCTTTTTATATTAAAAAAAAAAATTCACCAACCATGACTATTATACTTGATAAAACAATTGATTTGAGTTATAAACTTTCAATTTCTAATAGTTATTTTCTTTTTTTAATTTCATATTTCATCATTCTTCTAAAAGAAACTAGTTCTTATTTTGACTTTGCTTCTATTTATGAAAAATATCGAAAAATAAAATTATCATGTTTTCACAGATTGTGACATCAAATAATTGAGTATATCAAAACTTTTTTTTTAATATAGAATATAATACATATATATATGATTTCTCACATACATCATTTCATTAACTATCAGAAACCATATATATATATATATAATTTTCATGCTATAATGAAGTCATTTGATGTTATTTTAAAATGCATGTGATTGACAGGTTCATATCTTATGTATCCCGAATGGCACAAAAATTGGAAAATGTTGAAAAATGAAAGTATAAATAATTGAGCATGCCTTTCATCATTTTCATTGCCTTGGCAATTAGACATTTCGTCTTAAAGAAACGCCATATTGGAATGATATAATTATTTTCAGAGAAAATAATGAAAATCTCATAAATCATTGTATTTTCAGAAAAAGACATTTTGATTATTTTTTTAAATAAATTGATATAATAGAAAATCCAATTGCTTGGGGTCATGATATTGGTTATGTAACCATGCGTAATAGCTGCTTTAACCAGAACAAAGCACCACTATATAAACAAGAAATTGGGGGGGGGGGGGGGGTACCCAGAGTCAAATCCAATGAAACTGACCATACATGACCAGCTGCCAGAAGCAGATGTAATGGTGAGATGATAAGCCTTGGAGTCCACACCATGTTATACATTAACCCCATGGGTTGGGTTTTTTTACTCGCCTCAGTATAGACACCGAGTACAAGGCACGAAAATTGAACATATGAAAAATTAATAAATTAATAGATAAGGATCTATATAATTTATTTGAATTTTACTGATATTGAAATATATTGAAGTGTAGCAATATATATGTAGCAGTATATAGAACTGCTACAAAACCCATAGAAATGCCCATGTTTAGTTTATCCATGGTCTTAAGAGCTAAGTCCTGTTGTACATGTACAAAGTCCCATACAATAGCATTTCCATGTCAGAACTATCTTATGCACCATATCTCTTGCACAGATATTGGGAAAAGTGTGGCCAATCACAACATTTGACAAGCTTATATGGGGGTGTGGGACAAACAGGGTGATATCTAGATGCCCTGGCTGACCAGGGTAACTCAGAATCACCCCAAAGTGACCTCTATCCCATGGGTTCAAGTGTTATGCAACCCCTGACCTTGAGAGGTCAGACAGAGCCTTGCAAAGGGTGTTTTCCTTTACATAGAAAAGACCTGCATTTTCTGCACCGTAGAATGTAGTCTAACGGATCAATTGCAATCACATACATGGTTTGATTTGCAATACAGTAGGACAACATTGCAAAGACCACTTCACTACTAGACCAATTGCAATTGCATACATGGTTTGATTTGCAATACAGTAGGACAACATTGTAAAGACCATTTCACTACTAGACCAATTGCAATTGCATACGTGTCTCAGTGCAACTGGATCTGAAGCTTGGTTAGTTTATATTTCCAACTGCATGCAAACGTAATGAGGAGATGATATACGGCTGCTTGGAGTCAACACCATGTTACACATGTACCCCATGGGTGGGGTCGTTTACTTTCCTCAGCATAGGCACCGAGTACCAGACACCTCCAATTTAACGTCTCATGCGATCGACATCCAGCTGCTGGGATGTAGCTCATGAAGAGTGCCCAGGTGGGGATCGAACCCGGGACAGCATAGCTGGCCGACATGGAATAGAGTCTTTTCACTGAGCAGCCCTGAGTTCAGCAAGACCTAAGTCCTTCCTCTCCTCTTATTACTCATTTTGCTTTTCAGACATAGAAGATAATCACTGACTTATTCAATGAATATAACTTTCCCAGAAAAATAATAGAAATCAACAGATAAGTTGTCAAATGTACATTAAAATGCAATAAAAATACTGCTGCTAGGATGTACTTTGCTTCAGCCAATCACAGCCAAGGGCGGGAACTTTTTCAGCCAATAGAATTGCAATATTCTGTTGAAGCCAACTAGTGGAAATACAGAGAACCTTCCGTGAAAATCCTATTGGCAGATGCCTTAACCATTAGACCACCCAGCTTCTGATATAAGATATAAGGACTTCTAAAACATACTTGAATCCTTGTCCTATCACATGGAATGTACTCATTATTATGTCATCCATGGTAGGCCTACTGACTGTGGGTGCAGATCACTTATAACCATAGAGGTTTCCTGTTGTAAAAGCTATCAGCTAGTGACCACGCAAACTTGGTAAATAAAAACTCAATACATGTATATAATATATGCTAACTTTGCTTGATAACTGAAATATTCCAAAAACAGCATTTTCATAATATTTCCTAATTGTTTTCCACAACTTACTCCATTATACATAAACTATAACTGGCCAGCGTAACAAAGAATATGTAACACCATAAACAGGACACCAGTAACAATGGCTCCGGATGTAAGGCAATTACTGGCAAACAATGGCAATTTTCCTGCAATTGTTATAGTTACAGCCGTGTACACTGCCATAATATGCCATTAATAAAGTGTCACCCATCCAATAAGCATCGCGTTATGCGCTGTGAGAAGTTATCACTTGCTGCAATGTACACTGATATCAGTTGCGAACCATATAACCTCCCATGACAGAAGCTGCTTTCTGATATTGCGCCATTGTAATAACACGTTGCCTCAGCAGACAGATGCTGTTGAAAGAATAGATATATACATAGATGGATAGATAGGTAGATAGATAGATAGATAGATGGTTGGATGGATATATGGATAGATGGATAGATAGATAGATAGATAGATAGATGGATGGATGGATAGATAGATACATTGATAGAGTTAATTTGATTGTGCCTAATGCTTGGTGTCTATGCTGGGACAAGAAGACACCACCCAAGGGTATATGTCCAAAATGGTGTGGACTGAAAGTCTTACAATCTCATCATTAAATCAGTAAAGATAGCTCTAATACATACCAGACGATTTGAGACATACAAAATACAATGAATACAATAGGAGTAAAATTGCAGAGAAAACAAAAACTCCCAGACAAAAGCACTATGGGAAAACCACTGATTACTTTGACAGTGTACATTGACCTAACCCTAGCATACCATAAACAACATGTAATTCCACGTGACACGAAATTAATTGACATTCAATTGAGAAACATTAGGATGACATGAGGTCAAGTGCAATATCCACAATCATCGTATAGAATAATCATATGCATGATATGATAATAATACAATAGGATGCTATGTATTGAGAGGAGAGGAGAGGAGAGGAGAGGAGAGGAGAGGAGAGGAGAGGAGAGGAGAGGAGAGGAGAGGAGAGGAGAGGAGAGGAGAGGAGAGGAGAGGAGAGGAGAGGAGAGGAGAGGAGAGGAGAGGAGAGGAGAGGAGAGGAGAGGAGAGGAGAGGAGAGGAGAGGAGAGGAGGAGAGGAGAGGAGAGGAGAGGAGAGGAGAGGAGAGGAGAGGAGAGGAGAGGAGAGGAGAGGAGAGGAGAGGAGAGGAGAGGAGAGGAGAGGAGAGGAGAGGAGAGGAGAGGAGAGGAGAGGAGAGGAGAGGAGAGGAGAGGAGAGGAGAGGAGATGGAGGATAGGAGGAGATGGAGGATAGGAGGATAGGAGGATAGGAGGATAGGAGGATAGGAGGATAGAGAAGAGGAGAATAGAGGAGAATAGAGGAGAATAGAATAGAATAGAATAGAATAGAATAGAGAATAATAGAGACTAGAGGAGAGGAGAATAGAGGATAATATAATAGAGGAGAATAGAGGGGAATAGAGGAGAATAGAGGAGAACAGAGGAGAATAGAGGGGAATAAAGGGGAATAGGGGAACAGAGGAGAACAGAGGAGAACAGAGGAGAACAGAGGAGAATAGATAAGAGGAGAGGAATGTTAAGAATTTTTTTTTTTCCAATTCATCCAAAAAGGAACAATATAAACTTCTTGAAAAACGAGGATTGTGCAAAATTATTCCTGGCTTCAGGACAATTAGAACAGAAATCAAAATAGAGCTCATTGTTTGATGAAAACGAGGCACGGGAATGAGACAATCAGATGTCACTTTCAACAATGCAGCCTCGATTTGGAAACAATGCTTTTCTGCTCATTTGTTAATTGGAAACTGATATTTTGTCTGTTACAAAAACCTAAAATCATTAATATCGTTGTATTATGCATAGAATGTACCACTTTGATAAACACGAATTAATTTCTGGCCAAACAATGAAATATTACTGGAAAGTGAGATATTACCGTGCCAAAACGAAAGAACTATAATTGTGAATCGAGATATGATATTACTGAAACTCAGTCAAGAAATTCAAATTATCAATTTTTTCAATATATATAACTATTATTTTGGTCTAATTAATCTTTTTGATAATAAAAGTTTTTTTTTGCATTATTTTTTTATTCTTATTCCAAGCCTTATTCATGATATTTTACTGCAAAAATATAATTTATATCTCATTGCGAATAAGTAATATATTCCCTGACAGCCTTCCAAATCGGCATGGTTGTGCCTGTATGGGATCAGTAAGTCATTAAATTCTAAGTCGTTAAACATTGCTATATATATTATACTTTTATTTGACAACTATGTCATTCATCAAATATGTTTCACAATGTAAACTACGAGAAAAATAAATGCAATTGACAGTAATAATATCAGCATACAAAAAAAACCAAAACGTAAGTTTCCAGCTACTATTGAAAATATAAAATTTCATGTAATTGTCCATATATCCTATCCGAAGAAAAAAAATCTAAATTTGAGACATTGCAATTTCTGGTGGAAGTTGAAATAACACCACAAAAACTGTAAATAAAAAATCAATCCCTTACTTTCCTTTTCTGAAATTCGAGTCGTTGCTAATTGTTGCTGTTACCATAGCAACCGAGTTCTGGTAAGAAAAGCTGAAGGTTTTTTTTTGTAAGTTTTGCAAATTATTTTGGTTGATTAAAGTTCATACCAAGCTACCTGTAAAATCGTAGTCCTGTTGCAAAAACAGTGTCTGTTAAAATACGATCATAAATGGAGAGATTTGTATTGTATTGTACTGTACTGTATTGCATCGCATTGTATTGCATTGTATTTCATTGAATTGTATTGCATACACTGCTTATGGCCAAACAGTCCACATGATTTTATACATTTACTTAGTCAGTTAACTAATCACTCAGCTAGTCAGTCAGCTATTCACTCAGCTAGTCAGTCTACTAGCCAGTCTGCTAGTCAGTCAGCTATTCACTCAGCTAGTCAGTCTGCTAGTCACTCAGCTAGTCAGTCTGCTAGTCACTCAGCTAGTCAGTCAGCTAGTCACTCAGCTAGTCAGTCAGCTAGTCACTCAGCTAGTCAGTCTGCTAGTCACTCAGCTAGTCAGTCAGCTAGTCACTCAGCTAGTCAGTCAGCTAATCACTCAGCTAGTCAGTCAGCTAGTCACTCAGCTAGTCAGTCTGCTAGTCACTCAGCTAGTCAGTCTGCTAGTCAGTCAGCCATTCACTCAGCTAGTCGCTCAGCTAGTCAGTCTGCTAGTCACTCAGCTAGTCAGTCTGCTAGTCACTCAGCTAGTCAGTCAGCTAGTCACTCAGCTAGTCAGTCTGCTAGTCACTCAGCTAGTCAGTCAGCTAGTCACTCAGCTAGTCAGTCTGCTAGTCAGTCAGCTATTCACTCAGCTAGTCACTCAGCTAGTCAGTCTGCTAGTCACTCAGCTAGTCAGTCTGCTAGTCACTCAGCTAGTCAGTCTGCTAGTCACTCAGCTAGTCAGTCTGCTAGTCACTCAGCTAGTCAGTCAGCTAGTCACTCAGCTAGTCAGTCTGCTAGTCACTCAGCTAGTCAGTCAGCTAGTCACTCAGCTAGTCAGTCAGCTAGTCACTCAGCCAGTCAGTCAGCTAGTCACTCAGTTAGTCAGTCAGCTAGTCAGTCAGCTAGCTAGCTAGTCACTCAGTCATACTCTATAGCAATTAATAAGTCAGTCAATTTTTCTCAAATATACCAAAACACCATATAAAAAAAAAATTTGGGAGTTGGTTTGTCTATCTGTTGCATTCTATTGTGTCTATCTGTCTGTCTGTCTCTCTATCTAGTGCCATTTTCCCATAGTAATCACCAAAACAATATTTATGATACTCCCCCGAAATGAATTCGTCCCATTTCTGCAATATTTCACTGTTTGTCAGAGCTTGGCTAAATAAATGATAATTGATCAATTACTGTGATAAATCAGTCCTACTATGATTTAGATGGGAATGCACAATTCCTCGGTGGCTACATGGCTATCATTTGTGAGCAGGCTGACCCTAGAATCAAAGGTCAAGGTCATGGAATCCTAATGATGCACTATGGGAAATAGATACATAGAGTACATAGTGTTAATGGTGTTTCACTGTTATGTACAACTAATATTTTGGACTATTCAAAATTTACACATTCAAACAAAGATATGCAGTTTATCATAAAGAAAAATCCTAAATTTTTGAATAAATTAGGTGCACAAAAATCAGCGGTGATTACCAATATGAAATTAGATATATAAAAGAAAGAATAGATTGAAAATACTTCATTATCCTCATTGAGGAAATCTGGTTTGTATATTCCAGGCATAAGGGAAATTGAAAAACAAATTGGTGTGCTTTTATTATTTATACCATTTGTTCAAAAAGATTAAGCCTAAACAATGCAGTCTTAATAGCTAGGTGATCTTAGTAGCGAGGTGGTTTTAAGTTGAGGTTACAGTATATATAGTGAAATAGAGCTATCCAAAATGTTCCAAGCTGCACCCCAATTACAGCAACAACGAAAAACGAAGTCACTCTATGTTGTCCTTAACACTATTAAGTGACCTTGACCTAGATCCTTTGTACTAATTAACCCCTGTAGAATGACCTTGATCTGGATTCTGGCTTGTAGGTCATCCAGTACATTTTAAGGACATGACTTAAAAAGCCCTTTTCTCTATCATAGTTATTTAGCTGTAGGGTGAACTTGACAGCAAGTGGGTTATTCTATATGTGTCTGATGATGTGCCCGAAGGGCCCAGTTTTTGCTGATTGCCCGATTGGGCAGGGTAATCTTAGGGGTGGGGGGGGGGTTTAAAGATGGGGGGGGGGGCTTGAGGTCCATAGAAGATTACATCTTATCCTTGGCTTTAAGAATTGCTCGAGTTGCAATATAATGAGGTTAGACAGATACTTAAGAAATTGTGTGTCCAAAGCCTCAATATAAACACATTTTGCATCAATATTGCTGTCAGTCTATCTGTCTATATTTCCTAACCTGGGTGTCTGTATACCTACAGGAATTTCACCATTATGACTGTGAAATGTACTTGTCCTAATGGTGAGGTGGTCTTAATAGTGAGGTAATATACTATAGTAACAATATAGTTAACTCCAAATATTACTATAGTATTCTTAATTTTTAGTTTGTATTCGTGGTGACCTATTCTTAATAGTGAGGTGGTCTTAATAGTGAGGTAGTCTTAATAGTGAGGTGGTCTTAATAGGGAGGTGGTCTTAATAGTGAGGTGGTCTAATAGTGAGGTGGTCTTAATAGTGAGGTGGTCTAATAGTGAGGTGGTATTAATAGTGAGGTGGTCTTATAAGTGAGGCGGTCTTAATAGTGAGGTGGTCTTAATTGTGAAGTGGTCTTAATGGTGAAGTGGCATTTTATTGTGTGTGGCACATTACAATGGTAATATTATAGTTCACCAACTATCAGTGAACTTAATAGTGAAGTGGTCTTAATAGTGAGGTGATCCCAAATACTGCATAGAAACTTAGACATGAACAAAAGTTACAAAACTCTTCAAAATCAATGTTTAAAGTAAAACTCTTTCACTACTGCACTTAATAAACTAAACGTGAGCAATAGCCATCTATCTGAATTGACCAGTCAACACTATGGAGACCCCATTAAGGGGAGAGGCCAGTGTAGGCTTAGCTATAGCCAGATAAGCTCCAATAGCCAAAATCAATGCTTATTCATGGACAGTAATTTGATGGATATAGATATATGTAGTCTATGGCTTGTCTGTATATTGGTCTGCAGTGATGGAAATAAGGCAATAAATTTGTTTATATAATAAAAATATGGATATATAATAACTCTGCTGAAACATGAAAAAGTTGGCAAAGTTTCCAATGATTTTAACAAGAGCAATGACAAAATGGTCAATGGTCAAGGTCCACAGTATATAGTAAATTAAATTGAGTAGATTATTTTATGATTATAGGCAAACTGGAGAATACATTCATAATTCTATAGCCTTATCATCTCATCATTATGTCGGCCTTAATAATTGGAGTTTCATAGTTGGTTTTCATTGTGTTATATAGAATAGAAGTGAATTACAAATTGTAATAAATCATTAATTTCATCATCATAATCTGCTATAAATATCACTATTTATGAGATATGGTTTATATTTATTACCATCATAATACACGAAATTGACAAAATAAAATCATAAGCTAAAAATATTAGCAGAAACTATATGATTATAAATTGACTTCACCATTTTCTATCAAATATTTTTATTAACCACTACAACATGTCACGGAAACTTCAAAACATTGTTGAATCTACAAAACCTCACTATTTACGCCATATTCAATCAAAAACCATCTGGTCTCAACAGTGAGGTGGTCTTATTATGAGGTAACATACAGTAGAAAAATACGATAAAAAGAAAGCATAGGGTTTGCCAAATTCTGTGGTCATCACTTCTAGGTGGTCTTAATAGTGAGGTGGTCTTAATAGTGAGGTGGTCTTAATGGTGAGGTGGTCTTAATAGTGAGGTGGTCTTAATGGTGAGGTGGTCTTAATGGTGAGGTGGTCTTAATAGTGAGGTGGTCTTATTATTGAGGTGGTCTTAATAGTGAGGTGGTCTTAATAGTGAGGTGGTCTTAATGGTGAGGTGGTCTTAATAGTGAGGTGGTCTTAATAGTGAGGTGGTCTTAATGGTGAGGTGGTCTTAATGGTGAGGTGGTCTTAATAGTGAGGTGGTCTTATTATTGAGGTGGTCTTAAGGTGGTCTTATTATTGAGGTGGTCTTATTATTGAGGTGGTCTTAATAGTGAGGTGGTCTTAATAGTGAGGTGGTCTTAATAGTGAGGTGGTTCTAATAGTGAGGTGGTCTTAATAGTGAGGTGGTTCTAATAGTGAGGTGGTCCTAATAGTAAGGTGGTCCTATATATAGTGAGAGGGTCTTAATAGTGAGGTGGTCTTAATAGTGAGGTGGTCTTGATTGTGAGGTGGTCTTACTAGTGAGGTGGTCTTAATATTGAGTTACCCTGTATCTGAACTAGGACTTGTTGTTCTTTTCCTCACAGGAGTTCTCTTCCATTACATTTAACCTTGGTCTGGGAAAGAAAGAGCTCTTGCTGAGAAAGAAAGATTTCTGAAGAGTTTGTCCACAAAGAAAGAGAAACTACAAGTCAATGAAACAGAAAGAAGCAAAGAAAGAAGTTGAAAGAAGAAACTTGAAGGACTTGGTTGGTTTGTAAAATGATTTAATCTGATTTAAGTCTAGAAGAAATATTCTGATATTTTGCTGCTAAGAGTGTTATGGTTGAAATCAATGGAATTATGAGATAGGAAAGTTGGCATAAAACTGCAATCAAACAATGGCAGTCAGTTAATTCAACAATCAATTAATCAATCAGTCAGCAATCAGTCAGCAAGTCAGTCAGTTAAAACAGCATTCAGTCAACAATCAACCAATCAATCAGGAAATCGAATCACCAATCGATCTGATATTCATCAATCAAGAAATTTTTAATCAGTCAGTCAGCCTGTCTGTCATTCAGTCAGTCAATCAATTAAGCAATCACTGTTACAATCAATCAATCAATCAAACAGCCAACAAATCTGCAACATCCAAAAATTCAATCAGTCAACATTAATCCAATCAATCAATCATTCATTAAATTCATTCCTTTTAAAAAAAAATGTCAACAATCAACCGACATTAACCAACCAACCTCTGTCCCATATATCATCAATCTACCGTTTAGAGTCACTATTTCTAACCAACCATTTCAGAACCCCACACCAACCACCCACTAGCGAAGAGGCGCCTACCTGCAAGTCTCTTAGCTACACTTTCCTCCTTCTTTGACAAGCGGTGAATCCATCCTTCTATTTTACTCTGTCACATACCGTCAGCCTATTAACTGGGACATGGGCCCTTTCACTGTTCTCTAAGCCTTGCTCGTTTCTTTGGCCAGGGCCTCAAAGCAAGAGAAATATCCTCCCCAAGCCAAATAAATCTCCCAAAAGAATTTATACCAGGTCGGTGCTCTACCGGGATGCCAATTCACCGCTTCAAAAGGTTATTTCCTATTGCGCTAAGGGATAACTGTAACTATACTCCACTAAGACTGTTTGCCTATTGTTAACTAAAATTTTTGTTATCTTCCATGTCGCCTCCGAAAGTGGAGGGATATAACCAACAAAACTGTTAGTTAACTCCCAACTATGAGGGATATAGCTATTACGAATTCGGGTGCGAATCTAGCCTGACCCACGGACTCATCGCGAGCGACATCTCAGCTGGATGTCAGTCGCATGAGATGTTTTCAAATGTTTTTGGTGTCTCTTACTTGGTGTCTGTGCTGAGGAAGTAAAGGACTGTAGTCCTTTAGTTAATGGTGTGGACGCCACGCAGCCTTATCATCTCATCATTACATCTGCCTCTGGTCATATTAACTTGCTATGCTTCAGACCAGTACATACATGGCCAATTGTGCCACATGCGTTTTCCATGATTTGGATAAACGCATGGAAAACGCATGGTTTTTGCCTCATTAAAATTAGCTAAAAACCATGCATTTTCCATGCGTTTATCCTTCTCATGGAAAACGCACGTGGCCTTTTTGGCCATGTACCGGTCATATACCAGACACTGGTAAACGCATGTATTTATCTATCACTTGACTGTCCATCTTTGCCTCAATCTAGTTGTCTTTCTGTCGCTTCATTACCACAATGACATCGCTTGCCCAGGGCTCACAGCCAATTGGCAAATAAAGCTGTCTCCAATTTTGCCACTTTTTCATTTTTGAACAAACACTGTCAGCAAAATTTTGCCAAGCCAGATGGGATTTTGCAAATCTGAGAATTTGCTCAGAGTCTTGTGTTTTGATAAAGAAAAGCCTCTGTTTAACAAAGTGGAACTAATCTCATTCACTTTTTGTTGGGTTTTGACAAATTCTAATTTGTTACAATTAAGCATTATGCGGAAAAGCCAGCTGTGAGGAGTTTCAGTTGAAACATCCAGTAATGCTGGAAATTAATTATTAATTATTATTAGATTGATGGTTGATTGATAATAGTTTAATGGCCTAATTGTTTTGACTTTTGTCAATTTTCAGAATGCCCTAGGTTCAGTTCCTGTCCTAAGCAATCATTTTAGCTTAATATTGGAATTTGCTAGCATGAGAAGGGTAAATGAGTACCACAGTGTGGACTCCAACCCCAAGCATCCCATCATTACGTCTGCCTCTAGCAGCTAGACAAAATTATACTGTTTAAGCTGAGGGTTACTTCCACAGGGCTCTGGCAACCCTTTGTAGTTGAAAATCATGAAGTCTCCAAATGCATTAGCAGTTAAAAATATCAATTGAATTACACAATAAATGAAATAAACTTTAGTAGATCAATTTTAAATCTATATCATAAATGAATTCAACTCAACTCAACCACATTAAAAAAACTCACAATGAGAATTTGGTTGCTCACACACTTACTGTTTATAACACATTTTCAGCACCTCATTGGCACAAACCAATACAATCAGCTCTAAATGGTCTTAATATTGATGGCGAACTGTGGGCCAGCCTATTTATTGATGGAATTAATAGAGCAGCCCAGAGTTTGCATGTAAAGTCACAAAAGACCATGTCAATTGCTCCAACAGTCAATTGCCACAAGTGACTACAACTAGATCAATAAGACTGTTGTTAAGAGAATGGTGCAATCAATGAGGAGAGGAGATTAGAGGAGAGGAGAGGAGAGGAGAGGAGAGGAGAGGAGAGGAGAGGAGAGGAGAGGAGAGGAGAGGAGAGGAGAGGAGAGGAGAGGAGAGGAGAGGAGAGGAGAGGAGAGGAGAGGAGAGGAGAGGAGAGGAGAGGAGAGGAGAGGAGAGGAGAGCAGAGGAGAGGAGAGGAGAGGAGAGGAGAGGAGAGGAGAGGAGAGGAGAGGAGAGGAGAAATAAAGAAAAATAAAGAGAGAGAAGAGAAGAGAAAACAAGAGAACAGGAGAAGAGAAGAAAAGAGAAATGAAGAGAGGAGAAGAGAAAAGAAGAAAATAAAAGAGAAATAAAAAGAAGAGAAGAAAGGAGAGAAGAGAAGACAAGAGAAGAGAAGAGAAGAGAGGAGAGAAAAGAAGAGAAGACAAGAGCACAGGAGAAGAGAAAGAAGAGAAGAAAAGAGAACAGAAGAGAAGAAAAGAGAACAGAAGAGAAGAAAAGAGAAATGAAGAGAGGAGAAGAGAAGAGAAGAGAAGAAGATAAGAGAAGATAAGAGAGGAGAAGAGAGGAGAAAAGGGAGAAGAGAGGAGAAGAGAGGAGAGAAGAGAAGGAAGAGAAGAGAGGACAGGAGAGCCCTAAGAATGACATTTGTATTAATCACAAAGCATGATGGACAATAATATTCTCATAATCTGGAATCTAATATAATTTTCAATATTACATTAATTTTTTTAGCAAACCATGAACATTTTAGTAAAATATCAGGTATATTCCCAACAAAGCACACCATTGGTGAAACTTGACACTGTCAACTAATTAAAAATGAATTAAATTCACCTTGGAGTAAAAAGTTTAAATTAAAACAATTCCTCTTTATTAAAACCCAAAACCATTATCAAACTAACCGCCTTAATAAAAGAGGCAAAAGGCAGAAATATTTAGGGAAAATTATTGTTGACATGCATTTGTTCAGGAATTATGAAACACAAAGCTTAAACTGCATTGGCTTGTTGTTCTTGAATGAATTAATTGCTTGGAGAACTCCATGCAACCCCCCACGTTCAAATATTAATAAATATTATTTGAGTAAAGAAGTTATTTTACAGAATGTGGTTTAATGTGAGAAATGGAAGAATGTTGCCATGGAAACGGAATGCAGGGGTACATCAAGGATTGTTGATTAACAGATTGCTTGCTTGCTAACTTGCGTGTTTACTTGCTTGAACATTTTGCCAATAGTATTGGTTGGATGTAACTGGTCTGAGGTTTAATTTGATCATTTGTTTGACTAGATAGATGGATAGATGTATGGATAGATAGACAGATACATAAATAGATAGATAGATAAATAGATAGAGAGATAGATAGATATACAGATAAATAGATAGATAGATAGATAGATAGATAGATAGGTAGGTAGGTAGGTAGATAATAGATAGATAGGTAGATAGGTAGTTAGATAGGTAGATATATATATAAGTAGATATATAGGTAGGTAGATAGATAGATAGATAGATAGATAGATAGATAGATATGCACCATAACTGACTGACTGACTGAATGACGCGCTGACGTGCTGAATGACTGACCAACCAACCGAACCAACCGACCGTCTGACTGACAGGCCGATTCTTGTTTAACCCATACATTGACTGGTACATCATTCACCTATCAATATGTGACCATTCCTTATTTAACCCTTCCCTCTCGGGTCATACCCTCCTACCCTCTTTCCTGCCACTCATTTCACCCTACAAAACTTATCTTGGCGTTCTGCACAAGTTTCTTGGGAATTCGCGTCAATACGGAACATATGGCATGAGCCCATAGCTTGACAGGCCTGAGTAAGTAGAATGAATGAAATGAATGCTCCCCAACAACTTTATTCCACATAATGGACGCTCCCCAGAGGATGCAAGCCCCCTAACTTTCCATCCCTTCCTCACTGGAGAGCTCTACACTGATTTATCCAACCGAAAGCCAGTCACTCCCAATTCTGTGGGTCGTTATTTACTTTATAGAAGGGGAGGGGACAGCGAGACAGAGAAATGGGCAGATATAGACGAAACGAGAGGTGAATATACAGATAGGTCATACGTTAGAGAAATAGACAGAAGTAGATGGATGAGCACAAATATCAGAAACATAAATGAGGAGAGGCAAGTTTATCCTACTGAAAGCCGGTCAATCGCAGCTCGGTGTTCTAGTGGTAAGACGCTCGCCTTGAAGGACCCGGGTTTAATCCCAGGCTCGGACAGCCTTCATGAGCATCATCCCAGCTCATTCAGATGAGACATTAAATTGGCGGTCCCTTGTACTCAGTGTCTATGCTGAGGCAAGTAAAAGATCCCGCCATGGGGTAAATGTGTAACATATGAGTAACATGGGCAGACTCACCACATCAAGAACTTGCCTTAGAGGGCTGCACATCCCCTGTCCATCTATCTATCTATCAATTGCAATACTACTTGTGGGTCGCTATTTACTATATAGAAGGGGAGAAGACAGAGAGACAGAGAAATGGGCAGATATATACAGACAAAATGAGAGATGGAAACACAGACAGATGATTAGAGATAAAGACTGATCTGTAGATGGATGAGAACTAATGTCAGACACATAAACAAAGAGCAGCAAATTCATCCAACAAAAATCAGGTCACTCTCAATACTCCATGTGGGTTGTATTTATTCTATGGATGGGGGGAGACAAGGTAGTTATAGGCAAAACGAGGAATGGAAAAACAGACAGATAGGTAGAGAAATAGACAGATATCCATGGTAAGAAACAGATATCAGAAACGCAAACAAAAGAGTGACAAATTATATAGAGAAGAAAAAACTACACAGACAAATGACTTTCACAATAACATAAGCCCACACAGACTCCAGATCTACCTCTTTGAATTGTGGTGGCCACTTTCCAACACAGGCAATTCTAGTCGACACCAATTCTAGCTGCCCAAATTCTATCACCTTCTGCCCTAATTGCTATCACAGCCACATCCCCTTTAGCTAACACCCAATCAAGAGACTGGCATAAACTTGTCTGTTTGTGCAAAAACTATCTCATCAACACACTCCACACGTCTGGCCTATCTTTCTACAATTTGTGAAACTTGATTTGAACCCAGGGCCTCCTTATCGACTGTCCCCTTGGACCAAATTGGACCGCTGCTCCTATCTACAATCTGATGAGACAAGAGGGGTACATAGATCGATGTGGTTACTAGTGTCAAGGGGTCTACGGTGGGTAGCTGGGGTGAATCAGTCACAGTGTTTCGAAGACTAGTGCTGGTGCAACCGCATTGAATTGTTTAGACCGCTTTGCAATACAGAGTGGGTGGGCTGGTGGGTGGCTGGTGGGTGGCTGTTGGGTGGCCGGTGGGTGGCTGGTGGGTAT
Organism: Alitta virens; assembly: GCA_932294295.1. NCBI lineage: Eukaryota > Metazoa > Annelida > Polychaeta > Phyllodocida > Nereididae > Alitta > Alitta virens. The sequence goes on from OW028576.1 coordinate 13,255,980, forward strand.
TTGGATCAGGGCTTTACGTCCTGTATTTCTGCACCTGATGGGTTAATTAGGACAGGCAGGGACCATGGCAATGAGATGAAGGATGAAACAGCCATCCAACTTAGGCTCGACTTGGAATTGAACCCTTGACCCAGGAGTTGGAAGCCCAGCACGCTACCACTGAGCTAGGCCTCTGCCTTTTTGCAATACAGAGACCAACTTTTAGAATCGTACAGTATAATCATTAATTTCTTAGCATTGCATTTTACTATTTAATCAGCAAAATGTGCACCTCAGGTGGTACTGTATCAACAGATATAACAAGTGCTTTGACTATTAACAATTATTATTATATATTATTGTCAGCTGCCAGAGGCAGATGTAATGATGTTAAGGCTTGGAGTCCTCACTATGTTACTAATTTACCCCTTGGGTGGTGTCTTCTGCTTGCTATACTATTTTATTTTCTGTTCTAGGTTATTCTTTCCCAACGTGTGAGCAAATATAACTGTAGTGGATAGAAATGATGATGATATGATAAGGCTGTGTTAAGCTGCACATTTAAGACATTCTCTTGCTCCAGCATAGACACCGAGTACGCTAACCAGAACAAGAATAAGTAACACCCTATTATTTAGCGTTTAGTCAGGAAATTGTTAAAATTGCCAAATGCCTTTTTTCCATGGGCATGCCGACACGGGTCTGCTGCAATGTGGCTCTATGCCTCCCATTGTCCTTCATACATTGTCTTGTAATACCCCAAGATTCGAACCTTGGACCTTCAGCGGAGCTGGCTAATGTCTTAACCACTAGGCCACTTTGTTGTAGCTGGAATAATACAATCTTCTTTTTTTTATGTAATCAAGATTTGGATTAAGCCAAGTGTCTTTGATATGCTAAAAAGAACAATAACATCCCTGATTTTCAAATAGCTTTAGTCTACTTTAAGACTTAAATCCGGGCAAGTGTTTGTTTATTCTTTACATTGGAGGGAATGATTTGTTTACTGTGGTCTCAATTTGCATCTAATTTACATATCATTTGCATATCAGCAATATTTATGAGTAATTTGCTCTCGTATCTGGAAATCTTCAATCAGCACTTCAAATGGAAAAAATGCCACATATCTGAAACTTCATTTTTTTGGACCTCATATCTGATCGACTCCTGTATCATTTCATTTTTGCTTCAAAGATGTTATTTTAGCTTTTACTTTGAAAAGAGATCTTCTGCACATTTCATCAAAAGGGAGAAGAGATGTATTTCCTGAAGGCTTCGAGATGGGATTTTTGTGAAAATTGAGAATTTTACTTTTTTTCCTTTTTGTGCAAAATGTTTGGAAGCAAACACAACATTACTTTTCAACATTATAATTCATTACATTAATACAAAATGCCTTTTAAAAGGGATATAAATTTAAGCATATCTCCTAGAGTGGGATTTTTATATACAAAGCTTCGGGAAGCACAACATGAAGAGATGTTTAAGCAACTTCAACTTTCCTAAAGGGTATTTGTACTCAATGTCTATGCCGAGTTGCTAAGGCGAGTAAAATACGCCACCCATGGGGTAAACGTGCAACATGGTGTGGACTCCCAGTCTTACCATCTCATCATTATGTCTGCCCCTGACAGCTGGTCATATGAACTCACTAAGCTTCAGACCAAGTAGCACTGAGGCATTGAGACATTAAAAATATCCTTATCAATAAACTGAATCTTATTATTATTATTATTATGTTTATTTCTTATAACGTGCAATTCCAGCACAAAAAAATATTGCTCGTAGCGCTAATAACAAGAAAACTATAGCTCCCACTTCAGTAAATACCCCATCGCTACCCTTCACCACCATATCAAAACCTTCCTACCACGTTCTAGCCACCAAAATGACGTGATGGCAACCAACATGCCACCATTGCAGAGGAGCGCATCACTTTGTTGGTTTATGCAGATGGCGACAAACAAGAATCTAGAAAGCTGCAATGCACCATGAGACTCCTTGATATGACAGTCAGGAATGCAGCACAATGATCTTGCCTGCTTGTTTGGTTGCTTGGTTGTTTGGTTGGTTGATTGACTGGATGTTTGGTAGAATAGTTAAGTGGTTAAGGTATGGGATCGGTAACAGGTTCACATCTAGCACTATGAGATTCTTCCAAATGGCATGAAGACATACAGGCAAATATCTCTTGCTTGCTTTCTTGCTTGATTGAATAGTTGACTGAATGTTGATTCACTTGTCTAGTGGTTAAGGTATTAGCTTGTTATCATAAAGGGTAGTGGGTTGAATCTTCGACCATAAGATTATTTTCTATAACAACCAATAATGCAGTATTACAGGCTGTTTCTTGCTTACTTGTTTGATTGCATGTTTGACTGTTTGTATGGTGCAATTGCCTGGTAGTGTGGTGATATTAAGTTGTTAAGATATGGGACTAGGTACTACATTTTATTTCTGTGAGATTTCAATGCTATAACTACACATGATATGGGTTCACCTTGCTACTGCAGATGACAGTCCAAGCCTTATCATCTCATCACTACATCTACCAGACACTGTCACAGACATAATCTCAAAACATCTTCAGTGTCACTCGGACAACAAATGTGAAGAAATATACAATCCAGTCCAACACAAAATAAAAAAACAAAGGACAAAATCGGAAGTATTAGAAGAGGCAAAATGTCAGCTGTAAAGACAAAAAAGAGGAAACACACACCTGCTGCTGTCGTGAAAAGGATCTAGACACATCTGGGCCCCTAGGTGCAGAAGTTTATATGGCCAAGAGGACATTAGGCCTGTCTTTTGCCATATTAATGGTTCTATTGTGTTGTAACTTGGTTTTTATATTGTTTTCTTGTAGGGCTCTTGTATTTTACCTGCCTATTTTAATTGATAGGATGTAGAGTGGTTATTCAGTAGTATACATTATAGCTAGAGGATTGAGTTCTAAATCATTAAGATAAAAAAGACACAAATAAAAATTAATTAAAATATATTAGATAAATAAAATAATAAAACAGCGCATCACAAAAAATAAATTAGTAAAGCTCACAAATTTTGCCAATTTTTTTGTAATTAGGGATACATTTTATGTTTCTTCACAATATGATTAGGGCTTTTTATGTCCTGTATTTCTGCACCTGATGGGTTAATTAGGACAGGCAGGGGCCATGGCAATGAGATGATGGATGAAACAGCCATCCAACTTCGGTTCGACTTGGAATCGAACCCTTGACCAAGCAGTTGGAAGCCCAGCACGCTACCACTGGGCTATCCCTCTGCCTTTTTGCAGTACAAAGACCAGATTGAATCCAACAGTATTCTTATTAATTTCTTAGCATTGCATTTTACTATTTAATTAGCAAAATGTGCACCTCAGGTGGTACTCTATCAACAGATATAACAAGTGCTTTGACTATTAACAATTATTATTATATATTATTGTCAGCTGCCAGAGGCAGATGTAATGATGTAAAGGCTTGGAGTCCTCACTAAGTTACTAATTTACCCCTTGGGTGGTGTCTTCTGCTTGCTATACTATTTTATTTTCTGTTCTAGGTTATTCTTCCCCAAAGTGTGACAATATATAACTGTAGTGGATAGAAGTTATGAGGAGATGATAAGGTCATGTTAAGCTGCACATTTAAGTCATGGGTGGGTCTTTCTCTTGCTCCAGCACAGACACCGAGTATGCTAACCACAACAAGAATAAGTAACACCCTAATATTTAGCATGTAGTCAAATTGTGAAATGTCTTTCTTTCCATGGGTATGCCGACACGGGTCTGCTGCAGGGTGCCTCTATGACTCCCATTGTCCTTCATACATTGGCTTGTATCACGCCAAGATTCGAACCCTGGACCTTCAGCGGAGCTGGCTAATGTCTTAACCACTAGGCCACTTTGTTGTGGCTGGAATAATGCAATCTTCTTTTTTTTATGTAATTAAGATTTGGATTAAGCCAAGGATCTTTGATATGCTAAAAAGAACAATAACATCCCTGATTTTCTAATAGCTTTAGTCTACTTTAAGACTTGAATCCGGGCAAGTGTTTGTTTATTCTTTTCATTGGAGGGAATGATTTGTTTACTGTGGTCTCAATTTGCATCTAATTTACATATCATTTGCATATCAGCAATATTTATGAGTAATTTACTTTCGTATCTGGAAATCTTCAATCAGCACTTCAAATGGAAAAAATGCCACATATCTGAAACTTCATTTTTTTGGACCTCATATCTGATCGACTCCTGTATCATTTCATTTTTGCTTCAAAGATGTTATTTTAGCTTTTACTTTGAAAAGAGATCTTCTGCACATTTCATCAAAAGGGAGAAGAGATGTATTTCCTGAAGGCTTCGAGATGGGATTTCTGTAAAAATTGAGAATTTTACTTTTTTTTCCTTTTTGTGCAAAATTTTTGGAAGCAAACACAACATTACTTTTCAACATTATAATTCATTACATTAATACAAAATGCCTTTTAAAAGAGATATACATTTAAGCATATCTCCTAGAGTGGGGTTTTTCTATACAAAGCATTGGGAAGCACAAAATGAACAGACGTTTAAGCAACTTCAACTTTTCTAAGGGGTATTTGTACTCAATGTCTATGCCGATTGCTAAGGCGAGTAAAATACGGCACCCATGGGGTAAATGTGCAACATGGTGTGGACTCCCAGTCTTATCATCTCCTCATCATTACGTCTGCCCCTGACAGCTGGTCATATGAACTCACTAAGCTTCAGACCAAGTAGCACTGAGACATTGAGACATTAAAAATATCCTTATCAATAAACTGAAACCTATTATTATTATGTTTATTTCTTATATAGTGCAATTCCAACACACAAAAAATATTGCTCGAAGCGCTAATAACAAGAAAACTATAGCTCCCACTTCAGTAAATACCCCATCGCTACCCTTCACCACCATATCACAACCTTCCTACCACATTCTAGCCACCAAAATGACGTGATGGCAACCAACATGCCACCATTGCAGAGGAGCGCATCACTTTGTTGGTTTATGCAGATGGCGACAAACAAGAATCTAGAAAGCTGCAATGCACCATGAGACACCTTGATATGACAGTCAGGAATGCAGCACAATGATCTTGCCTGCTTGTTTGGTTGCTTGGTTGTTTGGTTGGTTGATTGACTGGATGTTTGATAGAATAGTTAAGTGGTTAAGGTATGGGATTGGTAACAGGTTCACATCTAGCACTATGAGATTCTTCCAAATGGCATGACAACATACAGGCAAATATCTCTTGCTTGCTTGCTTGATTGCTTGATTGAATAGTTGACTGGATGTTGATTTACTTGTCTAGTGGTTAAGGTATTAGCTTGTTATCATAAGGGTAGTGGGTTCGAATCTTCGACCATTAGATTATTTTCTATAACAACCAATAATACAGCATTACAGGCTAATTTTTCTTGCTTGCTTGCTTGCTTGATTGAATAGTTGACTGGATGTTTATTCACTTGTCTAGTGGTTAAGGTATTAGCTTGTTATCATAAGGGTAGTGGGTTAGAATCTTCGACCATAAGATTCCTTTCTATAACAACCAATAATGCAGTATTACAGGCTAATGTTTCTTGCTTACTCGTTTGATTGCATGTTTGACTGTTTGTATGGTGCAATTGCCTGGTAGTGTGGTGATATTAAGTTGTTAAGATATGGGACTAGGTACTACATTTTATTTCTGTGAGATTTCAATGCTATAACTACACACGATATGGGTTCACCTTGCTACTGCAGATAACAGTCCAAGCCTTATCATCTCATCACTACATCTGCCAGACACAGTCACAGACATAATCTCAAAACATTCTCAGTGTCACTCGTACAACAAATGTGAAGAAATATACAACCCAGTCCAACACAAAATAAAAAACAAAGGACAAAATCGGAAGTATTAGAAGAGGCAAAATGTCAGCTGTAAAGACAAAAAGGAGGAAACACACACCTGCTGCTGTCGTGAAAAGGATCTAGACACATCTGGGCCCCTATGTGCAGAAGTTTATATGGCCAAGAGGACATTAGGCCTGTCTTTTGCCATACAAATGGTTCTATTGTGTTGTAACTTGGTTTTTATATTGTTTTCTTGTAGAGCTCTTGTATTTTACCTGCTTATTTTAATTGATAGGATGTTAGTTGCTATATTCAGTGGTAATTATCATAGCTGTAGAATTGGGTTCTAAATCATTAAGATAAAAAAAGACACAGATAAAAATAAATATATTATAAATAAATAAAATAATAAAACAGAGCATCACAAAAAATAAATTAGTAATAATGTCACACATTTTGCCCATTTTTTTTGTAATTAGGGATACATGTCATGTTTCTTCACAAAATGAAAACATCATTTTGCGAAAGATAAAATTCCCAGAGAGCATTCCATATCGTTTCAACATTGACGCAATGTCGGCCATGTCAACGATGTTGTACCGACGGCGACCGACATAGAAATGACGCTCGCCCGATTTGGAATACTAACCGGGTTAGGTATGCATATCTATTCATATGTTTACATTACTGATTTTACTAATTTCTCGGACACTAAAATTTCTACTAAGCTCACTTCATTATTAAATGTAAGATAAAAATACTTCCTGGCCTCTTTTTTAAAAACATCCAGACTGTTACACTTTTTATGGGAGTCAGGTAGAGTGTTCCCCTTAATAGCACCAATATATGAGAAACACCTTTTGGTAAATTCCAAGTTTACACTTGGGACATGTACATATACATGTGTCTGTTAGACACCTTAATCTGCATTGTTATATAATTGTTTTATTTCAACACTAGCTTGTATTTGTAATTTTCAGTTCTGTTATATTATTCTTCTTTGTACTGTTTTTATTTATTTGTAACAGGGCCATTTTGTAAAAGACTTTTTGCTCAAAAAGTTTATTACCCTGTATAAAAATGTTTTATCAAAAAAAAAAAAAAAAAATGTCACTTCACTCTGAATCAACAGGATAACTTGAATTAAGTCATTCCATTGTGTCATGCATGTTTCATCCAATAATGCTGCCGAATTCATTTTAACAACACAGCCCCAGTAGAATTTTTGGTCAACCAAACCATCCAATAAATCAGATGCAATGAGAACCAATAAAGCCCCTGATCAAAATTCCCAGCATTCCCTGCCGGATGTCGTAAACAGAAGGGGTTATGGGTGAATACAGTCGGCCAGATTATCAATTAATCCCTCAGCCTTAAGACACTTTGCTGCAAAAAGTTGATTTATTGTTTATTGCATCTTCGCATGGTGAACAAGATGTGCTTTAAGAAAATGGGATAGATAGATAGATAGATAGACAGACAGATAGACAGATAGATAGATAGATAGATAGATAGAAAGGTAGATAGATAGATAGAAGATAGATAGAAAGGTAGATAGATAGATAGATAGATAGATAGATAGATAGATAGGTTGACAGATAGATAGATAGGTTGACAGGTTGACAGGTTGATAGGTTGTTAAGTCAACCATTTATGAGAACCATTCCAATCACTTTCTAAGCTACCATATTCTTTCACATTAATTCACCTGGGGTAAAATATCACAGAAAATCAGCACCTAAATGTCTTGGCCATAACCGTGGTGGCTCCATGCCATAACCAACCAGAACTCTTGCCCATTTGCAGCAGTTTAAAAGGGTGGGGGGGGGGGGGGGTAATAAACAACCAATTTTCTAGGCACTATCTTGACAAAGTGCTTGCAGCTGTAATCTACTTTCAGGTATGAATTTTATCTGCCTTCCAATGTTGCCATAAATCTGTGCCTTACAGCTTTGCCCATAGCTGGAATCACCTTAGAAATTCTCATGGAACACCGCAGGAAATTGACCCATCTATTCTTGAAGACAGGCACACACAGCATAAAAGCAGAAAATGGCCAAGATAAGGCAGTGGTCAGCCATGGAGGAGGATGAGGAGGAGGACGAGGACGAGGAGGACAAGGAGGACGAGGAGGACAAGGAGGACGAGGAGGATGAGGAGGATGAGGAGGAGGACAAGGAGGAGGAAGAGGAGGACGAGAAGGAGGATGAGGAGGAGGAGGAGGAGGATGAGGAGGAGGAGGAGGAGGAGGATGAGGACGAGGAGGAGGAGGATGAGGAGGAGGAGGAGGAGGAGGAGGAGGACGAGGACGAGGACGAGGACGAGGACGACAAGGAGGACAAGGAGGACGAGGAGGATGAGGAGGACGAGGAGGAGGACAAGGAGGAGGAAGAGGAGGACGAGAAGGAGGATGAGGAGGAGGAGGAGGAGGATGAGGAGGAGGATGAGGAGGAGGAGGAGGAGGGGGAGGATGAGGAGGAGGAGGAGGAGGAGGAGGAGGAGGAGGCGGTGGAGGAGGCTGCGGCGGCGACTGACTGCCAGACCATGTCTGGAATAACTAGAAGTATGAATGAATGAATCACGTTCGACAGTTACTAGAGGCATGTCCAACTGACTGTTTGATTAACTAAGTCATTTGGTCTGTGATCATGACTCATTGAGACAGAAAGAGAAAGCCTAACGCCATGGCACAACAACTAACTCGACTGACTTGACTAACTTGACTAACTTGACTAACTGACTAACTGACTGACTGACTGACTGACTGACTAACTGACTAACTGACTAACTGTTATGATTATGAGACTTACTGTTACAAAATCTCAATCAACCAAGCTGTCTATGCTCAGGCAAGAAAAAGACGCCAACCATGGGGGTGAATGTGTAACATGATGTGGACTCCAAACAGCTTATCATCTCATCATAACGTCTGTCTGCAGCCGGTAACTGTTCATATTTAAGCTGTATGAGCTTCAGACCAGTGGCATTAACATGAAAATCAACTGCAAGTCAACTGCAAGTCAACTACTGTTTGCCATGAAATAACCACTCATTGAAAGTGTGAAATTAATGTTTGTTGTCAAAACACGGTGTCTTTTGTCAATTGAATTATGAATGTTGTTCCGAAATTAATTGAAGGATCAGGTTGTCAAGTTTGAATTAATGTAGTTCTGGTATGGATTCCATAACTTGTTGATGAAGTGTTGGACTGGAATTTTTTGTGGATTTGGTAGGATTTTTGTCCGCTTAAAGTTAGGAGTATCTAATCCATCCGATGAATTTGAACCAGGCAAGTGTGACAAACAAGCCAGCACCAACACTTGATTTAATGAAGTCGAGTTACAGGAAACGCTGTGGTTTAATATCAGAAAATCCAGAAATAGTGCTTTGTTGTAGATCATACAGAATGAGCCATAATTTTTGGGTTGATTTACATTTCTAAATAGTTTTCACACCCTTCAATATCAATCTCCAATACAATCAATTTTATTTGAAAAAGGCAGTTTATCCAGAAACAAATCAATCAATCTGTCTATCTATCTATCTATCTGTCTATCTGTCGTTCTGTCTGTCTTTCTGACTATCTTACTACTTATCTATCTATCTACCTTTCTATCTGTCCATCTATCTATCTATCTATCTATCTATGTATCTATCCATCCAGCTATCTATCTATCTGTTCCTGAATATTTATTTAGTAATTCGCCCATTTCCTTTGATTACAGATGAAGTTTCATTCACACAAACCCCATCCCTCTCCATATAATGCACAATGTAACTGCATAATCGTGGTGTAAGCAAGACGCCCTGAGGCTACAAACACTGCATTGCAGACTACAGTGGTACCTCGCTATTAAGACCACCTCACCATTAAGACAACTGAATATTGGACTCTCATACAGTGGAACTTCGCCATTAAGACCACCCTTGGTGCAAATTTCACTGGTCTTAATAGTGAGGTGGTCTTAATAGTGAGGTATAATACAATGGCAAGAATACTTGTGGATCCAAATGTGTGCCTTTAATTGTTAGGTGGTCTTACTAGTGAAGTGTCTTTTCAATGTATCTCACCCAATATGATTTACCTCTCTATTAAGACCACCTCACCATTAAGACCACTGCACAGTGTTTACATATCATCCTGGGTCTCTTATGTTCACCTATGTAATCCAGCCTCACATAACCTAGATACATAGCACATATATCTGATATGATCCCGTACCCCCTTTTCCTGTTTGTAGCCCAATGCGCAACCCCCATAGCAACGGTGCACCCCTTAGCAACAGGTGCAGCATCAGTAGCATCAGCACCAGCAGCAGCAGCAGCCAGGGGGTGTCAGGGAGATGAAAGAAGTTATCTGGATCCTATCAGGGGTGAAAAGTGGGATCCAATGATATCGCTGACATCTAGAGGGGAATACGGGGTGAAATAAAAGGATAAAAAATGTTAGAAAAACCCCAAAAAATATGTAGAAAAGAAAGAAATGTAAGAAAAAACCCTGAAATAAAAAAAAAGCACCCCATATGTTTTATTATGTTCCTCAGAAAACTGTTAGAAGCCAATCTTCCAAAGTAGGGCGGAATCATGGAGTCAATTTTCCAAAGTATTGCAGGGTCACTGGTCTTGAATTCTGCGCTCATATGGAATTTATTATAAACACTGGATGAATAGTTTCTTATAAAGGAGTGGATAGAAGGATAGGAAATGATAAATAGGTAGATAGATAGATAGATAAAGAGATAGATAGATAGATGGATATATAGTTAGATAGATAGATAGAGATAGATATATATATATATAAGATAGATATAGTTAGATAGATAGATTGATAGATTGATAGATTGAAAGATGGATAGATATGTAGATAGATAGATAGATATATATAAGATAGATATATAGATAAATATAGTTAGATAGATAGATTGATAGATTGATAGATTGACAGATGGATAGATAGATAGATGGATAGATAGATATACAGATAGATAGATAGATAGATAGATAGTTTTCATGGTCTACATACACAATCACATATTAATTTACATGTTAAAAAATATGATTTTCTTTTCTTAAATGTTTTGAATTCGTTTAATTTATATTTAGTCCTTATTCCAAATATTTGTTTTTAAGGAACGCAAACAACAATAACTAATAATGGTAGCTTTGTGAATAAATATCTGTCATCCACTGTCTGATTTTTCTAAATATGAATTTACATTGTATTTTAATAACTTCCATGATTTCATACATTTTATACATTTCGAGTAAACATAAACATGACTTCCAACCCTGACATTTAATCTGACTGATGGCAGATTACCTTTTAACCCCACAACAGATAAAATCAGACAAAATCGATAGATCAGTCGATAGTAATTATATTAACATCGATTAAAGCAATTTGCAACATCGGACATTGTCAATGCTCAGTGGGGAACTAATATGGGCTTCAGTGGCGGATTTAAAAAAAAAACGAAGGGGGGTGGCAGAAATTAATAAAATTATCTCATATTCTATTTTATAGTATTTTATTGTATTGCATTGCATTGTATTATTGTATTTTATTGCATTGTATTGTATTGTATTGTATTGCATTGCATTGTATTGTATTGCATTGCATTGTATTGTATTGCATGGCATTGCATTGTATTATTGTATTGTATTGTATTGCATTGTATTGTATTGTATTGTTTTGCATTGCATTGTATTGCATTGTATTATTGTATTGTATTGCATTGCATTGTATTGTATTGTATTGTATTGTATTGCATTGTATTATTGTATTGTATTGCATTGCATTGCATTGCATTGTATTGCATTGCATTGTATTGCATTGTACTGTATTGCATGGCATTGCATTGTATTATTGTATTGTATTGCATTGTATTGCATTGTATTGCATTGTATTGCATTGTATTGCATTGTATTGCATTATGTCAATACTTATGAACAAAACTTGACTCAGCTAAATGTAAAAGTTATATGACCAGCTGCCAGAGCAGATGTAATGATGAGATGACAAGGCTTGGAGTCCACACCATATTACACATTTACCCCATGGGTGGGGTATTTTACTTGCCTTTGCATAGACACAGATTACAATGTACTGCTTATATAACTGTTACATATATCTGAATTCTACTCGAAGTCAAGCTTAAAAGAAAATCTATATAATATATTATGCAGAATTCGAATCCAGGACCCCCAGAGGAGCTGGAAAATGTCTTTACCACTAGGCCACTCAGCTGTTAACAAGTTAAATATTCAATAGTTCAAACCCAACCCTCTCAAATCATCTAATTCTCCGCCCAATCCATACATCATGATTTATTTATTTCTAATACATTGCAGAGCAAAGCAATTTGCACTTAATTGTCAGTTAAGTAGGCTCACTGATAAGATAATATTGGATTAATTTTAAGGCGATTAATATTTAATAACTTAAGAATGAGGCGTCTGTGCATATCGTTATGGCTGGTTGATCACGAGCTTGTTAAGGTATTAGATATTTATTTAAATTTTTTTTATCCTTTTTTTTTTTTTAGAATAATAATAAGCTTGAAAGTAAGTAAACATGGCAAAAATATTTTTAAAAATATATTAAATTTAACTAACCTTTTCTTAAAACAGATTTTTTCATATGACAGACAGATAGACAGACATATTTTCTTTCTCAAATAATATAATGAATACTAAACAAATTATCATACGTTTAAGATTATGAAAAAATCTTAATTTAATGAAACAAACACTTTTTTATCATATATAAAAAAAATAATAATAACTTTGAAAGTAAGTAAAAATGGCAAAAAATAAATAAAATATTATTTTTAACTAACCTATTCTTAAAACATTTCATTATATAATGAATACTAAACAAATTATTATAAGTTTCAGATTATGAAAAAAATCCAAATTTAATAAAACAAACACTTTTTAAGATGACTCGCTTCATGTACTCATTGTTTAAATAAAAAATATAAAAAAATATTTCAATTTTAAAAGGTTATTAAGTGATAACTGTTGAATTAAGATACTTGAGCCCTTTTTTTACACTGACATATCTTTTCAATGCATTTGGTTTTTTTAGTTTTTCAATTTCTTGTACATTGTCAAGGGCTAACCTCATAAAAACGTTCGAACAAAGAGGGCATTTGTTTTGGGAGGCAACTGGTTATTGTAGACAGCATGTGCTGAGAGGCAAGGTGGGGCAACATGGCGGGGGGAGGGGACAAATAAATCATAGAACAATCGTGTATTATGTTATATTTTGTTATTAGATATTGTTAATAATTTTGTCTACAGTATAATCGCTATCAAGATCGACTGGATTTTAAGGTAAAATTTAACAACATTTTTGGACAACCTTTTAAATATTTGATATAAAACATTTTAGGTTAATGTTTTAATTTTCAGTGAAGAAATTGCAATAAAAATTGTACAACAAAAAGGTTATTCCCAGTAATTTTTTGTCTTTAACAAAAACTAACAAGTAAATTCCAATAATATAATATTAATATATTATTCTTTCAGCAATTTCTTGGTTAAGGTAATAATCTTACTTTAAAACCTAGTTTTACATTTCAGATATCTTTACAGTCGTGGCCGTAAGTTCTGGGGCACTTGCTATAGATGGTGGTTATAGTGTATTTTTGATCTTGCATCATAATTTTTTTGTACCAGATCTCAATCTATAGAATACCTCATACTAATATATTTGACTGCTTAAGAGAACCTCTAAAATCAATTAAAATTTCTTAGGACATGCCTGGTGAAGTTTTGTCATAACTTTTTGTGCATGCCCATATTAGGATTGACCTTATAAGGTATACTGGCTCTGCTCGGGGGAGTGTGCTGTATGACCATAGTTTCAGCTAATTTTGGCATAAAGTACTTGGTCACCACATCCAAAATACATAATTGCATGTTTAAGACATTATTGAACTGGTAACAATGGATTTTTACTGTAAAACAACATGGTCTCTCCAGTTGATGCAGCACATGACTTACATACACTCAGAACATCAGTCATTTTCCAGAAACATTGGGTTATTTAAGCCTGGTCTAAAGCATTGGCCTGCTGTGAATGGCTGGGGCAATTAGGGTACAAATCCAACCCTGGGAATTTATTCTTTTCTTTTTGTTATGCATAGATATAATTTATATTATATATAATTTATATCATCTTAAGAGAAGAGTATAAAGTACTAAACTTCTTTTTCTACATTATCTATTATTGACTATTCATTATCATAATATGCTATCACACCAAGTCTGGTACAGGTCTCTTTTTTGTCTGTCTGTCTGTCGCTCTGTCTAGCTGTCGGTATGCCTGTCTGTCTGTCTACCTGTCTGTCTACCTGTCTGTCAGCCTTCCACACTTATAGACATGATAACTCCAGGCCTATTGATGCTAAGCTCATAGAACTACAGGTGATATACCTTAGAGGAAGGCCTTGATTGAGTCAAAAAATGGACGACTCTGACTGTGTACTCCCGCCAGACAAACATGTGGAAAGCAAGGCTCTTCCCTCTGACCAACCATATTTGCTTGATTTATATATCAGCAATATTGTAGTGCAAATGTTTTTCAGGAAAGTAAACAATGGTAAATATGATTCCCATTAAAAATTATTTAAGAAAAAGTGCCACAAAGCAAAAATTCTTGACCAAAATTAAAGTGTTTTAATGTGTCTACAGCTACAGCTGTATATTTAAGGCCTTTAAGGCTGTACCTACCTAGCACAAATATTTAATTAACAATTTTATTGAAATCCCTTAAATGCTAATATGATTAAAATACATATCATAATATCAAAATCCTTTTTTATTTATTGTACCAATAAATTTAGGAGAATAATATTTTAATCATTATTGCTAAAGATAAATAACATGATGCTATGCAGCATTGATGTTGAATTAAATTTGCATCATTGTCAACCCCTGTTATGGTATAAATTATAATGCACAAAATATAGACATATTGCTTTTCAATTTCTACTACTGCTACTACTACTATTACTACTACTACTACTACTACTACCACTACTTGTACTACTACTACTACTACTACTACTACTACTACTACTACTACTACTATACTACTACCACTGCCACTACTACTACTACTACTACTACTACTACTACTACTACCACTACTTGTACTACTACTACTACTACTACTACTACTTGTACTACTACTACTACTACTACTACTACTACTACTACTACTACTACTATACTACTACCACTGCCACTACTACTACTACTATTACTACTACTATTACTACTACTACTACAACTACTTTTTCAATTTTTTATGTACATCTACATTTTTGGTTTATGTTGATGCTTCTATAAACTGTTCTATGTCTAATTTTTCCATAATTTGGTACTATTGAATAAGCATAATTATAATAATAATAATAATATTCGTGTAATTACAATGAACAAGATATCACAAGATTTCGTGGCCATTTTCAGTTGTCATCAAAATGCAATATGACACCTATCATTATTTAATAATGAGTTCGAAAACAAATAATTTAAAATCGATGTTGAACGAGATAATAACTGTAATTCTCCAGAGTAATGATCTTAGTTGGTAAATTATTCAATTACCAAATCATGCAGAATCAATTACCATTCTGGAAATCAACAATAGGTCATTTAAGGCAGGTTGTTATTACCTTAATAACTGCCTTGTTTAAACTGTTGAATAGCTAATGATACAATAGGTAGTACAATTGATAAAATGCTTCAATAATGAAAATTTCAGACTTCACATTTAGATATGGAAAAAAAGGTTTAATTTGCAAAATAGTAGTAGCAGTAGTACCAGGAGCAGTAGTAGTAGTAGTAGTAGTAGTAGTAGTAGTAGTAGTAGTAGTAGTAGTAGTAGTAGTAGTAGTAGTAGTAGTAGTAGTAGTAATATAGAAGTAGTAGTAGTAGTAGTAGTAGTAGTAGTAGTAGTAGTAGTAGTAGTAGTAGTAGTAGTAGTAGTAGTAGTAGTAGGAGTAGTAGTAGTAGTAGGAGTAGTAGTAGTAGTAATATAGAAGTAGTAGTAGTAGTAGTAGTAGTATAGTAGTAGTAGTAGTAGTAGTAGAGTAGTAGTAGAAGTGGAAGTAGTAGTAGTGGTAGTAGCAGCAGCAGCAGTAGTAGTAGTAGTAGTAGTAGTAGTAGTAGTAGTAGTGGTAGTAGTAGTAGTAGTAGTAGTAGTAGTAGTAGTCGGTAGTAGTAGTAATAGTAGTAGTTTCTATGTAACTCCTTTGCATTTTAATTATATTGGCTGAAGTCATTGTGTACAAGTACATTATATTATCATTGCATGCAAATATTAAAAGACTGTCGAAAAATCCACAAATAAATGAAACAATGTATCATAGTTAGGAACTATTGATATCCCAAACAAGATCATTTAAGTTTTTCTACATAAGTGGTGGAGGGGGGGGGGGAGGATAGTAGGGGAGAGATGAATACACCTTGTACAATTTGTACATTTTATGAGGCAGTACTTCATATATCCATGACAACTCGAATGCTTTCAAACATTCCCAAACTTCTGCATTATCGCTCAACTGAGCTTGTTCGTGTAATTTTATATCACAACAAAGCTGATAACATTAACAACACTTATGAATATTAATAATAACCATTATTGATCATTACTATACATGCAACATCTTATAGAAACATGTACATTCACGTGTATCATTCAAACTTTGCATAAACACCAGATGAACGTAAGACTGTTTACATGTAGCAAACTGAAACAGGCACTCACCTCATAGTGTGGACTCCCAATTCTCACATGGTATCCTTAATTTTTACGTAATCATCCATACATTCCGTTCATCCATAGATGCATGCATTTATCCCACCAGAAACTGCACTAAAGTTATATTTCATAGTTTAGAAGCAATCCACATGTTCACATACTATGTGTATACAGTGTTCTGCTACCCTACGTTCTGAAACTAGGTCAGGGGGTAAACTTGCAACCCTGTTGATAGCTCCACTCCAACGTGGAAGCATTACTCAACACAGGGGTATAAAAGTTACCCCAAAAAACAGACAGCAAAATAAACAAATAAACACCTCATACTTTTATTCAGCTGCAACCCAGGCAATGGATGGTCCAATGGCTATATGATATGGGATCATAGATTGATGGATAGATGGATAGATGGATAGATAGATGGATAGATGGATAAATAGATAGGTAGATAGGTAGATATATAGATAGGTAGATAGATAGATAAATAGATGGGTACATAGGTAGATAGATAGGTAGATGGGTAGATAGATAGGTAGTAGATAGATATATAGATAGATAGATGGATGGATAGATAGATAGATAGATAGATAGACAGATAGATAGATATATAGATAGATAGATGGATGGATAGATAGATAGATAGATAGATAGATAGACAGATAGATAGATAGATAGATAGATTTACTGGTGGTGCCTTATTCTTGGTTTCTATACCGGGTCAAGTAAAAGACCCCACCCATGGGGGTAAATGTCTATCATGGCGTGCACTCCAAGCCTTATTATCTCATCATTACGTCTGCTACTGGAAGCCGGTCATATATTCTGACCAAGCTTCGCCCGTAGCTTTGAAACAAGGCACGGAATGCAATGAAACACAATGAAATACAATTCATTCATTCATTCATTCATTCATTCATTCATTCATTCAGTCATTCAGTCACTCAGTCACTAACTAATTCATTTGCCTGTTATTTCATTGTGTTATAGTTATTTGCGTGAATGTTGCATACATAACTGTTCCTAGTAGTAAACACTAAATTTCAAAATAGCTTTTCAGTTAGCTTCCTCCGTTAGATTTTTAACGTTTAACTTTGTAACTTTAAAAAATATATTCTCAATTAACTTATAAAGTCATCTCGAACTGAACTAGCTACCTTTTATTGCCAAGACATCTCAGTACATGTACATGTATATACAAAACAAGCCATGTTTATTTATATATATACATCAAAACCACGGATGCATGAAAAGGCAGGAGCATAAAATTTTTAAGTGTGCTTCAAAATCTTATGCTTATCTCAAAAGAGCAATATTTCTGGTGTCTCAAGTTACCTTAAAAACTTTTCAAATTCAACCGACCATGTCAATAGAAAAAAATAAGTCTTTCTGTCGAAGTACTTGGGACTCAGTAATGAAATTGTCACAGTGACAAGACTGAAATTATGAGTTTCAGTACACTTTGGAGAGGGGGGAGGGGGTGCATTTTATTTATTTTTTAATTAGAGGGGGGGGGGGGGGTTTGGATTTGACAATTTTACCATTGAGACAAGTCTACCCTTGTCTACATGATTTTACCAACCACTAAAATATAGAAGTAGAAAAATAGACCAGAAATGTTAAGTTTATAACTTCTAAACTAAAGTATATCCAGTTACACCATTATATAATTAATTCGCTAAAGCACGACCACGCTACTTTAAGTTTAAACAACATACTTAAAAACATTTTGTAGACTCAAGTATGTTTAAGTCTTAAAAGCTTTTTTATAATGTTTGTCTCTAAGTGCTAAGACACTAAAAAACCTATTTCCTCGAGGGAGATATGTTTTTACAAGTATGTTTAAAACATCAGCTTGCGCTGTGTATAAGATGACAGATATATCAGAAAAACTCTATATAGGGTATGACAAATGAAAGTCATTATTGCATATCGTCACCCTGATTTAATTGTGGCCTATGTCTTAATGGTAGGTCAGTGTAGTTAACTCGATTTGTAGCATAATTTATGTGCATATACTATATTTACTTACTAACTTACTTACTTACTTATTACTTACTAACTTACTAACTTACTAAGTTATAAACTTACTTACTAACTTACTGACTTACTTACTTACTTACTTACTTACTTACTTACTAACTTACTAACTTACTTACTTATTAACTTACTTACTTTCTTACTTACTAACTTACTTTCTTACCTACTTTCTTACTTACTAACTTACTTACTTATTTACTTACTTACTTACTTACTAACTTACAAACTTACTTACTTACTTACTTACTTACTTGCTAACTTACTCACTGACTTACTTACCTACTTACTTACTTACTTACGCCATCATTCCCACAAACCTTTAAAAACAACTGACACCACCCCCGCAAAAATGAAAAGAAAAAAAGAAGAAGTAAAAGGCAATAAAAAAGTAATGATAATAAAACTTTTTTTCTTGCAGCCTGAATCCAAATCTACCGGAAGTAACGTTTTGCGGAATGTCGCAAAAGCAAACGCGGCAGCTTAAATGGTTGCTTAGCAACTCCATACAACAATGACAAGCGACATACAGACATCAACAATAATACGTCTTTGTTGACAAGTCGAATTGTCGGGGAATGGTACCTGTCTGTTGCCATGGCAACCTGAATTAATCATTGTACCGAAACCAAGTCTTACATCAACAATGAAAGACAAATGGAGTTTTGACAGACCTGGAAATGGTGTTCCATGATATATGTCTGTCTGTCTGTCTATCTATTTATCTATCTGTCTATCTAACTATCTATCTATCTATCTATCTATCTCTATATCTCCCTATCTCTTTCTCTCTCTCTCTATCTATCTATCTATCTATATATCTATATATTTATCTATCTTTCTATTTATCTATATATCTTTCTAACTATCTATCTATCTATCTATCTATCTATCTAACTATATATTTATCTATCTTTCTTTTCATCTATCTATCTATCTATCCATCTATCTATCTATCTCTATATCTCTATATCTCCCTATCTCTCTCTCTATCTCTCTATCTATCTATCTATCTATCTATCTATCCATCCATCCATCCATCCATCTATCTACCTATCTACCTATCTACCTATCTACCTATCTATCTATCTATCTATGTCAATACCATGCCTCAAAGCCACTAGTTGAAGCTTAGTCAGCTTATATGAACAGCAGTCAGAAGCAGACGTAACGATGAGATGATAAGGCTGCTTTGGAATCCCCACCATGTTACACATTTTATGGATGGGTTATTTTACTTACCTCAGCATAGACACCGAGTACAAGGCACCGTTGGTTTGTTCAGGTGGTCTCAATTGTGGGGTGTCTCTGTGTTTTAACTCTTATGAACAAATTTCTTATTAATATCTCCAAACTGTAATGATACAAAGGAAATGGCTGCCAGCACACAGATTAGAGAATTATTAGGGAAGGAGGCATTTTGTTTTCAATGCTCTGTTTACAAGAGGGGAGTACATTTAAACACAGCTTTTTTGCTATTTCACACTTTTTTGCCCACTTTAAACACTCCCCTACTCTTATGGCACATTGTGTCTTTATTTGCCCAAAGTTGAGAATTGCCTCTGCTTGCCGTGACATCTGACACCGAATTCTTTATCACTTTTTTTTAATCATTTTTTTGTGAATTGCAAATCAAATATCAAATATAATATGTACACATAAACATGCGACTACTTGTAAGGTCCTGAAGTCGGTCTGGGTTCTAATCTATCTTATCATAGTCGGAGCATTTGGGTCAGCCTCAGAAACAGGATCCTAAGGTAGAAGTAATGATAAGATTATGAGATCATTTCAATTATGTTATGTGCGTATTGCATCGTATTAATGATATTAGTTTGAAGTTTATAGTTAGCTTATATGCTCAGCTGCTAGAGGCAGATTCAATGGTGAGATGATAAGGCTGCCTCTTGGGAGTCCACACCTATACCCCGTGAGTGGGGTCTTTTAATTGCCTCAGCATTGATATTAAGTACAAGGCATTAAGTTATTTTTGAAAGTGGTTACCATATGCGGCAGTTAACATAAAGGCAAAAGTCATAATGAGATGACAAGATACCCCTAATTGTTTTCAGTTTTATTCTGTCTTCTCTGGCTTTCTGTCTGTATTTGGTGCAACCTGTCTGTGTTTGTCTGTCCTGTTGTGTCCTTTTCTGAGTCTGCCCCTCTTTCCATATTCACCCAATTGTTCATATTTTGTTTCATATTTTTAGCCAGTGCAGTAACATAGGGCAACAGCACATTTCCTTGAGAGACGCCTATAGACAATGGCTTCTGTCCTGACATGTGTTACGCATCTGCCAATTTACCCCTGAATTTACCCCCTAACAGGCCCCAATCCGCTGCTAAAAAACCCTGTTTTCCATAACAACCCCGTGTTTTCTTATAAAACCTAGGGCTCACGCCAATGCTCCACTAAAAGTCTCTTATTCACAAGATGGAAGACATATTGCTAGCATACAAGTGCACTTGGCTGGTTAAGAGAAGAGGAGAGGAGAGGAGAGGAGAGGAGAGGAGAGGAGAGGAGAGGAGAGGAGAGGAGAGGAGAGGAGAGGAGAGGAGAGGAGAGGAGAGGAGAGGAGAGGAGAGGAGAGGAGAGGAGAGGAGAGGAGAGGAGAGGAGAGGAGAGGAGAGGAGAGGAGAGGAGAGGAGAGGAGAGGAGAGGAGAGGAGAGGAGAGGAGAGGAGAGGAGAGGAGAGGAGAGGAGAGGAGAGGAGAGGAGAGGAGAGGAGAGGAGAAATGAAGAAATGAAGAAATGAAGAAATGAAGAAATGAAGAAATGAAGAAATGAAGAGGAGAAGAGGAGGAGAAGAGAAAAGAAGAAAATAAAAGAGAAATAAAAAGAAGAGAAGAAAGGAGAGAAGAGAAGACAAGAGAACAGGAGAAAAGAAGAAAAGAGAAAAGAAGAGAGGAGAAGAGAAAAGAAGAAACGACAAGAGAAATTAAGAAAAGAGAAGAAAGGAGAGAAGAGAAGAGTAGAGAAGACAAGAGCACAGGAGAAGAAAAGAGAAGAGAAGAAAAGAGAAATGAAGAGAGTAGAAGAGGAGAGAGGAGAAGATGTATTTGATCACAAAATGTGTTCTTTTTGTTTTCTTTATTTCTTCTTCTTTCTTCTTCTTCTTTCTTCTTTTTCTGTCTTTCGTCTTCTTCTTTCTTCTTCTTTCTTCTTCTTTCTTCTTCTTTCTTCTTCTTCATCTTTCTTCTTCATCTTTCTTCTTCATCTTTCTTCTTCTTCTTTCTTCTTCTTCTTCTTCTTCTTCTTCTTCTTCTTCTTTCTTCTTCTTCTTCTTCTTCTTCTTCTTCTTCTTCTTCTTCTTCTTCTTTCTTCTTCTTCCTCTACTACTACTACTACTACTACTCTACATCATGGCAAGATGTTTATTAAACAAAAACCATCATTACTTTCATTTTTGGTGGAATCATTAGTAAATGAGTTTCATTAAAATAGAAATCAACAATGCCCAGTTTGGCAATATTATGTAGGCCCTATTGAGTATTGCACGAGAAATTGTGAGCCATTCTGTGATCGTCGAACAATCAAAATAAATAAGGATAGACCTAGACAGGGGACACCAAGGAAAATAAACAATTGATAGCAAACAAAGGAAATAAAACAAGAGAAATAAACAATGTTATATAATATTACAGCATGGGCTGTTTATGAATTTCTGCATTTACAAGGGGTGTATCAATTATTGTTCCGCAAAAGAGCAGGAGAAATTGATATTTCTGTTGCTTGATATTAAAGCTGTTCAAATGATATCCAATTATTTATTTATTATGTCTTAGGTAAATTGGTAATTTGGTTTTAATAGCTAGGGGTAGATTTAATAGTGAGGTGGTCTTATGGAAAGCTTAACTAGCCTAGTGGTTAAGGTATCGCAGCTTTACTGAAGGTCCCAGGTTCGAATCCCAGCCTAGACACTATATGAGCTACATTTCAGCTGGATTGAATGATATCTTTATCGGCTAAAGTAATAATTAGTTAACATGTTAAGCTAATTGCAAAGTTTATACAGTTATGTTATAAGAAAAGTCCACAAATTGAGTTTATAGAATGCCATGTTTTATTTAAACAAAGACCATATATGTACTTTTATGTTTATGTGGTTTTCTGTAGGCTTTTGGACCTTGTAAAATATATATTTGATTATATTATTACTTTATTATAACTATCGATATATACGTGTATGTAACTTAATTAACGCAGAAATATGAATTATTTTTATGCCACCAGTGACATGTTGAGTTGAGTTGAGTATTCCTCCATAATTGGACAGAGCTTTTATTACAACATTGACAATTTCTTTGTACATATCAAAAAATAAATAAGAAAAATTTGAGAAATGATTAAAAAGGGCACACTAAATTGCAGATTTCATAATTTTAAGATATTATAATGATTTGCCAATGTCTGGAGATTCCAATAACTGCGTACTGTGGTGGAGACCACCCTTAAAATGGCTGTCAAATTTTGCAATTCTCCGCTCAAATTTCAATTCATATATTCAAGAGGGGAACATTTTGTTTATTTGCAAAATATTTCAAGAGCTCAACTCGTTGAGAGGCTTGGACAATGTCTTAGCCAGACAGGGGTCTATAGACATCATGAACCCCAATAAATATTTAATATCTATCAATCCCTTAAATATACTGACACCAGGGGGGTGTTTAAGGTCAAGGGGTATGTGGAGTCACCCCTTTTTGTCAATTTTATTTAATGAAATTTATGAAATGCTAGAATGATAGGTAAATCATAGGAACAGATTTTTTAGATAATATGTGAAATAATAGTTGGCATAATAGGCAAAATGTGTTTTCTGTTGGGTCCTGGGTGCAAAGCCAAAGATTTGTGAAACTTAATAAAATTATGGATACAACTGCTGATAAATGGATGGAGGAAAACTAGGAGTCTTCAATATAAAAATAGTCACAATTTCAGCTTAATTTGAAGTGAATTAAATGTGCTTCATTATTCTCATTATACAGCACTACGATCTCACAACATTTAGTCATTTTTCATATTTTCTTGTAAATTTAAACTTTAATTGAAGCGACTTAACAAAGATGGAAAAGGTGGTCTAGTATTATTAAATGAAAGGCTGAAGACTTAGCCGAGGAGGGCTAAGCAGCTCGGTTTTATTAGGATGAAAGGGATTAAAATGAAGTGGACTATGATTGGTAGTTGGATGACCAGCAGCGCCAGGAAACAGATGCGAGAATTATTGATTAACTAAATTTATATTAATAAATGATATTTAATGTCATATTTCATCATTGTACAGTAGTGAAGTAGATTTTCTTTTCTCTTTTTTTTTTTGTCATCAGTCTCTGGTACAGTCAATGAAACAGTGTCTTTTCACTGAATTCAGCAAGACATAAGTCTTTCCTCTCCTCTGATTACTCATTTTGCTTTTCAGACATAGTAGATCATAACTAACGTATTCCATAAATATAATTTTCTCAGGGAAAAAAGTGGAAATCAATTGAATATAAAATGTTAAATATACATTAAAATGCACTAAAGATACTGCTGCTAGGATGCACTTTGCTTCAGCCAATCACAGCCAAGGGCGGGAACTTTTTCAGCCAATAGAATTGCAGCATTCTGTCATAGCCACCTGGTGGAAATATAGAGAACCTTCCGTGAAAATCCACTATTGTAGCCATTACAAACCTTCATGTCATGCAGTGGCTGTCTACTGCAGTTAACGAGTCAGATATTAATAGAAAGTTAGCTTGTGTGTAATAAGTAAATAACTGTGCATTTTAGTAGAAAAAAAACCCAAATCATGTTTTTATTTCCACCAAAAATCTTCCCCATTCATTGGGTGTACAGAAACAGATTTTCTACAACTGTAATTTTGACGTGACTGTAGTACCCACATACTGTACACTGTAACATCCCCCATTCTTAGAATAGATACATGTACACTGTATGGTATTACTAATAATACAAATACTACGTATACCAGGGGTGGGTGTATACACCCCTTCTATCCTCTCCCCCCCCCCCCGTTCATGTATTCCAGGGGTGGATAACGTGTTGGAATTACTATTGTGAGAAAATGCGAAAAGGGGGTAAGAAACAAAACCCCTTCCAAACAATGCCCATCAGGTAGCCTCCCACAGGTCATATAGCTCAACCCCCTACCCCCCTTCCTTAAGCTGAACACTAAATATATTTAAGCCACTGTATCTACACTGTAAATCAAACCTCTAACCTTTGGCCTCACATTGTAAGGTCACATGACAAAGGTCAGGGTGTCACATGATCTGTGGGATCCAAAATGGCGGCTAGTGGTTTCATGGGATTGGGGTAGGCTGAGGGAGTGTTTATTCTGAGATTTGCTTGCAAATACATGAAGATATTACAGGAAGGAGTCAGACTTTTAAAAGTATTGCAAGACCATTATAATGTATAAAAAGCTATAGAAGTCCCAGAATTAAGACCACCTTGATATTAAGACCTTTTCAGTGACTTTGAAGGATATATTGTCTTTATTGTGGGGGTTCCACAGAAAGAAAGATAGATAGAAATAAAGGCAGAAAGACAGAAAGAGAGGAAGAACGAAATAAAGAAAGACAGAAATAAAGAAAGGCCGAAAGAAAGACAGACAAAGAAAGACAGAAAGACAGAAGGACAGAAATAAAGAAAGACATAAATAAAGAAAGACCGAAAGAAAGACAGACAAAGAAAGACAGAAAGACAGAAAGGCAGAAATAAAGAAAGGCCGAAAGAAAGACAGACAAAGAAAGACAGAAAGACAGAAAGGCATAAATAAAGAAAGACAGAAATAAAGAAAGACAGAAAGAAAGACAGACAAAGAAAGACAGAAAGACAGAAAGGCAGAAATAAAGAAAGACAGAAATAAAGAAAGACATAAAGAAAGAAAGACAGAAAGAGAGAAATAAAGAAAGACCGAAAGAAAGAAAGACAGAAAAAGAGAAAGAAAGAAAGACAGACACAAAGACCGAACGAAATAATTAAATAATTAAAAAATTTTATCAACAAAGAAATCAGTAACAATAAATAGGTAAAGAATGTAATAAAAAAAAATCAAAAATCCATGAAATAACACAATAGGTAATGATCGTAGGCATGAAAAGTCAAAATTGGAGCAAACTGTTGTGAGACGGACAGCAATAGTCATTTAGAACTTATGCAGAAACCCAGCAAATATATATGCAAAGTCGTATATTTTACTGGTGTATTATGAAGCTGAAGTCCCTGTCTCCATGCTGTGTACATGGTTCAAAATCTTTGAATCAACTGGTTAAAACGGTGACCGAAATCTTTAACAGAGGAACTGACAAGAGCTGTCAAGAGCTGTACATCAACACTTAAGCAACACTTATTGTTTTCACCTGTTACCAAGGTTACGGGTCTTGTTTCTGCAGCAGGATGCGGTTACCATTGGTTACGGAGGTTAGGGATGACATCTCTTTGTTGACAGATGGGATTCTTAAAGAACATGTGTTTTAACACTTCTCAACTGAGATCTTCTTGAAGTTTTTTTGGTGTTTTTAGGAGCGGAAAGGATTTTGAAGGGTATTTGACTGGCTGGCTGGCTGACTGGCTGACTGACAAGGAAAGGAAAATGTGATAAGTGTTGCCATGCTGTGTCGTTTCTGTGTTTTTTGTCACAATTTATTCAGTTTTTGTCGTAATTGTCTCATCTACAGCTGTCTGTCTCTGTCTGTCTCTGTCTTCCTTCCCCTCTTCCTCCTCCTCCTCTTCCCTCCTTCCCTCCTCCTCCTCTCCTCCTCCTTCCCTCCTGCTCCTCCTCCTCCTCCTGTCACTCTTCCTCCACCTCCTCTTCCACCTCCTCTTCAACCCCCTCTTCCACCTCCTCATCCTCCTCCTTCCCTCCTCTTCTTCTCCTTCCTCCTCCTCCTCCCCCTCCTGTCACTAAGCGCTTCTAAAAAGTATTTGACCAAGTGTAAGGCAGTTCATAAGTAGTTGTTGAAAAAGTAGCAGACGCCATTTTTGTTGGGAGGAACTCTTTTGTGGGAGAGGAGGGAATGTAGTTTTGGCGCCATCTGGTGTGGGGTGTTTACTAAACACACCAGACACAAGAGAATGATGCAAAAAATTGCAAGAAATGTATTTCTCAAATATTGCTTCTTTTCATCCAGGTAATTATAGAGGAAGAGCAATTTTTGGCAGTTTTTGGCAAAACAAACTATATTAAAAGTAACTGTTTGGGAAAGTTGACAGGAAATAATCAATTACTGGAGCAATTACACCATTTTGAATTAAAATTGTTGATGTTTGAATACAATGTTTGTGTACACATGTTTAAAGGGGGGAAATGTTTACTTTTTTTTAACTAAAGGCGTGTGACGACCAGACAGAAAAATATGAGTGGGAGGTAAATAAACTCTTAAATGGAAAACAATTTTATTCTGAGAAAAGAAAAAAAAAGATAATAATCACAATGAGATCAATGAAGATGAGATATGATTTAATGAGATGAGATTTAAGTGAAGTGGAAATCATAGAAATGAAAAAAAAATATGAGCAGACGTGACGTGACGTTCAAAATGTACGACGTGATATAAACGAGATGCGTTAGAATGAGATAAAAGCCGAAGCGGATGAAATAACTAACCCGGCACATCTGTTTTCAAGAAACCCTTGTTTACATAGCTAAATCACTATCATTTTTAGCGACACATTCCAATCAAATTTTCATCCAAAACTCCGTCGCGACCGCATTACATTCTTCACAGCCGATCGACTTCCATCCAAAAATATTCCGCATACTCTGCGGAAATATCCAACTAGGCTTTATTATTGCGGAAAATAAATAAAAAGACAAAGTTTTGCAAGAATAATATTAAAGTAGACGTGCACACATTTCCTGCAGACGAAACTTTCCGCCATTGTGTAAATAGTTTTGTAATTCGACACCAGAGGGCCGAAGGATACAAGGTGCACGCAAGATGGCGCTCAAGTCGATGTGGCCACCCAGAGAGGAAAAGTGGCGAGATTATTGAAATATCAGCGTGATAAAATAAATAAAGGAGGTTTTGGTTGCCTCGTGAGAACAAGTGTTAAAAGTGGGAGGCAAGGTGGCAAATGCTAGAATTTGAAAAATGATTTCTACAGGTCCTTATATTCAATAATAAAATTTTGGCGTACCACAGGGTACAAAAACATATTAAGAAAAATAATATTCTGGACACCAGGAAAGTTTCAGAGAAGTATTCAGTATCAATTATTATCTATTCCGATATTTATTTATAATATTTTTTTGACTGTTTATTTTGTCTCACATAGAGTTATTATAGACCTATTCATGAACTTACTTTATTTCATTGAACGCAGACATTTTAATTTCGGAATTCATTCTTTCAAATCAATATTATTATCTTTCTCTAAAAATTATTGAACATTCCTGGACTCATGATGATTTGCGGGCATATTTTTCTAGCCACTGCAATTTTTAGCAACCTCCAGCCATATTTTAAGAAATCCTTCACATCAAAGGTGCAAAAGCTAGGTTTTTCACAAAACTAATCTCAGTTCTTTTGATGTGAATATTTCGTGTTGTTGACAAGTATATTTTGAGCACTATTTATTTGCGCGCATGCCTACACAGCGCAGGAATATGGGGGCTCCCAGTGCACAGTGCTTGGGGCTGATATTTCTCAAATCCTCACATGTGGTAAAAATATGGAAAATGTGTAATAAAAAAGACAAAAGTGGAATTGAACTGCTACAAAAAAATCCAGCTACTTGTGTTGACAAATGTGTACAATGCATCAAAAGTTGTGTTTTTAAGAGGAAAAGAAATAATAGACAAAAGGAAGAAATACATATGGTAAGTAAAAACAAAGTAAGAAGTAGTTATTGTCATAATAGTGCAATATCCTCTGAAGCGAGTACTTTACCCCCCATTGGTGGGATCTTTTACTTGCCTCAGCATGGGCAC
This sequence comes from Alitta virens, assembly GCA_932294295.1. Taxonomy (NCBI): domain Eukaryota; kingdom Metazoa; phylum Annelida; class Polychaeta; order Phyllodocida; family Nereididae; genus Alitta; species Alitta virens. Next base: position 13,284,569 of record OW028576.1, read on the forward strand.
CAAGTACCAGGTACCACCAATTCAAAATATCATAATATGGCATCCAAATCTTCGTGTAAATGCTTAAGCCTAGACAGGTAAAAAAGTAAAAAAAAATTAAAAAGCTTTCAAATTGTGGCAGACACAATATACACAATTTCTCAATAGATCAATTTTGACAATCTGACAAAATATCATCTACTCTCTCATAATCCTGCTTTCACAGCTAATACGTTGGGCAGGCGGAATAGCTTGGCGTACACAAAATAGTTCCTCAGCCCTGGCACTTACGCAAATCCATTTTGTCATTCCGCGAAGAAAAAGAGGCCACTTAACATAGCGAATATACCCATTTGTCATATCGTCAAAACAACACGTGAAAAATGCTATCTTTTTTTGTCAATCCTTTGCCTTTACTGATCTTTGTTTTGCAGATTATAGATGCGATGAGATGAGATGAGATGAGATGAGATGAGATGAGAGATGAGAGATGAGATAAGAGATGAGATAAGAGTTGATAAGATAAGATGAGATGAGATGAGATGAGATGAGATAAGATAAGAGATGAGATAAGAGTTGATAAGATAAGATGAGATGAGATGAGATAAGATAAGATAAGATAAGATCAGATAAGATAAGATAAGATAAGATGAGATGATATGAGATATGAGATGAGATGAGATAAGAGATGATAAGATGATAAGGTAATAGGATAAGATACGATAAGACAAAACAAGACAAGATAAGATGAGATACGATGAGATACGATATGAAAAGATAAGAGATGATGAGATGATAACATGATAACATGATAAGGTAAGATAAGGTAAGGATGAGAATCTGATCAGATTAGTTTAGCTTAGATTAACTTAGATTAGATTAGATTGTAATAGATTAGATTAGATCTTAATGAGACAAGATGTGGTATTATGTATTCATAACATTGCTATACCAAATTTATCGAAGACAAAATATATCTACCCTAATTTTTAATTCAACAACATAGAAAAAAGACAAATAAGTAACTACATAGGCATTTTCCACTATAATCTGTATTCCAGTCATACAATCTCATAGATGTGCAATATCTCCATGAGTCCACATCACTCACAAACGTAGCTACATATTTACAATTCAATAAGTTCTACAAATCCCAGTTCTCTGTTTGTAACTACCCTGGGTTACTCAGGGACGCGCAGCAGGGGTAACTTTGTGGCCCCTTGGGGTAAAATGCAACACAATCTGAGGAAGGGGGTACAGGGTACATGTATGACAAGCTGCTGGGGTATGTGGAAGGGGTTAAATCCCAACAGGCTCAGATGCATCAGTTGCAAGATTGATACATTATGTCAAGTGCAGTGGTTCCTTGTGAAACCACTAGGGGGCTACTAGTTCTGCCACAAATCCCTAGGGGGCAGTAGGATACGTGATTGATATATTTTGGTACATCTGGAAGTAGATTAAATTAGATTAGAGAAGATTATATTAGACTAGATTAGAGATTAGATTAGAGATTAGACTAGATTAGAGATTAGACTAGAGATTAGATTAGACATTAGACTATATCAGATAAGATTATCAAGACATCAAGACATACTCGCACCGTGATATACAGTGCAGTAGACTAACGATCCGAATAGATAGAAAATATATAGATAAATAGATAGACAGATAGATAGGTAGACAGATAGATAGATAGCTAAATAGGTAGATAGATAGATAAATAGATAAAAAAAAATAGATAGATAGAAAGATAAATAGATAGATAGATAGATAACATTCATTTGCCTATTTTAGCCCAGATCCATTACCAGTCTCTTGTCAGAGTTGCAATGATATATCACACCTCTGGGACAAAACAAACATACATATTTCAAAATCTGTTTTCCTTTTTCATGCGTTATTCTTTCTTTCCTGCTAAAAGCTTTATGTCCCTTACAGCTATCATACAATATGTAACTTGAACAGTCTGTAGGACTAAAATGAGCAAAATGGCCACTGCTAAATTGTGCAAGAGTTGCTAGCCCCAAGGGGTACAAAGGCAGATTTATAATGAACCATCTCCTAAATTTTGCACTTTCTAGAGCTAGAAAAAACAAGCCATATCCAACTGGAGACATCACTATACAGCCATTGCCAAAACGTTTCAGACACTTAAATTTTAATCTTTTTTTTTTGCAATATGCGCTTTCTGTTTTATTTGTTGCAATATGGCACTTTTTCTTTAAAATGTGTTTCTTTAGGGATCATTTTACTGTCCTGAAAATACTTTCAATTATAATCAGGCCAATATATGAAGAACGTTACAGATGGTTGGTCAGCAGGGCGGGAGTTGAGTAAAGAGCCACAAGTCCTGGATGAGTTGGTCCATTGTGACCTGAAAACAATCAAAGTCATCCATTTTTTAACTCATTCAAGGTCTTCCTCTAAAGTTATTACAAGTGGTTCCACGAGCGTTGCATCAATAGACCTGGAGTTATCAGGTCTAAAAGTGTGGTTGACAGACAGACAGACAGAGAGACAAAAGGCAGGAACGAACTGACACCTTTGCAATACCCTATATTCATAGCCAAGGGTTCTAAAACCTATGATGCAAGATCAAAAAATAGTCATAGTCACCATCTATATACATGGCCAAATGTGCCACGTGTGTTTTCCATGAGAAGGATAAATGCATGGAAAACGCACTTGGCACATTTGGAGCTATTTGGCCGTGTAGCTGGTGTCTGAAAACTTATGACCATGGCTGTAAATGTGGCTTTTGTTTGTTACATGACCTACATTTGAATATATATACAACTGTAGCTAGATATTGTTATGTAGCTAGTTTGTAAAAGACTGTATATAAAATATGGGTTGTACTGCAGCAATCATATAGTCAAATCCCAACCAATATTGAGAAATCATGAATTTTAAGACATGGAATTTTATCTAATTTTTAACTGAATTAAATAAACTCGTTCAGTTTGATTCTCTAGGCGTTCAAACTTTCGGCCACAGCTGTACTAGAGAATCGGATGCCAGGTTTGAACTATACCAAATTAAGTAACTCTAAAACTTCTGAACACAGCTGAATTATTTTAAACTACAATGATAAATTAACCAAACCCATATCCAAAGACAGCCACTGACAGTGATTGTGTGATATAAATATATAATATAATAACATAATGATAAATCTTTATTGACCATATTGACAAAAAGTAGAAAGAAACAACAATACAAAATAGTTCAGTATAATTATGTCTTTATCGTATTTAGAAATTACAGAATATTTAGAAATAAATTGAAGTATCAAATAAGTAAATTACAATTATATAGTATTTTTCGAAATAAACAAAAAATGCAGCCATCTTTAACTAATTTACTCCAATTAAAATTTAATTTTTTAATGTCAGAAACATTCTGAACAATTTCTGGCCTTTCTCTGTGCAATAGATAATAATATTAAAGGGCCCTCTTTTTATTTTCATAGCTTTTCATGTATGTAAATTGTACAATGTAAAATCAGACAATCTTACCTCGGAAACCAGAGTGACAGCAAACACCAAGATCAATCCCATGACGCCCTTCTTCTATTACTAGCTGTCTACCTTCGCCTCATTTGCATATTGGATCCCCCTCATAAATTTGCATATCGTGACGTTTCCCATTACAAAGTGTCTACGTTTGATCTCTATGCCGTTGCTATGGATACGGAGCAACTTCGATATTAAGACTACTTCCGGTTTGTTTAAGGCGTTGGTGATTCATACCTTAGGATTTTTATTTCTTTTGTAACTCCAAGCATGGAAAAGAACAAAATGGACAGAACGGTGTGACAAATAAGTCATCAAACCCCAATTTTCTTATAATATACACAAAATATAAAAAATGTAAACAAGTGGTCAGATATCTTATTAAAAATTAAAAATTTTCACCAAAAAGTATTTTTATTTTATTTTTTATATATATGATTCTTTATCATTATCAATTATTGACAAAAACAAATTATTTGCAATAATGATGACTTGTGGTTATTTTGAGACCAACTAGTTATATACAAAATTGTGAGGAATGAGATGCATTAGATGAAGTTCAGAAAAATATTATATTAATAAAGAAAGCAACTGATTATCTCTTTATGATTGAAATTTCTGTCGTAATAAAGGTAAATGGAGTTGTATCCATCAGTAACTTGATATATTGGCCAAATTGTTGATTTATATGACCAGAGGCAGACGTAATGATGAGACGATAAGGCTGCTTGGAATCCCCACCATGTTATACATCTCCCATGGATCTACATTCTTTCTTAGTAGTATTACAGTTCCAAAACCTTGTGATTTAAAATGATTTAATAGTGAGGTGATCTTTATAGTGAAGTGGTCTTACCATGGTCTTACAAGGCAGAGTTACACTGTAATTCTAGAAGAACAGAAACTCGCCGAATGGACAAGAATTGACAAGACCTCGTCCCTCGGGTCAAAATACCCATAATGCCTTTCCCCTAGGTCATGCCATTAGTGCCCGGATGAGCACATTAAGCGCCCCCTGTCGGCAGAGGGCCTTAAGGGTGAATAATCCAGCCCCATTTTAGATGTCCAAGCCCTAGGGGTATGACTTTTGGCTGATACAGTTACATTGTTAAAGATAGAATAATGATACTGCCATTTTGTAGAGGCCTGAGGGTGTTGAAAATGATATATTCAAAGCTCATTCAAAGCTGAGTGTCTTTGACTATATTCAGCAATGCAGTATGAAAGTCCATGAGATAACCGTGTTACAAACTTGCCAACAGGTGTGTCACAATTACAGAATGTATACTGTGATGGTTTGTCACACCCTCTTGAACATCTTGTTAGTTTGTCACACTATATATATAACACTATGATGCGTTTCATTTTTGCAAGAGTCTCATGCTTGAACTGGTACTGTAACATTAGTTATAATGCCAGACACGATATCATCATAAGATGATAATTACATGCAAATCTCACTAAATAACATGTACATAGTCTATAAATTGGTAATTTGTTAGCCATCATGTCATCATCATAGGCTATTTATAGCCATTCAACATGGAAGCAAATAAACAACATAAATTACAGTAGAAAATACAAGCATCAAAGTCAGCATTATTATTATAGAGGTGTTATTTTTAGTTAGGAAGCTGACTTATTTTTTGCATAATTATATTTCAGTCCATTTAGTGCTGCACCTTGCTTGGGATGAAAATATGAAGATCAAGTGGAAAACATCCTTGTGTCATAGGCTTGGAGAATAATGATTTTCTTAAATAGAACTTCACTATTAAGTCCATTTTTGCCTTATTAATGAAACTTAATTGCGGTAACTTAAAATTTCGGTTAGATTATTATGGCATGTGGTCTTCATTATGCTTTTACCATAAGAAGGCAACTTTAGCCACATATTACCAATTTAAACCATCTCATCTTCTGCCTCTAGCGCCACCTACTGGGAGTTCGGGTGTTGAATTAATTCATGAATATCCTCCAGGGGGCACATTAAGCCCTTGACCTCTGGTGGAATGGAGCAATACTAGAATTTAATCAAAACATTGTCCGTCACATTGGCGCTTGCTCGCACATCACAATTTCTGTTAGACAAACATTGGGGGCGACACTTTGCGCATGCGCAGCGTCTGGCCTGTGTCTCATGTTTCGCTTAATATTCCCGCGCCACTTCCGGCTGTGATCAGCCATGCAGCCGCTTAACAGCTAAAGTAGAATGGTAATTCCGCGCCCCAGGAAGTAGATCCGCACTTAGTATTGCCAAAGTGTTCAATATGAACTTCAAGATTCCCAGAAGTTACATAGAACTGAAATCCTGAGCTTAAGGTTATATTATATTTTCACAGTTTCATTGATTGATTTCTCATTAGTTCTTAATCATTGACAAAGTTCTCATTCATTCATTTATCCGTCCATTCATAGTTGATGACAATTACAGCCATCAGAGGCAGACGTAATGAAGAAATGACACGCAGGCAATGTGCATTTTATGGCAGAGTAAAAGCTATACAGTGTATACGATTGTGCTATCAGTAGATGAAGAACCTCAGTGCCAAGATGCCATACCCGATATCGTACCCACATCGGCTTGAGGTCGGCCAACATTGGTCCAACCTCGACCACATCTAGCACATAGCTATATTTCTGGCCGACATTGGCTAATTTTTTATCCGACCTGGGCCAACGCCCTGCTGATGACGAGTCATCCCAGATGATGGCATTTGACATCGTATTGACGTTGGCCCTATGTGGGTGAACCAACATCGGGCCAACGTAGCATGCAGGGCCGGTCCTGGGGCAACGCGAGCAAGGCGGGTGAGTTGGGCCCCGCGCCTGAATAGGTCCCGCGCTTCTGATATAGGCCACCAAAAAAAAGGGGGGGTCTTCGCTTTGAGAACTAAGGGAAAAATAGGGCCCTGCGTTGGGCATTAAGACTGGCCCTGGTAGCATGTTATCAGGGATAGTGAATCAACATAAAGTTAGAATATACACAATTTGGTCAAATTCAGTGTCAGACCAGTCTTAATAGTGAAGTGATTTGAGATCTTGATGAGTCGACCACTGCAGTTACTATATTTATAAATATTGATTGTTCATCTAACCCCATTATGGTGTAATAACCTCAAGTGAGTTCTGTTGTCCGTGCCTCCACTACATTTGGGAATGCTTCCCTTAAATGTCTGATCTGCAAGTCAAAACAATTACCTTAAGAGCAGAGAGCAGACAATCAAACAATCAAACAATTATCCCTAAATGTGCAAGGGGCTGATGTCTCTGAGACACTGCTGATCACGTGTCATAGTATGGTGCATGCGCTGACCCAGACAAGGTCAAGGTCAGGACTAAGGGTTAAAGGGCGATATTACCTTTGATGAACAGAGATCATCCAAGATATTACCAGATATTTCTCTTACTAATATAAGATTCACAATTTTGACTTTTCAGTCTGCCTATCAAAGTGGTCCTTAAAATAAAGGTGGTGTTAAAATAGCCCTACTAATGGGGATAAATTGTCGTTCTATTGTACCACCATTAGTAGGGCATTTAATATACTGATAGCACATGGCCAATTGTGCCACGTGCGTTTTCCATGCTTTTGGATTTTGCCTCATTATAATTAGCTAAAAACCATGCGTTTTCCATGCGTTTATCCTTCTCATGGAAAACGCATGTGGCACATTTGGCCATGTACTGCATGGTGAGTTTCCAAGACATGCCAAGTCTCATGCATTTGGCGTGAGTCTCACGCATTTGGTTGCTGTCTCACTCCTCTGGAGTATTTTCTTCATATTTTAATTTAACTCGCACAATGAGGACCAGAATAAATCTTGAACATTTTAATGTAAACTGGTTAGAAAGAGCCAAAACTCACCACTTCACCACTCAAGAACTTGGCATCTCTGATTTCCATTACTGCTAAACATTTCAATTTGCAAAATACACCTGTCCAGGCTACAGAACCTCACTATTAAAACCACTTATGCTGTATAATTTACTGGTCTTAATGGTGAGGTGGTCTGCATGGCGAAGTCAACTCCATTTATTGTAAAGACAGACCTTGGTTCACATTCTGACATTAGTGGTCTTATTTGTGAGGTATACTGGTTCAAAGGCAATATCACCTTGGATGAACAGAGGTGTCTCAATATTAAGGTAACCATGGTCTTAGTAGTGAGATGGTCTTAATAGTGAGGTGGTCTTAATAGTGAGGTGGTCTTCATAGTGAGGTGGTCTTAATCGTGAGGTGGTCTAAATTGTGAGGTGGTCTAATAGTGAGGTGGTCTTAATAGTGAGGTGGTCTTAATAATGAGGTGGTCTTAATAGTGAGGTGGTCTAAATTGTGAGGTGGTCTAATAGTGAGATGGTCTAAATAATGAGATGGTCTTAAAAGTGAGGTGGTCTCAATAGTGAGGTGGTCTAACAGTGAGGTGGTTTAAATTGTGACGTGGTCTAATAGTGAGATGGTCTAAATAATGAGATGGTCTTAAAAGTGAGGTGGTCTCAATAGTGAGGTGGTCTAACAGTGAGGTGGTTTAAATTGTGAGGTGGTCTAATAGTGAGATGGTCTAAATAATGAGATGGTCTTAAAAGTGAGGTGGTCTCAATAGTGAGGTGGTCTAACAGTGAGGTGGTTTAAATTGTGAGGTGGTCTAATAGTGAGATGGTCTAAATAATGAGATGGTCTTAAAAGTGAGGTGGTCTCAATAGTGAGGTGGTCTAACAGTGAGGTGGTTTAAATTGTGAGGTGGTCTAATAGTGAGGTGGTCTAAATAATGAGATGGTCTTAATAGTGAGGTGGTCTTAATAGTGAGGTGGTCTAACAGTGAGGTGGTTTAAATTGTGAGGTGGTCTAATAGTGAGATGGTCTAAATAATGAGATGGTCTTAATAGTGAGGTGGTCTTAATAGTGAGGTGGTCTAACAGTGAGGTGGTTTAAATTGTGAGGTGGTCTAATAGTGAGATGGTCTAAATAATGAGATGGTCTTAATAGTGAGGTGGTCTTAATAGTGAGGTGGTCTAACAGTGAGGTGGTTAAAATTGTGAGGTGGTCTAATAGTGAGATGGTCTAAATAATGAGATGGTCTTAAAAGTGAGGTGGTCTCAATAGTGAGGTGGTCTAACAGTGAGGTGGTTTAAATTGTGACGTGGTCTAATAGTGAGATGGTCTAAATAATGAGATGGTCTTAAAAGTGAGGTGGTCTCAATAGTGAGGTGGTCTAACAGTGAGGTGGTTTAAATTGTGAGGTGGTCTAATAGTGAGATGGTCTAAATAATGAGATGGTCTTAAAAGTGAGGTGGTCTCAATAGTGAGGTGGTCTAACAGTGAGGTGGTTTAAATTGTGAGGTGGTCTAATAGTGAGATGGTCTAAATAGTGAGATGGTCTTAAAAGTGAGGTGGTCTCAATAGTGAGGTGGTCTAAATTGTGAGGTGGTCTAACAGTGAGGTGGTCTAAATTGTGAGGTGGTCTAACAGTGAGGTGGTCTAAATAGTGAGGTGGTCTGATAGTGAGATGGTCTAAATAATGAGATGGTCTTAATAGTGAGGTGGTCTAAATTGTGAGGGGATCTAATAGTGAGATGGTCTAAATAGTGAGGTGGTCTAAATAGTGAGGTGGTCCTAATAGTGAGGTTGTCTTAAAAGTGAAGGGGTCTAATAGTGAGGTGGTCTAAATAGTGAGGCAGTCTTGATTTCTTAAAACACGATCCCACTATTTATTCCACAGAACACAAGTTAGCATATAGACCAAAAATTTCACATAATAAACCAACCCCAAGCTATGGCATTCTTTTCTGAGTTGAAGTGGGTCAGAAGTTCTTTCTGTCGATGCTAATAATCCTGAAACGTATTTAGCACTTCATGCATGACAAATTAAAGATGGCGCCAGCCTTGTTTTCACAACGAGGCAGCAGACACATGTATCTTCTCCACAGGAGAGTCTGGTTGCCTAGCAACACATGATGCTTCTGTGAGCACGGATGGTGTTATTTGTCCCAATAAAAAAGTTATCAAGTTTTATTTGAAGAATTTTGTTGTGTATTACGGTAATACCATTAGGGTGGTACTATCAGAAATATCATATATTTGATCACCAACTTTAATTTTTCAGAACTTCACAAGCACTTCCCAATTTTTTTTTAACTGTAGTGTTAGGCCTAAATATTTTCATATGAAAAACAAAGTTATCTTATCTCACTATGCTAAGGCCACATCACATTTAAGACCTAAAATATACATTATTGGAGGCCTGCATGAATAAATAGACTCGGCAAAGAACCTGTAGAAAGCCTATTTCTCAAGGTAAGGGAATATATATATATTCTTTTTGAATTTAAAAATCTTTTGCTTTGCAGTTTTTTAATTCTAATTTTGTTCGTACTAATTTAGTTCCATGATGGCCACTCTTTTAGTTGGATTTCTTTTTCCGTCAAATTAATATTTCCATCACATTTTGCTCTTTCCAGGTTTCTACTCTTTCAACCTCGCATGTCTAGCTTAATTAGTTCTAGAATGACCTCAATTTAGCCCTTCAGATTATGGCAAGATCTTGAGGGCCTCCCAGGACCTTCTCCAAATGACCTTGTGATTTCATTGACCTTCAAACGTCTCAGACGTCACGTGATCGTTGCTATAGTGATGGAAAGCGTTTCCGGTTACCCAAACAAGATGGCGGAGGCGTGTAGTCGCTTAACAAGTCAACGCGGTCATTAATGACATCAGCAGAGATGGCTAAGAGCACATAAAATCAGTACTACTTTTAGGGCCATAGGATGTATTTAATGTTATGTAGACAATAGTCTTTTCACTGAACAGCCCTGAATTCAGCAGGACATAAATCATTCATGTCTTCTTTTTACTCGTTTTGCTTTTCAGACATAGTAGATTATAACTATGGGTTTCCATAAATATAATTTTCTCAGGGAAAAAGCGGAAATAAATTAAATGATAAGATGTCAAATATACATTAAAATGCACTAAAAATACTGCTGCTAGGATGCACTTTGCTTCAGCCAATCATAGTCAAGGGCGGGAACTTTTTCAGCCAATAGCATTGCAGTATTCTGTCGTAGCCACCTGGTGGAAATATAGCGAACCTTCTGTGAAAATCCACTATTACAGTGCCACATTTCTTGGCTAAATGAACAAATGTTCAGATGGCTGAGGAAGCCCATGAGAGATGGGTGAAATCTCCTGGTGAGTTGAAAAAAAGAAGAGACCTTTGTGCTTGGAAATCAAACTATAATGAACTTCCAAAGTTCAGGATTAAACATTCATAGTTGAACAAATGTTGTGTTTTTGGTCATATAACAAAAAATTAATGAAATGTCTGAAGGAATTGCCTCTGGCATAACTTTTGCCGAAAGGTATTTATTTATTATTTATTTGAACATATTTTTCATGGGTAGCACCATCAGTACAAGACTGTTTTACATGTGGCCCATAAAATACAATAAAACATAATAAATAGTACAGTAATTTTAAAACGATTGATAAAATATTAAAACACAAAGGTATTGTAGTTCCTTCGGTGAATCGTTGTCCGTCTGCCGGGTGGGCGTCACATTTCAACACTAGGCGGATTGTAAGTACTTGATAATTTGGTATTTAATTAGTCGTTATGCTTGTGTTTTACAACTATTAGTAACACTACCTTTGCACTCTTTTTTGTTTGTTTCTTTCTTTTTTTGGAAATGGGTCTTAAATTAGCATTCAAGCTGTAAGATAAAAAATTAATGACAGTAAATTCTTCACCGACTGTCCCTGCAGTCTGTTTGGCTGTCTGTTCAATGTACCATCACAGTCATTAGGTAACCACAGACCAAAGTGCTTAGTCAAACAAATTAGGAAGTTACAACTAAATTTGCCCCTGATTTCTACTTGATTTAGCACATTTCGGAAAGTTCATAACATCCCATTCGCAGCGGTTTATTTGTACTGACTCACAGGAAATTAAACTGTAATAACATTCACTACAAAGAAAGACCAAAACCTTTCTTCCTTTCTGTCTTCCATTTTGTCTGTGTGTCTGACTTAAACCTAAAAATAGCCTTTCCTTTTGACCAATAGCTGACACGGAACCTTCAGACGTTTAAGAAGTATGAGATCAATAATCTCATTGGACCAAAGGAATCACGCGACCCTAGCCTGTAATCTGATTGGTCGACTTCACACAGGGGGTAACATGATTTACCCGATCGAAGGGACAAGGGCGACATTTGTATGACAGATCTTAACCAAGTTTCTGCAAGAAATTCTCCGCTTTTGCCCGTCATAGCAAGAAGTGTCATGAAATGACAGCGAATAGCTGATGAGACTTTGGCGGGAAGAGAAGCTTAGAAAAAGCAGACTACTGCACAGATTTGATTGATTGATTATTTGATTGATTGATTTTTATCCAATTTAATTATAAACCATACCTTCCAAACAGATAGATGTTCTTGAGGAGCCTGTTCCATTGTATTGTTGCTGTTCCACCAATGGCTGTGCCATTGAATTTTCCATATATATCATAACCGAAAATTGACTGCATCCTGGCAAAAGCCATTGGCAGCCAGAGTTACCCGGATGCAGAGTAACTTTGACTGCCAGTTATTTTGGTAAATAAATCTGTTATGATTATGATGATTAAGAAGTGTATATGGAGTATGTATAACTTCCCATATAATAAGGCCATTAAAGTGGCATGAAATGCATTTTTGGTAGAGCCCATAATTTGCCAAAGCGGCCAAAGATTTCTGCTCGATTTAATGCATTGAGGTTTATGATACTTTATTTACTTGACAGTGGGCGCACCAACACCACAATGAAATATTTTAAAGAAATGAAAATATACATAACAACAGCACATTTACAGACAAATATCGCTACGAGAAAATAAACTTTTATATTACCAAAGACAAAAAAGGACATGACATTGTTTCTACTCCAGTGACACTCTTAAAACTGCTGGCCTCCTCTCTTAATTAACTCAGAAAGGGAATCTATGGCAAATTTGTTGCGCGATGCACCATCACATTAAGGAGAAATTCTAGGAATTTCGAGGAAAACATTTGTCTTGGTCTATTTTCATTTTGATGGGTCTTTTTATCATTGCATGCTGATGGGCAAACAAAGATGCATGACTTTGTAAATACAATCAGACAGCCTAATACAACTCCATAAGACCGCTAAGTAAGGAAACTACTGAATTACCGTAGATTCTCGATTACGAGTCGGGTCTAAAAGAGAAAGCAGGCTCTTTTGGAGGCCGAGCGCATAGTGTAACCTCATAAAGATCACTCATATGTTATTGTGCGTGTAAAATAAATAACAGCATCATTTGGACGCCGTTGTATATGGAACTTTGTAAATAATAACGACCCAGGTTTACAATCAAGAACATACGGTACTTTGCTAAGTAACTCTGCTCCATAAGGAAACAGGGCTAGATTTGCACCAGCTTTTAGTCTTCCCAGAGTAATTGAGCAGAACTGAAAGACATTAGCCTCATCTGCCCGGTTACCAACAGGAAGACAAGAGGAGTAATTAAGAGAGCACAGGAGTTCCTCAGGGGTCAACTTTGGATGTATTGCTTATCAAAGAAGTCCCCAACTTCTGATGCAACTTTTTTGGTGTATAAATGTACAAAGTACACAAAACAATGGAACTTCACTTTAAGACCACCTCACTATAAGGAAACTTCATCATTAAGAATATTTTGGGAAAAAAAGTGTATTCTTGCATTGTATATTAAAAAAAAAATTGGCAATAAAACCTGTAAAATCTACGCCAAAGGCTGGTCTTGATGACAAGATTCCACTGCAAAACAAAGTACATATTTGTAATCATGGATGAGTTGATGTGTGCATCCCATGTGAGCTCATGTGATTGTTACAGGGACTGAGAGTGGGCTTTGAACCCATGCACCCACGGTCACTACCATGGATGAGATGATGATGAGTATATTCCATGTAATTGCACACTGGAGGATCCGAGGGGGGGGGGGGGCATCGATGCAGCCTTAATTACTATACTTTTATATGAAATGACTGATAGGCTCCCCCCCCCCCCATAGAGGCAGGGCTGGATCCTTGCACCCACAGTCACTACCATGGATGAGATGATGAGTACATCCCATGCGATGGGACATGGACTCATAAACAGTGCATGGAATGGTTTTTAAACCCATGCACCCACAGTCACTACCATGTATAAGACGATGATGATGAGTACATCCCAAATCCCATGTGATAGAACAGGGACTGAGATGTGGCTCATAAACAGTGCAGGGAGTGGACTTTGAAACCACGCACCCACAGTCACTACCATGCATGAGATGACAATTTCATCCCATGTGATGGGACAGGGACTGAGATGTGGCTCATAAACAGTGCAGGGAGTGGGCTTTGAACCCATGCACCCACAGTCACTACCATGGATGAGATGATGAGTACAACCCATGTGATGGGACAGGGACTGAGATGTGGCTCATTAACAGTGCAGGGAGTGGGCTTTGAACCCATGCACCCACAGTCACTACCATGGATGAGATGATGAGTACAACCCATGTGATGGGACAGGGACTGAGATGTGGCTCATAAACAGTGCAGGGAGTGGGCTTTGAACCCATGCACCCACAGTCACTGCCATAAAGACGATGATGAGTACATCGCATGTGATGGGAGACTGAGATGTGGCTCGTAAACAGTCTAGTGAGTGGGCTACGAACGTGGGCAAGACTAACTACTTAGCAATCTTTTTTTGTATGGGAACTCGATCTACTTCATTTTCAACAACAATGCTTTGACACTTAGTTCTTTACACAAGCCAAGAATAATTAATTCTTTATTACACCTAAAAAACAACCTAGGGTAATTATCAATCTGAAAGCAGCTTCTTGTTAGAGATGAAAGAGAAGTAGCATTATTTTAGAGTTGAGGTAATGTAGGTAATTATGTTTATCAGTGTTCTAGTGATTTACTTCTCAGCGCTAATAATCTCTGCATGAAACATATGGAGTGCCTCAGGGGGCTACTCTTACACTTTATTTATTAGTGATAGAAAAGAGGTACAAAAATCCAGTAGGCAATTTTAGGGGGAGAGGGGGTTGCTAGCTTTATTTTGGAATTTAATTAGACCATTCTTTCTTTTCTTTAGTCCTTTCTTTCATTCTTTTTTCATTCCTTCATTCTTTCTTTCCGTTTCTTTCTTTTCTTCTTTTATTTCCTTCTGTCTTTTCCTTCATTCATTCTTTCTTTTTTATTATTATTTATGATTCTTCTTTCTTTCCTTCTATATTTTTTTCTTTCTGACTATCTTTCTTTGGCAATTCCTATGGATTTTTTTTCTTTATTCTTTGAATCATTTATGAATTGGTTAGTTTTGTTTCGAAATGAATTTAACATATACAATTCTTAAATTAATTAATTCATTCAAAATTAATGACACACAACTATACCAACAAGAGAGTAACCCCCCCCCCCCCCCCTCCCCAGTTAATTCCAATCTTTCCTCTCCCCTATAAATCAGTTTTTCTTTTTAACTCATTTGGGCTTATCACTCTTCCCTTATTGCACTGATTGCGGGCAATTATGACAAGCTTCTAAAAAAGCCAAGAATTTGCAAACTCCTGATAACTCGTTTTCCCCACTTAACATTTTCCCCAGGGGCCAAATATATTTGCTTTATGGATCCTCAATATGGTTTATGTAAGAGATTATTAAATACATAATTGTGACGTTGAAGATCCGAGATACCAGCTCAGGAAATTTGGGCTGTGTATTAATTTTAGCATAAGAAAATCCGGACAGGGAACTTCCAAATAGTTAGAATCTGATTTTCTTTCTTTAATTCTTCACATTGTTATGTTCATTCTTTCATTAATTCATTCATTAATTCATTCATTCAATCATTCATTCATCATTTACCCTTTGCTCTATGTCCAGATTGGGAAATTCAATTCAATTCTGTTCTATTCTATTCTGTTCCATTATATTATATTATATTTTATTTATTTTATTTTATTTTATTTTATTTTATTTTATTTTATTTTATTCTAACAAATGTCTGCCTCATCATTAAACTCAGGATCCAAATTTAACTTTATCAAATTAAACTGATTAAATGTCAATAAAAAAGCAAAATCCACTCTTTCATTTTCTATACTTTATTAGTTAAATATGGTATAACTACAACATTTTCACATCTTTGCAACATCTTATGTATTGAATAGGATAGTACTAGACTATTGCTCCTAAAACTGGCACTCATCTTTGAAAAAAAAAACTAGCAATACTTATCCTGTCTTGTCACTAAAAGTGCCAGGAAATTATACAAAGGAGCAGAACATCAATGTTAAGGCTTTAAGGGGGGTAAAGGTCTTTAAGGTCATGACCTTTTCGACGTGTCACGAGATGTAGGGCCCTTGGAGGTCCCAGGTCCCTTGTCACTAACGACATCTGGCGTCTGTGGGGGAAAGAGGGCTTTGAATTATGGGAAAGCAAAGAGGGATTTGAAGTAGACTTATTGCTCCTGGGTAAAGTATAGACAGAGTATGATAAAAGTATTGAGCAAGGGAAGTACTTACAAAGTATGTTTACAGCTGAACTCATATGTACTCGGAAACTCCAGATGACGTCATGTGAATGCAGCACCAGGGGCGTCGATTTGTCTTGCCGGGTGGGGGGGGGGGGATGCTTGTACAAGTGACTGAAGTTAACACGGGGACACTGGCCAAAAGATAAATTAAGTGGAAAATTTGTGCTTTGGCAAAGTTTTACACTTGATATCACTGATCACATTAGTTTATAGTTTGTCATCAATTATCCACCATTAATTAACTACTTACTTACTTACACAAAAAAAAAGTGTAAAACTTTGCCAAAGCACAAATTTTCCAAAAAAAGTGTGTGAAAAAAAGGTAATTTTCATTTGTGAATTTCAGGGGGGGGGGGTGATGATTGCATTGATCATCCCCCCCCCTTCCCAAAAAGTGGAGGGTATATATCCCCCACATCCCCCCTGAATCGACGCCCCTGTAGCAGCACTCCCATTGGTTGGCTGAGGGATTGCTTTAACCAATGGGAGTCCTGGATTCACATGACGTCACGTGGAGTTTAGTTTTTCCCAAGTCTATGGAAATTGTCTGTTATGCAACAGAGTGACAAACAGTGTTATTGACTATGGTTGATTATGTACCCGGTGTCTATGCATATGCTGGGGCATGTTGTGGACCCCAAGCATAGAGAATTTGTAACATAGACTCCCAGTTGTATCATCTCATCATGATGTCTGCCTCTGGTAACTTTGGAAGATGCTAAGATTTCAGACCTGTAGCTTGAGTATTATGAAAGATGTTTGTCAGAATACAGTCTTTTCACAGAGCGGCCCTGAATTCAGCAAGACATAAGTCTTTGCTCTCCTCGTATTACTCATTTTGCTTTACAGACATAGTAGATAATACCTAACTGATTCCACTAAAATAATTTTCTCTGGGAAATAACAGAAATCCACTCAGTGATAAGATGTCAAATTTACATTAAAATGCACTAAAAAATACTGCTGCTAGGATGCACTTTGCTTCAGCCAATCACAGTTAAGGGCGGGAACTTTTTTCAGCCAATAGAATTGTATTCTATCGTAGCCACCTGGTGGAAATACTGAGAATCTTCCGCGAAAATCCACTATTTTCAAAATAAAAGCAAATTTCAGAACTAGAACATTTCAAGGTCACAAAAACTTTGAGAACTTTTTTTTTTCAAAACAACAAGTTAACCACACATTCATATCATAAAAATGACAAATCAACCATTTGGTCAATTGTGTCTGTGACCAATCTAATTGTGTCTGTGACCAATTTAATTGTGTCTGTGACCAATTTAATTGTGTCTGTGACCAATTTAATTGTCTGTGACCTAATTAATTGATCACCCATTAGAATTAGAATTAGTAGCCAGTCACACACGACAAATCACACGTGACTTCAATGGTCAAAATGGCAGAGAAAGAAACTTCCATTTTCGTGCATTTGATATATTTTCTAAAAATGGGAGACAATAAAAAGAAATAATTCCAACCACAGTAATACAATAAGCTTCCATTAATACATAACACCACCTGCTATTTTCATTCAAAATTTTGTGATATTAGATATTATTTTTCCTTTATGGTTGCAGAAACATTTTCCTCAGATTTCATCAAATATTTCCATGAAAACCAGACAAAAAAAGAATAAAAGTATCCAGACAGTCTGCAGATGTGCTCGGTTGAAAATAGTCTGCAGAGATTATGTAATACTGTTTTCTTACCAATGATACCTCTTATTCGGCAATTTCCTTTACCAAATTTACTGTATAATAGCAATACATGATCAACAAAATTCTGTATTTCAATTTTATTACAATAAAATGTTAGTAAAAAAATATACAGTACTGCTCATAAATAGCAATATCTAGAGCTACAGACAACTACTCCAAGATAGCATTCAAAATCGAGTCAGCGTCGTTTCAACACCGTTTTGACGTCGCCGACATCGCGCCGATGTCGATATGATTATTTTGGAATGCTATCTGGGCTGTACCTGAAGCTAGTAAAATATCGGTCCTTAAGTCCCCAACTGGCCACAGAAAAATTGAAAATAGATAGACTGATAGATTGATTGATTGATTGATTGATTTTGTTGATTGATTGATCACAGATAGGATTTGACATCATAGTGACATCGGCCCTATGTGGGCAATGTCGGACCAACATCGAGCCAACGTCGGGCCAACATCGGACCAACATCGGACCAACATCGGACCAACATCGGGTCGATACAGTATGTTATCAGGCATTGATAGATTGATTGATTGTATGATTGATAATATAAGACCTCAAATTTAAAGCCTCATATTCAGTTTATTCTGCAGAACTTTACAAAACCCTCTCTTATGAGACTGCGTACTTTCCATTGTTACCAATGTCCTAGACATACACACTTGCCCCCTTCTGAAGCACCCAATCCATCCTGGCTGCCTCCCATTTAATTCATCTCCTTCATTCATTTAATTCATCTGAGTGAGCACATCTGCAGAAGATCGGTTGAAATATCTTGCAGCAGCTGCGTCTGGTCAACCACCGAAAGCTGCAGATTAACCGACTTAATCATTTGTTGGAGAGCTTAGCACCAACACATGTGACTTCCTGCAGTTACACTTTGGATGTGTAATGAACTTGTTGGATTTCATGGACTTCATCCAACAAGAAATGTTACTAGAATATTGATTTCATGGTTCCAGGAAAAAAATTTGATATCAGCAAATGTATAAGTAGGATAGACTCTATCAACCCATTAGGAAGTTAACGTATCAATCAATCAATCAGTCAATCAATCAATCAATTAATCAATCAATCAATTAATCAATCTGACTGCATATATATGTGTACACATATACAGAGTCATCAATTCACTAATTTCCAATCAATGTTTCAATCAATCAATCAATCATGCAGTCATCTAATCAGTCAATCAGTCAATCAGTCATCTATCTATCTATCTATCTTTTTATCTATCTATCTATATATTTATCTTTCTATCTATCTATCTATCTATCTATCCATCCATCTATCTATCTATTTATCTGTCTATCTATCTATCTATCTGTCTGTCTGTCTCTATCTATTTATCTATCTATCTATCTATCTTTTTATCTATCTTTCTACGTACCTATCTATATATCTATCTATCTATATATCTATATATCTTTCTATCTATCTATCTAGCTATCCATCTATCTATCTATCTATTTATCTGTCTATCTATCTATCTATCTATCTATCTGTCTGTCTATATATCTATCTATCTGTCTGTCTATGTGTCTATCTATCCATCCATCTATCACATATAAACTTACGAAATGGAGTCTCAACTTTCATCTCGAAAATGGGCCAATAAAATGTGCACTTACCCGGAAAATGATTGGCCATGTGACCGCAACAATGCATGGTCACATGACCCAAACAATGGTTTGTTTTTTATTTACAGCATTTGTGTGCCTCAGATAAGGGTTATCATGGAAAAGCCTCCACTAAAAGAGGGTTCCTAACTTCATAAATAAAATAAAAATCATGCTTCCAAGAACTGGCAACAATTGAAGCCATATTTCACCAACAATGGAACAATTGGACAATGGGCAACAATGGGGACAATATATTGTAGCAATCTGTCCCACAGGGGGCGCTGGGGCACAATATAAATGGTGTATTGTTTCCAATAAAGGCGAGGGTGGTAGTTAATAATATGATTTACAATGTCAAATAGATTTTACCTTATATAGTACCCTGGTCATTCAGTAAAGGTGTATAGGCCCATACATATCAACTAGGTGACCTAGTGGCTTATACATTGGTAGCTCCCCTGAAGACACCAGGTTCAAATTCCATAGGCAAATCATGGAAAACAGTCTCTGCTTGAAGCGATGTTTTGTGGTGGGTGGATTAGGGTTTTACGCCCTGTATTTCTGCACCTACTAGGCTAATTAGGACAGGCAGGGACCATGGCAATGAGATGAAGGATGAAACAGCCATCCAACGTAGGCTCGACTGGTAAAAATTGAACTCGGGACCCGGTGGTTGGAAGCCCAGCGCGCTACCACTGCTTGAAGTGATGTCTACATGAGTGCATGGTCTAATGGTTAAGGTGTTGGCCATACCTCTGAAGATCCTGGGTTCGAATCATGACCTGGGCACTCTTGATAAGCTACATTAGAGTTGATCATGCTAATATATCATTGTTGATCAGATTGTCCAGTGGTTAAGGCATTGATTAGCTCCTCAGATGGTCCAAGGTTCAATCCACAGCTTTGATTCTCTGTTCACATGGGATGTCAGTGATAAACACTCAGTGTCTATGAAGAGGCAAGCGAAAGATGTTGTTGTTGTTGTGTTGTTGTTGTTGTTGTTGACGTTGTTTGTTGTTGTCGGTGTTGTTGTTGATGTTGTTGTTGTTGTTGATGTTCTGGTGTTGTTGTTGTGTTGTTGATATTTGTTGTTGCTGTTGGTTTTTGTTGTGTTGTTGTTGGTGCTGTTGTTGTTCTTGATGTTGTTGTTGTTGTTGGTGCCGTTGTTGTTCTTGATGTTGTTGTTCTTGATGTTGTGTTGTTGTTGTTGTTGTTGTTTCTCTGTCTTGGCATATGTATGTCTGTCAAGTCACAAATGAAGTAACACCATGCTTCAATCTTACAGCACATTCTACCCTACTTTTTGTGTAGAAAAAATAAAAACTATTCACAATCATATAATGAGCACGATTTTGGGGTAAAATAACTTCCTAAATACCTAAATAGAATGTTTTTTGTTACTGCACTTGCTTAGGTCAATGGAAACATGGCCAATTAGACAGCTCTTGATTGCCGAGTTATTTAATCTTTTGCAGAGTTATTTAATCTTTTGCAGAGTTATTTAATCTTTTGCCACATAAACAAATTTTACACAATTGGGAGAAAACATGTCTGGTATATTACAATACAGACAATAAAATACAATATTTAAAATATATATATATCCATAATGAACTACACATTTTAATATTTGTGTAGCATTGCTATTTAACTCTTCTTTGATCAAGCTAGAGCATGGTTCCAGTATTGCTCCCATAGGTACCCCTTCCTGTTGAATGTTTAATATCACATCCAACGTTGTCCTTATTTGCATATATCATTTGCATAACGTTGCACGTTTTGGGGCCCTGAAGGGGTTTGTAATTGACAGCTTGTTTACATATAGTTTGGTTTGGTCTGTAGATAGCTACAAAGTTACCATTATTATTATTTTTTGCCAAATACTTAGTTGATTAGTTCAAGAAGGTGAAAGGTGTATGTTTAGGTGGCAAGAAATGCATTAGTTATTTTCCGTATCTTTGATAGAGCCATTAATGTTTGCCAAATCATTTAGTATATAGAACTCGAATGATGAAAATTGATGAGTTTTAACAGATTTTGGGTTTAGTGCAGTATAGCGGACCCAAGTTTATGCCCATATTTAGCGCTCATTAAAAATCAAATTTTATCAAATACTTCACAAGTTTGAAGTTCTAGCACAATTAAAATAACATTTTGTGTAAAGAAGCGGGGGTTTGGGGGCAGGAGCCCCCAAGAAAAGCAAAAATAAATGCTGTCTCTACCGTGAAGATGAAACCGCCGTCATAACTACATTTGTTTGTGACGTCATACATAGATTTTAAGCATTTTTACGTCATAGGCCTCGCAATGAGACTCTTTAAATATGGTCATAAATCGGGGTCCGCTATACTGCACTTTTTCCCAGATTTTACAATGATGGAGATTCATGAAATAATTCCATACATTGCAACATTCAATGAACACTGGCCTATATATATATCAGAAACATAAATGAAGAGCAATAAAATTGTTAGTTTTAAGCAGTATGTTTTTCATACAATATTCTGTAGCAATTCCCCAGTAATTGTATTATACTCTTACTCAGTATGCAGGTGGCAGCATGATCTAGTTAAACCTTTCAATCGGCTATGCACTACAGTGCCACCTGTGTAATGGTAAAGAAACTACACGGTCTTCAACATATTTGATATAATAACATAACACATGATAATTAACTAAAAAATATGCAAAACAGGACAAGTATGAGTTTCAGCATTTCAGTTGGATGTAGTTTTGTAAAAAAAATTTAATAAATAAATTTTTCTATAAACTTACAAGAAACTCTATTCTCTGTAGGCAAAGCATATTTAGAATATGTTTAGATGACATGAATAGAAAAAAAGAAGAAGTTTAAATAACATGATTGAACAAGTTACTGTGATCTTGGAAACATTGAACAAAATATGACAAATGAGGTAGTTGAAAAATGAACTTTTCACACATTAAATTATTAAATAAAGATATTATATTATGGACTAAGGGGAACATCTTTAAATCTAATGCAAAATTACCTTCATGGCAGAAAACTGCGTTCCGTTTCAATGAAATAACCTCGGATTTACTTCCTATTCAAACTGGGGTGCCTCAAGGCTCTGTTCTGGGGCCTTTACTTTTTTGTAATTTTTATGAACGATATTATAAATGCCTGCAATATGTTTAAGCCAGTTATCTATGCAGATGAGACTGCTCTCTTTGCAGATTTAGAAGTTTACAAACATTAAGAGAGAACTTAACTTGATAAATGAATGGTTTAAAATCAATAGATTATAGCTCAATAGTAACAAAACTAAGGCTTGATTTTTC
Source organism: Alitta virens (assembly GCA_932294295.1). Lineage (NCBI taxonomy): Eukaryota > Metazoa > Annelida > Polychaeta > Phyllodocida > Nereididae > Alitta > Alitta virens. The sequence goes on from OW028576.1 coordinate 13,307,281, forward strand.
ATACACCACAAAAGAAAGTCAAGATGAAGCTACAAATAAATGGCACTGAGAATATGTTGATTCAAATCTGACCTGGAAACTTCATTTGAGTAAAGTATCCAATACAATTTCCAGGTCAATTAGTGTCTTGAACAGACTTTAAAAAAAAATTCTGAGTGCTATATAAAATACTCTTTATAATTCTCTTATTGATCCTTATTTGACTGTCAAAAAGTATACAGGTAAATTAAGATTTTCCATTTTATAAAAATATCCACTATTGGGATTTCAATATATCATTAATGTTAAAATTTCTAAATTTTTAAATAATGGCTCAGTATGGGCATTATATTTTGCATTTGAAATTATTCGTATTGCCTTTTTTTTGTAATTTTAACAATCGTGTAGCACTTATTACCCATACCCATAATGCCATACTGCATGTTTACCAGACAGTCAGATGTACATAACTATGATACCAGATATTCTAATAAACTGAGAAATCCTCAGAGTAAACATCAATTTGTTGTAAATAGTGAGATATGGACTACCTCTGGTATACAATAGCTGCCCACACAGCATAAAAAGCAAAGTTTCTACGCATAGTTACTCAGGATACAGTAAATACATAAAGCAACATTTACTAAACAATTATGAGCCCATGGCCTGCTTTTACTAAAGTGGTTTAACCATTGGTTAAACTATTGAGTTAATCCAATATCATTTTATTAAACTTAAACCAGTGGTTAAACTACTGTGCCCAGATTATTAGTGAACCTTAGTTTAAACTGAGATTATCTCCACCATCCCTGTTAGTAAGTTTAAGCAAAGGAGACAGGAGGCCTTGGGCTCCTGGGCTGTTCAAACCAAGGCAAGATCCTTTACAAATTTGCCGAGCCAAAGAAGTGAGAAGGAAATACCGATTCTGGCCTCATCAGATAGAGAATCTGTTGAACTGAACAGATCCCATTCCATCTCTACATTGATGAAACTGTGTTCAGCTTTGAGATTGCATGTGGGACATATCAGGATGTTGTCGGAGACAGGGGCGTCGATTTCTCTTGACAGTTGGGGGGGATGCAGGCCTACTTTGTCGGTCCCACTGTGACTTTCCCTCGCTGGTACAAGTAGTAGCAGTTAATGCGCGGACACTGGCCAAGAGGTAAATTAATGGTGGATCACTTATGCCAAACTTATAAACTTGTACTGATATGTGATATCGTTTAAAGCTGTTTAACAAGCACAAATGTTCCAAAACAAAAGTGTGTGAAAAAGGGTAATTTTCATTTGTAAATTTCAATGCAATTGCCCCCCCCCCCCCTTCTCAGAAAGTGGGGGTATATATCCCCCACATCCCCCCCCCCTGAATCGACGCCCCTTGTCGGAGATATCCTTGGGCTGTCAGAGACATTTGCTTGGTCAGCGGTGGAGCAGGTCAACAACTCACTTAAGATATCTGCCCAACTCGAGACATCTACCCAACTCACTCGAGACATCTGCCCAGATACACGCCACAGACCAATGAGGAGAAGCCAAGACTCAAAGCTGGATTTGCTGCGATAGCATAATCGCATAATCATTTGCTGAGGTCTCTCTGGAACCTAGGTGGGCACTCGCTAGCGTTACCCTCTGGTTTCTAAGAGTGCTCTCCTGATCTGCCCATACATAATATGTACATTTCTGAATATTGTTTATATAATAGATCGGTATTTTTGTTAAATATTAATTGTATATGAAATATTATTGTGCAATGTGCAGCAAATAAAGTGTCTTGAGTGCTGTAACTAGAAGTTTTTCATCCATTAGGAAAGACATTTTGAACTGAGAAAGGGAACAATGTCTCAATTTGTATTTTTATTGAATAAAAGTTGAAATTACAAAGAAATTAATGAAATTAGGGAATGGAAATGGAGGATATACAAATGATATGTTGAAAAACCTTAATTTTTACCCTATACAGCTTATTTACTGTTCAGTTGATGGTGGTACTGCATGGATGAAAACGAAATGAGGTATGCAATCATTGTTAACAATTTTGTCAATGCACCAATGATCAAACAATTATTATCAACTATTCCCTAAACAACAGTTGAAAAAGCATATAATATTAAATAAAAACAAAATCGAAATTAAGATGCATAGGAAATAGCTTCAACATTTTTTAATTGCTTATAATTATTAATACATATCATCTTCCTAAAGCAAGCCAGCTATCTTAGTGTGGCATAGCTGCGCTGCCTTGCTATAAATGGGCTTAATTACCTGGTTTATGTATATCCAGTTTGATTGGTCACGGAGATCTGTGGACCGACAAATGAGCGGTTATGTTTACGCAATGTATCTATATTAAGCGCAGCAATGTGGCCTGCAGTGTTGGTTGTGCGTTTTGAAGCGCCAGTGCATCGCTTGCATTGCCTGACCTACTTAGTCATGCGTGACGCATCTATTTACCGCTAGAGGGCGACGGTGAAAGAAACCACAGCATTGCAGTGAAATCTAGCAAGACAGCGTAGCTACGCTATGCGAAGATAGCTGGCTTGCTTTAGGAAGATGAATATATATATATATATAATTGATTTTAAATATCAACCTGGTGAAATTGTTACAGCTGAAGCAGTCCCAGAGGTTAAACTTTTCCACAGCTTCCTCTGTAAAAATAAATAAATAAATTTATACTTTCATGTGTAGTATTAGTAAGGATTCTGAAATTACCTGCCAAGCCACAAAGAAATTTGCCTGCTGTTGTTTGAATGAAATGTAGAAATATTGCAAAGTAATTACCAATTTGCCGTTAATGTTTTCTTTGGGCTTTTCCGTTGTCATTTTTTCCCCTCCTTCTGGATCTGATATTAAATTATTTTAATGAATGTATATCTTCTATGAATAAAAATAAACAAATGCATAGAAATATTCTTAAACCAGATTATTTCAAATGACTTGGTAAAATTATATCTTGAATATAAAAAAGCATTCATGAACAAAAAATCGCTGATATGGTAGAAATCAATAATGGACTTGCCTTTAATGTTTTCTTTGGGATTTTCCATTGTCATTTTTTCCCCTCCTTCTGGATCTGATTTTAAAGTATTTTAATAAATGCATATCGGAAAAAGTGCAGTATAGCGGACCCAGATTTATGACCATATTTAGCCAGCATTGTTGCCATACATATGACGTCAAAAGCCTGAATTCAATAATGACGCAACAAACAAACAACGGCGGTTTTTTTTTTTTCAGGGCAAGACCGCTGTTTTGTTTTTTATTTTTCACGACAAGACCGCTGTTTTGTTTCTTTTTTCCCCAAACCCCCGCTACTCTTCACCATAGGTTATTCTAATTATGCTAGAAATTCAAACTTAACTAAATAATTTATAAAATTTCATATGTCATGGACGTCAAATATGGGCATAGATTTGGGTCCGCTATGCTGCACCAAACCCTGTATATCTTCTGTGAAGAAGAAAAACAAATGCATAGAAATATTCTTAAAAAACCAGATTATTTCAAATGACTTGGTAAAATGATATCTTGAATATAATGAATGGTAGAAATCAATAATGGACTTGCCTTTAATGTTTTCTTTGGGACTTTCCGTTGTAATTTTTTCCCCTCCTTCTGGATCTGATTTTAAAATATTTTAATGAATGTATATCTTCTATGAAGAAAAATAAACAAATGCATAGAAATATTCTTAAAAACCAGATTATTTCAAATGACTTGGTAAAATGATATCTTGAATATAAAAAAGCATTCCATGAACAAAAAATCGCTAAATGCTAGAAATTAATAATGGACTTGCCTTTAATGTTTTCTTTGAACTTTTCCATTGTCATTGTTTCCTCTTCTGGATCTGATTTTAAAATATTTTAATGAATTCTATGAAGAAAAATAAATAAATGCATAGAAATAGTATTAGGGTATAGCGCAGTATGGCGGACCCAAATTTATGCCCATATTTGGCATGCATGAAACATGAAAATAATCGCACACAATAAGAATACATTTGTCTGGAGTATCTTGGGTTTAGGGGCGGCAGCCTCCAAGAAAAAGCAAAAGTAAACTTGCGTTGTGACATCACTCATTGAATTGAAGCATTTTATGTCAGAGGCCTGGCAAGGAGGCTCGCTAAATATGGTCAATAATTTGGGTCCGCTATACTGCACTTTTTCCTATTCTTAAACCAGATTATTCAAAATGACTTGGTAAAATTATATCTTGAATATAAAAAAGCATTCATGAACAAAAAATCGCTGATATGGTAGAAATCAATAATGGACTTGCCTTTACTGTTTTCTTTGGGCTTTTCTGTTATCATTTTTTCCCCTCCTTCTGGATCTGATATTAAATTATTTTAATGAATGTATATCTTCTATGAATAAAAATAAACAAATGCATAGAAATATTCTTAAACCAGATTATTTGGAATGAATTGGTAAAATTATATCTTCATGAACAAAAAATCGCCGAATGGTAAAAAACCAATAATATATAATCAATTTCTAATATCAACCTGGTGAAATTGTTGCAACTGAAGCAGACCCACAAGTGATACATTTCCATAACTTCCCCTGTAAAAAAGTAAGTAAATAAATTAATACTTTCATATATACAGTATATTGTCGTTGAAATTACCTGCCACGTCACAATAAAATTTGCTTGTTTTGTTCGAATGAAGATAAGGCCAGGCAAGGAAAAGGAGACAAAGCAGATGATTTTTATTACAGAATAGTAGGAGACCCAGGCTGAGCAGATCATAGTAATAGAGAAAAGGAAGGACTAATTTCACCAAGAAATAATATAATGGTCTGGTATACAACTGCAGACAGATTATCAACAAAATGGATGAGATAACAATGAGAATACAGTGGGCAGATAAAAAAAACCAGACATTATCATCATAACAGACAGAAGCAGAAGTCGATATTGAAGGATACAATGTATTTAATCTGCAAGAAGGACAAGGTAGAGAAATTTTAATTAACCTCAGAGAGACTCAATTTCAGTGAGATTGAAACAGGATCTACTTTTAATGAACATATAGTAATCCCGCAGAGACTTCAAAACATCTAGTGCATCACATTCAATACTGGGAGATTTCAATTTTGGTGAAATAGATTGGGATTTGGCAGACATGCCAAGTTTCACTCATTTGAGATTACCAGTACTGAACCTAATGGAACCTAACTAAATGTAGAAATTTTGCAAATTAATTACCGATTTGCCTTTAATGTTTTCTTTGGGCTTTTCCATTGTCATTTTTCCCCCTCCTGCTGATTTTAAAATATTTTAATGAATGTATATCTTCTTTAAAGAAAAGCAAACAAATGCATTTGAAATATTCTTGAATCAGATTACTTCAAATGACTTGGTGTAAAATTTTATTTTGAATAAAAAGCTGAATGGTAGAAAAACACTAATAGACATCACCGAAAAAAACAACCAAGAAAATTTAGGCCATGTGCATTTTTTTTCTGATGTTGAAACTTTGGGAAAATCACCTTGCATGTCAGGAACTTAAAAGTTTTTGCTGTGAAAAAAGAATGAAAGTAAAAATAATCCGCAGCTTACGAAAGCGTATTAATTAACTATGCGTGGCTATGATAATCAGGAGATCAGGTATGTTAGAAAGACACAAAATAAACAAATACATTTTGAAAAACTTTTTTAGAATGAAGGGAAGAAATTTTTGAAGTCCTCACCCTGCATGTTCTCTGAGACATTTCCTCTTAAATTTCTTGATTGAGTCAATAATAATTTTGGTTCTTGTTTTTTCTTTTTAACAATAATAATCGTTGAATCGTAGGAGCGTCTTTTACCGGCCTCCTTGGTATCTTAGTTACCTGTGATCAAATTTACAGTGGTGACGCCACTGGTAAAATTCAACAAGGGCGACATCTGGTGTTTTTTTTTGCATTTTGATTTTGCACGCGTGAACCCCATTCAGGTCTCTTCAGAAAAGCAACAAGGTAAGATGGATGGACTTAAAAATATTCGCTTAGAAATTGTCAAATTACACAAGATGTATGCCTTCTAGAGAGTTATTGGAAGCTCTTGGTATAATATAAGAAGTGTCTTAAAGTAGAGAAGTGTCAGTGTGACGGGTTTGATGGAGATTTAGGACAAAATAATGCCTTTAAATTGGGATGATTTTGTCACATGTGCATTGTGAAATAGTTCTGATTATCGCTCAACATTTTAATGAATGGAAGAGATTTGTTATGAGTGCAAAATGTGATATTCTTTGAAAAAAAGAAGCAAAAAAGATGTTATTTTAGCTGTCAGTATCAGAATAATTACGAGTCCGTGAAGCCAAACTCATTGTAAGCTGTCAGTGTTGAAATATATTCATACATTTTGATGGGGCATGAACAGGAATGTTTGACAGTTGTAAGAGTTCTAAATAAACTTAAGTTGTCACAGTGCTCCTTATTAGAGTGCAGTTTAAGGAAATATATATATGACATCTTTGGTCAATTTTTTTTAACCCTGCAGTTAGTTCAGGAGCACTGTTGGCCCAAGGGTATTGAGCACAATTTGTCGTGTAAGTTGATGTGTAACAATTCTTGTGGAACGCTGTCCGAAAGTTCAAAGGACAAAGAATGATTAAACAGACATCCCTAAAAAAATGTTAGCTCTGGTTTAAAAAATGAACTTTTTGTCATCATACTCATGAAAACCTCACAACTATTTTGATTATTTTGTATTTCCAGATGCAGATTTTCGTTAAGACCCTGACGGGCAAGACCATCACCCTCGAGGTCGAGCCGTCAGACTCCATCGAGAATGTGAAGGCCAAGATCCAGGATAAGGAGGGTGAGTATTCTGAAGAGTACATTTCACTGAATTGTATTTACAGGACATCAATTATGAACAGTTTCAATCCTCATGCAAGGTTTCATGTGGGCCCTGTAATAGATTCTGAAAAAAGTCTTGTTGCTCACAAGATGTATGCTATCATGGATAGTAATCACGGCTTAATCATAGACATACAGTAATGCCAGAAATTGATAGTTGTAAGTGCCACTGGGTGGCAGGAGTAGGCCATTACCAATTTGGTAGTGTTCCAGCTAGGATTTGAATTGGGCATGGGGCACAAGAATAGGGCACCTAAGTAGACTCGTATAGGGCGCCCAGCTTGTTGAAATGCTCAAATGGCCTAGCTGGAACACTTTGATATTCCGTTTAGTAATAACCATATAAGTAGAACTTTGCACGAGAACCAGAAATTAGTTGTCATTTGTAATAATGACCCATTTAATTGACAGCTTATTTCTGTGTTTTCTCCGCTGAATTATATGCTTAAAAGTTTATATTTGTGATACTCATAGGCTTCAGGGGCATTTCTAAGTTTTCTCTCACTCTGAAAATTTTTTCCTGCTTGTCATGTCAATCATCTCGGTATTGTTTACGCATGGAGTGGAATGTAGTGTTTTGTGGAATTAGTGTCTTTAAGTGTGGCAGCACCAAGTGATAAGCCCCCACTAAACTACACAAAAATATTACACTAATAGTGTCGGAACTAAAAAAGAAATGGTCAAAATCACAATATATTTTATAATAATAAACCGAATCACTACAATATTACTGCACCATTGGCACTATTTAAGTCCATATTACACTTGACCCGACTGTATTACTATAGTGATGTCTGTTGCACATTTCAGGAATCCCTCCCGATCAACAGCGTCTTATCTTTGCTGGAAAGCAGCTGGAAGATGGACGCACACTGAGCGACTACAACATCCAGAAGGAGTCCACTCTCCACTTGGTGTTGCGTCTGCGTGGTGGTATCATCGAGCCATCTCTGCGTATCTTGGCCCAGAAGTACAACTGCGACAAGATGATCTGCAGAAAGTGAGTGCTATTGATTTGTGAATGTGTTAAAGCCACAGTTGTTTGAACTTGAGAGATATTGGGATGCGGAACCTTGATATCCTTGAATTTATATAAGTTTTAAATCTTTTGGTCGAGTTATGACTTCAGGCAACAGATGAACTTAGAAAATAGTAAATTTAATAGCATGACATAGTAACCTACAAGCGTGCTTATGGTACCTTGTAATAAAATAACTTGATACAAGTAATATTTTTGTCATGAAAAATGTTCAAAATTTGAGGTAGTAACAATTACTCAGACATATTCTTTTGGAAATTTCTGATTGTACGTTTGTTTCCCTTCAGGTGCTACGCTCGTCTTCACCCAAGGGCAACCAACTGCCGTAAAAGGAAGTGCGGACACACAAGCAACATCCGCCCCAAGAAGAAGTTGAAGTAGAATGTAAAAAGCTGTTGCTCTTGGCTAGGGATGAATCTGCATGTGTTCAGTTTAGGTGTCACGGTGTGATTTATTCGAGCAAATAAACAAATAAATACATTCAGGAGTTTTTGTTGTTTAAAGAAGAAAAAAAGTACAGTGGTTAGTAAAGATTGCTATATATATATATATATATATATATGGAATTTACAAGGAAATGTCTTATGCTGTGACTGTCAAATGGATTTACTGGGCTCCACCTCGCATAAGTCTATGTATCACCTGATTTGGTATCCAGTTTGATAGATAGCTGAGGTAAAATTTGAACGCTGGGATATTGTGCCAGTCTGATCTGCAACATATTGGTCGCTTTGAAATTTTTTTTAGCAAATTGGTTTTATTGAAATGGTGTTGCTATGGACAAGAGGCACTGCTTCAGCAGTAGAGCTCTTTGGTGCAGGGGCCATTATTTGGCCAGTGAAGGGCACTGGTGTGTACACCTGTGCCTGCTACCTCAGCAACTCAAATTCTCAGTGAAGGGACCTGCTTTAGCCCAGCTGCCTGGGCCTTACTCCGGCCTGCCTCGTAGCCAATTAAACTTCATGGTGAAGGGGCATCAATATAATAATTTCAATCAAAACCCCCCCCCCCCCCCCCCCCAGGAGTTAAAAAAAAAGAAGTTTTCACATGCCACTGGACTAATGTGGATCACAGAATTGAGAGATCCACTTCTGTGGTGTGGATCAAGTCAGGCATGGCTAACTGCCACCCCCATGATCTAACTTGGATCCTCCCATCAATGTGTCTCCGCCAATCAGAATGCAGGATTCAAGGTGTGTGCCCCGGAAGTGCTCTGTGGGCATGCGCACAAGATGTAAATAACGTCTCTTCGCAAGGTTGAAAAGTTCACGTTTCTCAGTTTGGTGAGGAAATCTGATGCACGCACTAAGTGTGATTCATCTGTGACAGTCTGGAAGTGTTCTGTTGTAAAGAAACATCGTTATTTTAACCTCAGCATGGCTACTGCATTGAGATGCGCTCTCAGAATTGTCACAAACTCTAATCAACAAGCTGTCAAACTTCAGCAAGTGAAAATCAGCTTCTCAAAACGTTTCATGTCTGCCCAGGCATATGAAAAGGATTATTTATTCAGACAGGTAAGTGTCATTAGGTAGCAAATTGCTAATTACACAATAAATAAGATCTTATTTAGGTCATAAGTATATTTAATTTAAATGTCAATTAAGGACTCAAGGTTTGTCAATGTCAGTAATGACTTTATTTTTGTAATTAACATTAATATTATATAATAACCTAAATGCATAGTGTTAATATACTGTAAATCATTTCATCTTTTTTTCTTAATTTTGCAAGTGACAAAAAAAAGGAGAAGAAAACAATTGCATGTTTTAAAATATTGAATTATTTTGACGCAAAGTCAAAGTGCTAGAATAGCTTAGAATGTTAATAAATTGTTATCTCAATGAATCATGACTTAATAGCATCCTACGAATTTAATTAACTAAATTGTGTATTTTTTAAAGTACTTCATCCCTGCTAAAATTATTAGAAAGGTAGGATGTATATATAAGAATAAATAGTTATTAATTATGACAAGAGGAGTTCGACCCACTTTGAATTAGCATTTGTGTTTCACATGGATGATAAGGAAGGTCAAGTTTATGTCAACGAAGTGTCTGGATGTCACGTTGACATGTTCCCTAGTATCAGGTAGCACTGACATAAAAGATTGTAATTCTTAGAAACAATGAAAAAAGTTGTGATACTCTGCAGCTTAAGTGCTTTCTTAAGATCTTATGTATAGATGTACTCAATAACACAGGTCGAAGTTTGCATGCAGTGAACACAAATCATAAAGTTCTGGTTTCCTTTCGTGATTAATGTTGCTTGAAAAATACTCATGCATGATTTGATTTACGGAAATTTTTCCCAGGCACTTTGGTATGGGTTGTCCAATTGTATAAATATATATACACCTGTAGAATTTAGACCACCAAGACAAGAGTTCCCAGTCCAAATTTACTCAAAGTTATTTAAATTAATTATATTGTATACAGTAGGTGTACCTAATAATGTGATGGGGCTAATAACGTGATTGCCCTCAACCTTAATAAACGACTGGCAGCCAAGGCACATTTAAAAAATAAAAATAGTATGTTGATAGATAGATAGATATGGAAAGTGCAGCCCTCTAAGGCAAGTTCTTGCCACTATCGAGGGTTGATTTTGATGTTTAGTTATGCTGTGACTGTGAAAAAATGAATTCAAGCAGCTGGTTGCAGTTTTTTACGGAATTAGGTCCTCACTGAATTCCGAATTAGGCACACTAACTCTATATTGTAACAATTCCCTTTTTTAGTTTTCACTCGGATAGCATGACATAAGGTTGATATCCGACTAATAATTGGCCGACATCGGTCAACGCTGGGACAACGTTGAACCAATGTGACAGTTATCTGGCTCTTTGATTGTTTAAATTGGCTTATATATATGTGCTCAAAATACTGTTGGACATTTTCCATAAATGCTTGTGTCCTCTTTGATTATCTATACTTTTATTTGTTTCTTCCAGCTTTTTGACAACCGAACTTACACATACACGTACATCTTAGCTGATACGCAAACTCGAGAAGCTGTGATCATTGACCCTGTCCTAGAACTCGTGCCGCGAGATGCTGCTGTGATAGAAGAATTGGGACTAAAACCATTGTACGGAAGTAGGTATAGATTAAGTAATCATCGAAGTATAATCATTTACTCTTGATGTTGAGTGCATGATAACAGACTATAAACTCTTAACTTACACTGGACCACCAAGCTGCTTGAACCTAATACAGCTAAACGTGCGCTTTGACTTTTTTCAGTCAACACCCACGTTCATGCGGACCACGTAACAGGAACCTGGGATTTAAAGAAAGTTTTTCCGAACCTGAAAAGTGTCATCGCAGAGGTATCCAAGGCCCAGGCGGATGTGATGGTTAGCCAAGGAGATCAAATCAAGTTCGGAAAATTTAATTTGGAATGTCGAAATACACCAGGCCATACTGATAGTATGTTATTTCATGAGCAGCTTTACCCTACAAGTCTAACAGTTGCGCCACAAAGGATATTTTTCCTAGCCAAATACTAGAAGATGGGGTTATTCCTACTGCCTTGGTTCTTGTTTAAAACACTGCAGTATCACTAATGTGACTATAGTTTGTCACATTTGAAGCATTCTTAATTTATTAATTTTAATTCTTTAGCTATCATATGACTGTCCTTTTAAAAAAATTATCTCAAACCACCTGGTTTAACATGGCAGTTATCTAAGAACAAATATATGCTGTTGATTCTGTGAAGCTAACTATATTTTCTATTATAATGGAACCTGTCCATAACAAATCATCAATGTAAGAACCGCATTACTTTACAAAGAAATTAGGTGCTGTGTCAGACAGCGCGAAAGACGTTCCTTATTAGCTCAAATTTTTCTTTCTTTTGCTATGTTTCAGGCTGCATGACCTACGTGTGGCATGATAAAAAGATGGCATTTACTGGTGATGCACTTTTAATCCGAGGGTGTGGTCGCACGGACTTCCAACAGGGAGATTCACAAAGATTATACGAGTCCGTACACAATCAGATTTTTTCGCTACCCCCAGAGACCTTTCTTTATCCTGGTCACGACTACACTGGTAATTATCATTTTTGGGCTGTTCCATTTAAAAGTTTGGGTGGGGGCAGACAGGAAGGTTTTTGAAAAAGCTGGGGAGTGTTTTCCAAAAGCAAAAGAGGGGGAGGGTGGTAGAACAGTATTTTCTTAATATCTTAATGTATAAAAAAGGGGGGTCGTCAAAAAACAAACAAGAGGTTGGGGGTGTCTGAAAATCTTCAGGTCCACCTCCTCCACCACACACTTTTAAGTTGTCGAGCAGATCTACGGTTTGTTCAAAGTGAAGAAAACTGAGCTTTTTTTTAACATTTAAATTTTTGCTGAATCCGGCATATATTAAAGTTTATTAACTTTTTTGTTTCTAAATTATACTATTAGTATTCCACTCATAATGTCAGGTAACTTTTTCCTGTCCAATATAACTGTAAATCCAATATAAATTGTTTAAATCTTTCTGTCATGCTGATAGTCGGGGTTGGCAGATTTAAATCACAATTTCAATCAAGGCAAATAAATCAGCAATTTAGAATTTTTTTATTAAGTTTAACAAGTTTATTCAGTTGAAAACTAGATGTTTTACGACTCAAAACATGATTTACTTGAATACAAAGTGATTTTTTTCAAAAACTAAAATTGTTATATAAATCAAAGTCTGTTCAATTTTAGAGCACAGTTCAGTAAGTTTAAGAAGAAATGCTGGAAAAATTATCAAACTTGGCTCATGCTAGACAGTAATTTTCCAGTCATTTATATATTAGACTTACAGGTTGTTCGTGATCTCTACATGTTGGTAAAATTAATTAATTCATTCTCCTTTCCCTTATCAGGTCAGACAGTATCGACAGTTGCGGAGGAAAAAATGCACAACAAGAGGCTGACGAAATCAAAAGAAGAATTCGCCAAAATTATGAACAACTTGAATTTGCCTTATCCAAAAGAAATAGGTAAAAGACATTTCAAATCTTAACATTCTGAAATATGTGTGACAGCAAGACACTGATATCTGTAAATTGTGGCGGAAATAACCTTTGAAATATGACTATATTAAAAAAAAAAATTCATGAACAGAAACAAATTGCCTGTGTTTTTATGTGTAGTATCGTAGTTTTAATTTTTCTATATTAACCTAGTCGCAGTAATTAATTTAAATAATTTAAATCTGAAGTAAACGATGTTTTAATTTTTTTAAATTTTCTTTTACAACAGATCGTGCATTGCCAGCTAATATGGTTTGTGGGTTCAATGCAGCTCCTCGAAGTTAGAAAGAACAAATCCTATGTATTGGATGTGGAAGAAAATTATCATGTATCGGCTCTATTTATAATGGTTCCTGCTCTGATATTAAGTCTATTGGAAAATTTATCATTTTGGTTTAAGGCGTGTGTTGTCAAGTATATATCCCACAATCGAGAGCATATATTTTTTTAGCATCACATCCTGACAAGTTATAAATGTTATTGCTGGTGGATATTTATCTGCATTTTTGTGAAATGTCTGACGAGCTGTTGAACAGTAAATGTTGTAATCATGTAATTTACTGCATCATTATTTCAAAATATTTTGATGAAGTAACTTCAAACTTATTGTTAATGTATGAACTGCGTTACCGCAATGTGTGTATCGTTATAAAGTTTGTAATTACAGTGCCCGGCCATTGTCATTTGTGGCCATTGAATTGCTGCAGTGTTACTGTGTACGGTGCTTTTAAATTTCACTTTTGTCATATAAAATTATGTTATGTTATAATTACAAAGTTCGTAATTACAGTATCGAAGAATTAATAATGTGTAATTTTACAGAAATTGTAACTAAATATCCGAGGTGCACATCGTATTTATCTGATTTAATATTTATCTAACTTGATGAAAAATCACAGGAAACTAAGGGTTACGTCAATTATCTGTTAATATAATTGAGCCGTGTTTTATTTCCCTGATTTAAATTCCTGTAAATGCCAGCTTACTTTTTACTGTGCGCAATTTCAAATTTACACTTGTACATTTGTGCCATATTGTAGTAATTAACCATGGAACTTTTCTGTCCTGGGTCTTTTATTTTGGTTTATTAACAGTATTTCTCTCTCCCTTGCCAATTTATGTTTGTTATTGCTTTATATGTACCTACATATATGTTTGTAAAAAAGGACAGAAAATAAGCTAAATAAATATCATGCTAAAATGTATTCGCTGAACAATGTTTTTGTCCAGCTGGAAATAGTCATTGCTGGGCCAATTGATAGACTTGAGGTGCTGTCCTCTGGTGGATAATATCATTGCTTAACCATTAAGACCCCAGTTTACATGACCACACAATGACGCCATTTTCCAAATATGGTAGTGCTTTCTAAGGCCTTCTCTGATTGTGCAATAAGTTTCTGTATCAACCAATAAGAAAAGAGATGAATAACCACACAAATTACAGCCATTCAGGGCAAAGGTCGCTGTGCAAGCTCTATGGCAACTTTGCTGCTGGGAAAATGGTCATTTGCTTGCTCAACAGACATTGCAAAGAAATCATTTACAGTACGGTGCCATCTAGGTCACTTAATTTTCAGCCTTAAATATAATCTACCAGCTGAGCCAGAAAGGGTAACCAAGTGCTGGGAAATAAGTTACCGCTGCTGGCCGGGTTGTCTAATATTTCAAGAAATCGGCTGATAATTAAAAAAACAAAAACTAAACTTACTGAATATGTTAATTATGCATATTAAAACAACAAACTGACCTTTTTTTATTTCAAATATTTTGTAGAAAATTTGCTACAAAAGTTTATTTTTCATCATAATTGTAAATAACAACATCTGAATGCATTTCACAAAAAACATGAATCCCTATCATAGTATGAAATACTAACCTGACATCAACGAGCAGAACACAATGTGACATATGTCAGCAGATTTTACAGATTACCAAATTTAATCATTCATAAATTAATTTAAGTACAAAGGTTTTTTCCTGGGACTACCATTTTAGCTTTTCTCTGATACGGAAACTAAAATACTGGAAAAAACTATTGAATATATTAACCAAGAAATTAAATCGTCCATGAATTTGTATCGTCCTTTACAGACTTCATTAAAATAATAAAAAAAAAAATTTCAAATCTCGTAAAATGCTGAAAGTTTCTTTAACAAACTTTTCTCAAAGCAGTCTAAGACTAAAGATCTAGTTTCAAATTCAGAACTAACAAAACAAAGAATTACCCTTGTGTAATGATTGTGGAGAAAATACAATAATAAGACAAATGAAAATATCATACAACATATGAAAATCTTATATAACAATAGAACAACAGATCCGCTCAATGCCAGTATAACTTGCAATACATAAACAGACTAGATAAAGAACTATGAACAAAATATAACATCAATAACCTTAATACTATTGTCCTAAGGAAACTCTTTAAGCAAAGACTGCAAATATTCACAGGCTTCCCTTGGCTTCCCTTGTTTTAAGCAACAATGTTTTCAGCAACTTATATCGTAAATCAAAACATCAATTTACATGTGCGCCAAACGAAGTTCCGTTGTTTAACTTACAAGTTGAGAATAAAATAATTTTTTATAATAATTTGTGCAAATGAACATAGCATTGATCTTCTAAGCTTTAATGCAATTGTACATGCAAGCAATTGACAGCTTAATTATGACAAAAGCGACACTACACAGTCATACATATGTATTACCATTTTAAGTCAGCACCAATTCCGAGTGGTTGATAAAAAATCAACTGAATATCTTAATATTTTGCAGCGGTATATCTTCTTTTATAAACTGTACACAGAATTTGACAATTTTATGCTATCACTAACAAATCAGAGACAAGATTGAGTGCTTCAATGTCTATAAATCAAGAAAATTATTATTACATGAATGTAATTAAACCTCAACTCCTCACACTCATAAGCAAAAAGTGCTCAAGGAAATTTACCATTACACAATCTCTTAAAAACAAGACATAACCAACAAATTTAAACACTGGAAAAGTATTATTCCGAATAATAATTCCAGTATTCTGGATTTTCATGATATCAACTTTTCAATACTGGTTTCAATACAAAAGTGGCAGCATGTATTAACAATATAAAATATAATATTTTACAATCAACATTGTGTTTATAGTTGTTACTAAGTTTCTACCTAGATTAATTTAATGACCCTACATACAAATCATTATATAATTATATACACACAGGATTTCATTGATACAAAACACTATACTTTCCTTGCATCCATATAAAATTTGTTTTGATACAAGGAAATACAAAATGCTTCAATCACACACCTAATTATCATACAATTAATATGTAGTGGAGATCAGTATACAAAGTTTTTAGACTAAATTTCCATTGCTTTGATGACTCTTTCCGACGTCAACGGCAATTAAATATTGCCATAGACCTCGAGAGTTAAAATCTTAATTTTTTTCAAGTGTAATGAATCAAACCATCAAGTCTTAATTCTTTTGTTTCAATAACAAGACTGAAAGAGTTGGAAAAGAGTTTTGTAAAACACTCTTGTTGACACTGTCATTGGTGTATTTGGCGACATCTGTATCTTTTGATTTACTGAGCACACTATCTGCGGACGATCGTCTGGTTCTAAGTGGTCCACAACATTTAGAAATGTCAGATTCTTGCGAGACATTAACTGAAGAAGCCGATTCACAGATATCTGTGCATAATTTCTTCCTTAACAGAGGAAAATCATCTGAGGAACTGCGTCTTTTTGGGACATTTTTATTTGGATTTTGAGGCAGTTTATCACACATTGACAGATTAAATTTATCGGTCATTTCGAGCTTAGCGTTTACATTCTCTGCAACTTTATCAACCATTAATTTAATCACATCAGTGATCACAACAGTCAAATCAGATGTTGGTAAATTTTCCGAAGCAATGATCCCAGACTTTGAATTTGCACCTAGGGGTACATCTGATGGTTTAGATTTATATTCTGCGACTGGAGTTAGTTCAGAACTCTCAAGAGTGCTCGTAGCTTTTACTTCCTTTTCTACATGAGAATCTGACGGCTCTGGTAGTTCGTCAGTCAGCCCACAAAATTTCTCTTGCGTAGTGGTATCAGTAGCTTTTGGGAGAGAATCTTGCACTTCTGCCTCTTCCGAAAGTGGCAAATATTCTGTGTCCTCCGATTCCATTTTTTCTTCGCAGCATATCACGACAATATCACCATCATCCCAGGATTCGCTGACCTGGATTTCCGAAGAAACCTTGTTTGCCTCAACTGTGCTTTGTAAAACAAGTCTGACAGCACAGCCTCCTGTATCTTCTTCATCGACAGATGCTTCAAGATCATTAGAAAGCACAGGATCTTCTACATTGGACTGATTCTGATCAGATGGTCCATCAGTGTGACTCACCTTGTCTGAGGTTCCACTTATACCACCTTGCATTTCTGTGGATGGTTCCTCCAAATTTGGCATCTCGTTTGATTCTTCTGTCACAGATTTTGACTGTGCTGTCTTCATATCATCTTCAGCATCAACATGTTTTACTTTCATTTTTTTCAACTTGACAAAACAATCCTTGATCTTATTCATATCAAAGACTGGGAGACAATCTGTCGACCCTCTTCTTTTCAGATTCCGCAGTTTAGATAAACTCTTTTCTGTATCTGACTTTAAAAAAGCAACCTCCTTCTCAATGTCAATGTTCTCCAATGTCACATAACAGTCTCTAATCTTGTGGTCTCTGGAACCAGTCTCCTTTTGACCACTATCTACAGATCTACTGCGCATTGGCTTGAATTTCAGCAGTTGTTCTTTGCTTGAAGGCTTCGGACTGATGTTGCAAATCTTTCTATTTTCACTTTCTTGTTTGGTACTAGTGATATCAGAGACTTTGCCAGTTTCTATCATATCAAGCATGAAGTCCATGGTAACTTTGACTGAGTCTATATCACTTGCTGGTGAGCTCGCTTCAGCTGTACTTAGATTTGTTGTACACGTCCTAGGAATGCAGCTGATTTCTGCAGTATCTGCAGTTGATAGACATGGCTCGGTGCTTTTCTGACTGACCAGATGTATCTCATTCTCTTCATCTGATTTACTTGGAGCAGTGTTATCATCATCCAACATCTCTAATATGCAATCAACAGCCTCTTTGACAGAATCGTTATCATTATCATTCGCACCAAAGCTGTCATCCAATAGAGCTGGCTTTTGTGCCTCCAGATTTTCCAAATCAACAAGGAGGGATGAGTCAAGTGTTGCCGGACTTGGGCAAGGCAAGTCTGCACTGGGGTATTCGTCAGATGTGGAATTATCTGTAGCAGCAGCAGCATATGCTGCTCCATGAACTGAGATGCTCTCATTTTTCTTTACAGCCTCAAACTTTGGTTCCTCTGACTTGGCTTCATTACAAACAGTATTTATCATGTCCATCAGCTTGTTTGTCACTGCATTCTCATCATCTTTAACAACAGGTGAATCAGTCTTCGATGTTGAAGTTTCTTTCAGTCCTCTCTTTGATGTCAGTATCTTCCTACTTTTAATTACTGCAGACACAACTGGACCTGGTGACAAAGCACTCCTGCGTCTCGTCGAAACACCTATCGACACACCACTGTCCTTTCGACAATCTCGTCGATTGGTGGATCTCTTCAGAACTTTCATCTGTGTCTTCGAAATTTGAGTTTTGCAGGCGCTCTGCGGAGGATCTCTAGAAGCACTTCTAGTATTGGCTCTTGTCCTTACTGGGCTGATCTTGTTAGTCTTGTCCTGTCCTTGCTCATCGGCAGAAGATTTAGGATCCTCATCTTCTGAGTTTCCTGTCTGCTGATCTTGTTCTGCCGCAGCTTCAACAACAGCACCACCACCAGCATTTGGCTCAGCAGGTTTGTGTAACCCAAGAAGTTCTGATGCTGACAAATAATATTTCGCTTGCTCCTCAGTTTTCTTCTGGTCATCATCAGCTGCATGGCTTTTCGATTCAGCACCATTTGATTCGCCATTTGCAGGATCAAGTTCTTTTGAAACCAATTCACCTGTCTGTCGATCTGCGTCACTGATTGTGCAATCCACTGTATCTCCTGAAGAGGGGGCAGTGTCACCGACAACACTTTCACTTTCACTTTCACTGGAAGACTTTACAGCAGATAACTCGTGTTTTGCTTCCTGAGTCGTCTCTTGCATGGATTTAGATGGTGACCCTGTTATCCCCTTAGAAGGACATCCAACAGATTTAGCCTTCTCAAAAGCATCATCCTGTTTGAAAACCTTCTCTGGATCATTAATAGATGGTTTTTCCACAAGTTCTGTTTCACCTACTTCATCTCTTTTTCTTTTACGGTTGTTATAAGTTTTTCCTTGGAATGACGATTTTGACCATTTGAATGTTGATTCATCTTCTTTCAGTAAACTTAATCTGCCTGGATTTTCTTGCTGTGGTTGACTCTCCTTTGAATTTGCATCACCTGTCTTTGACTCACTATCAGGCAGGTTCACAGCGCTACAATCTGGCACAGAATCATCTTCTATAGCTTGGCTGTCAGAACTTGCATGAGCACTCAACTGCTGACTAGAGTTTGCAGAGTGACTTCCAGACTGACTGTTTTCCTGCAGGCTTGGGTTACCACCACCCTTTTCTCTGACAGTCCTCACAGAAATCAGAGCACCTTTTGATGCTACTCTAAATTTCATCGCAGATCCTGATTTTCCAGACTTTTTCACACCAAATCCTGACTTCCTGTGAATTGGTGACTTAGCGCCATGCAACCTTTTAGGTAAACTACCAGTTGTAGCTTTCATAGGAGTCATTTTATGTGGTGTAGCTGCCGTGCCTTGATCCATTTCTGCTGATTTCGGTGATACAGAAGCTGCAGATTCAGGACTGCTCAAATTTGAAGACTGACTACTAGCCAAGCTCTCATCAACTAATGCAGATGTGGCTAAAGCACCCATGCCTTCCTTGCTTCTCTGAATGGTTTCTGAAGCCGACTTTGGAGTTGGAACTTGATTCTGCGTAATTGTCACAGTACATGGCTCTTTCCCACTTTCCCAGAAGATGAGAATCTTGAGTGAGCTCAAATCTTTGGAAATGGCAAGTTTTGGAAAACCTCTTGATTTTGGAATTCCGTCGTGAAGTTCCTTGCAAGAGTTGAGGCCATTATTGAGTTCTTTCACCAACTTTTCCTCAAACGAACATCCATCATCAACATTGATGGAGTTCTTTACGTTCTCAAGTGACTCATTAATGATGAGTTTGACACGTTCATACTTTTGAATACTGCTCAGTATAGGTGGTCTATAGATCCTGCGGTTGAGGCCAATTAGTTGGTCCTGAGGGATTCTTGGTAACTTCACCTGTTTGTTTCTCTTCAATGGGGAAATCCTTTGCTGCTTTGGTCTTGTATTAGTGTCTTGAGTTTCTTTCCTTTCAGTCATTCCACCAGCAAGACCGACATCAGCATCTAATGCAGTTTCTTTATAAGATTTGTCATTCTTTTCTTCACTTGTCTGACTGTTGTCATCCTTTTCTTCACTTGTCTGACTGTTGTCATCCTTTTCTTCACTTGTCTGACTATTGATGTCGACAGGAACTTCATCATTACCTTTCTCTTGAGTTTGAGCAATATCAGGCATTTCTGCTGATCTACTGTCATTTTCATGACAAGGAAACGCTGAACTATCCTGACTTTGAGAACTTTCACTTTCTGACACAACTGAGTCTTTTTCATGTTCTTGGTTGACACTGGGACTTGTTGATATTGCCTCATAATTGTCCTCAGTGTCAGTGAAGTTGTACACATCATTATCATCATCTGCACTAATCTCTGGTAGCCTAGATGATTCCTCAACTTTTTCAGTCACTGCTGCATTTGTGGCATCTTGCTGCATAACATTCTCATCAGTGGGCACAGGGTCAGTCGCATCAGTGGCGTCCGGTTTAGGTGTCATATCTCTGGACTTTGTCATCTCTTGCTGATCCACAACAGTTTCCACTGCAGTTTCTTCTTGTGCTTGGTCTGCTTCACTTGTAATAGAATCATCTTGAGAATCCTCCCCATTTTCCGTTGGTGTAGTATGGTCTCTACTTTTTGGTTTCTTTGGTTCAGGAGTTGAACTACGGGATCTGGTCATGCCAAGTCTCCTAGCCCTAGTCAGAAGTGAACCTTTATCATCAGAACCCTTGCTCTTTAACCTGTGACTCTTTGGGTCAACACTTCCAATCAATTTCCTGACACCTTTGTGCTTCTTCACACTGCGTAATGACCATGAATCCTGAAGTTTCTTACTCCGTGTAAGAGGTGGTGAAACTTCCTGTTCTGGACTGCTTCCATCTTCTGTGTCTTTAGTGGCTGATTTATCAATAGAATCTGGTTCTTTTACGGGTTTTGACGGTGTGCTGACAGATTCATCAGGTGTCTCCATTATGGCTG
This sequence comes from Alitta virens, assembly GCA_932294295.1. Classification (NCBI taxonomy): domain Eukaryota; kingdom Metazoa; phylum Annelida; class Polychaeta; order Phyllodocida; family Nereididae; genus Alitta; species Alitta virens. Next base: position 13,328,586 of record OW028576.1, read on the forward strand.
GTGTTTCCTCTGTGGTCGACTTGATGGCAGAACCCTTTACAGCCTGCTCTGGCTCTGACTGCTGAGAAGGCTTAACACAAACATTCTCAAGAGGAGTGTCATTTAGCTTCTTGTCACTCTTGGCTTTGGGTCGACTTTTCTCAGGAGTTGCATCAGTTTTAACCGGCTTTGATGAATTACCAGGTTGCATTTTAGACAACTTTGCTTCTTGTGCAACAGATGCAAATGTAGGGCCCTTAATTTCACTGGGGTTCATCAGTATCTGACTGAAATTCTTGTCTCCTGCAGGGGACTTCTTTGGGGCTGGTAAAATGAACCTTTGATTCTTTAATCTCTGCTGAACGGGAACATCAGTGGCCTGGCTAGCAGCTTGGATGTTTTGTATTGGTTGAAGTGTTTGTTGAACAGATTGTACAGGTGGGATAGTTTGTATAGTTTGTACTGACTGGGGCATTGAATTCTGGGGCATGATGACTTGATTTAGTGATGTCAATTGGCATGCGTCACCTATGTTTTGGACTAGAGATATTGTCGGCTGAGCGGCAGGCTGTTGCAATGTGGGCTGTGGCAAAGAAGGCTGTTGCAAAGTCCCTTGAGGCGACAGGAGATTTTGTAGGGTGGGAAGTGTTTGAGGAAGTTGCCAATTTTGCATAAGAGGCACATTTTGAGGAATGGTGTAATTTTGCAAGAGAGGTTGCTGAAAGTTTTGCAAATGCATCTGATAATTTTGCTGGAAATTTTGCAAGTTTGGAATGAACGAAATCTGGTTATTTGTTGATGAAGATATGGGCACAGACAAAGGTAAAGCATACTGGGATCCCGCAGGAAATAGATAATGCAATGGTTGCTGATACATTGATGATTGAATTGGAAGATTTGAAAAATTCACTATCAGTGGCATTTGCTGAGTACCAGAAATTGTTTGCAGAGCTGCTTCATTGGAAATATTTGGTAGCTCTGTTATGACAGGAGTTGCATTAACATCACTGGTAGTTCCATGAGACACTGTGGTATCAGTAACAGCATTCTGAACAGCATGAACATTCTCGGTCACACCACTGTCATCAGGCTGAACTGCATCACTCTTTACTTCAAGCAATGCTGGTGACGATGAGCACAATGGAGGAGTATGATTTGAAGAAAAGAGCGGACATCCTTCCAAAACACTAGCAAGGTTATACACCACTGGTCCCGTCTTAGGCACAACTGGTCCCAGATCTATATCACCCAGCACTCCTGCAAGCTCAGACACCTCGACACAATCACACTGCGGCCGTTTCTTTCTTTTCTTTTTGCCCACGCTTATGGCTTCTTGGATATCATTCCACTCAAACTTTTTCTTACTTTTCTGCTTGGTTTTGGTACTTTTCGGGGTCTTTCTGTAAGCTGTCGAGTCAGCCATCTCAGACTTGCATGGTAATTCTTGTGTTTTGCAGGAAGAAAATGACACTGAATCATCATCACATAGTCCACTGGTGCCTTCATCAACAGTTTCTGAGGATTTAGTTTCTTCTTCATTGGGTATGGTAGACACTGATTCAGCATCTTGATCAACTACTGAAGAGGCACAGTCTGGAAGGAGGGATGCTTCTTCTTCATCATTGACTAGTTCATTATCTTCAAGTTCTGTGTCTCCTCCATCGTCAGTGTATATTTCAGTCGCAGCATCTGTTACTTCTGATTGGACATCTTCTGATGCATGTTCTTCAACTTCAGCAGCCTCAACTTGCGGAATCTCAGCACTCTCTATCACATTTACTTCAGTTGTCTGCCCATTATCTTCATCTATTTGCTCTTGGATAGCATCATTTGCAACTTTTGAAACCTCCGGATCCTTTCCATCTTTAGCACTATCACTTTGGACAACTCCTTGGACATCACCTTGGACATTATCTTGATCATTTTTGGTATCACTATCAGTGGAATTTCTCACCTGCTTCAGAAAATAAAGCTGTGATCTAACAGGTAAAGGTCCAGTAATCTCTCTTAGTAATCTCCCATTTGGCAGTCTGGTCAATTTGCACCCAGGAGGAGGAAGCTTCCAGTGAGTTTTACTCGGAGATGAGACATTCGGTTCAGTATTGTAATTTGTAGGTTTAGCTAAGCTGACCCGGTTTCTCAGAACCCTTTTGGCAGCGATAGGTGCCTCTTCACTAACCGCTCTTCCTGAACGCCTGGGAGAGGCACGCAACTTGGATGTTGGTGATGGGGTCTTCGGAGTGGTGGCCATACTATGAGATGGACGAGGCGGAGTTCTTGTAACCGATCCAACTTTAGCTGTTGGTGAATGACTTTTCACAACTGATTCAGTATGTTGAACCTCCTGCTCATTCGGTTGTACATCACTCTCATTTTCATTAATTTTACCAGAGTTAGACTCCGCTACCTGAGTTTCATTACACAAATTGGACTGATTATTATCTTCACAATTTGGCATTTCAGATGATTGAACCTCTGTAGCTACTTTCGAGAGTTCATTATCTGTTCTAGCAGGTACTTCAGAGACAAAATCACTCTCCACATGAGAATTACAAGTATCAAAACTTGCACTAGTTGTATCAAAAGTAGAACTTACCAAAGATGAATTACTACTCGGCTCCTTCAGTTTCTTGTCTTTCTTTTTCCGTTTTTTCTTTTTGACATGTGGACACTTTTCACCAGACAATACGCACTGTTTACACTTCTTCAATTTCCGTTTTTTCTTTTTGGAAACTTCAGCGTTTGTTTTATCCTTCTTGTGCTTCTTTTTCTTGGTCTTTTTTGGAGTATTTTCAGATGTTGAAGAATCAACAGGCTTATTAACAGACACAGATGTCACCATGGTTACACCATCATCAACTCTTTCATTGGTTTTATCATTAATATCAGTATCTGTCGATGAAGCTGCATCACTTGAAATTAGGTCTTTTTTCTTATTCTTTTTGTGCTTTTTGACTTTCTTAATCTTGCCTTTTAGTTCAGCTATTCTTTCTAACATTCTTTGACTAATTACAGCACCAGTGCCATAAAATTTCTTTTCTTCTGGACCATTTTCAGGCCCATAATTAGATTCTTGGCTCTGACTGGCCGAACCAGGGGTCATACCAGAGTTCGCACAGACTTTATCCTTCTCATGAACAGCTTCATTCACAGATAACGATGTGTTTACACTCTTTGATTCATCTTTCTGTTCCATAGAACTGTTACTATCACCAACACAACTTTGTATACTCTCTCCTGTGCTACCATTTGCTGCATTTGATAATTTATCAGACTCCACACACTTTTGTACACTTTCACATAACCTTTGATTACCTTTATCATTACCACTTTTTCTCTCATTTGCTGGTTTTTCGACTTCCACTAAAATTTCAGTCAATTCATTTTCACCTGCCCGTGGTGCTGACTTGGAACTTACATCAGATTTCAAAGTATCAGGTACAACATCAAAGCGTTTTACACTTTTCGCAGAAATATTAGAGCCAGCCCCAGAATTTTTACTGGGGCAAGATCCACTCCTAGTGGGCATATTCCTTCTTTTTATAGGAGGTCTTCCCCTTGGTTTGGCACCAACGGGGTATTTACGCGGTCTACCAACTGGTCGTTTAGGCTTGTCGACTTTAGTCACAGATTGTGAAGCCTCAGTGACTTTAATTGACTCGCTTGAAGTTGAACTTGTGTCTTGATCACACGTAGGTTTAGCGCCTTTAGCAGCAACAGCAGTTGCTTCAGTCTTTCTTGAACTGGTTTTCTTTGCACTACTCGTACCACCACCGAACGTCTGTATCCAAATTTCATAGTCGATCTCTTCGCTGTTGCTTTTTGATTCAACTTGTGGCATAACCTGACCCACATGTAAATCTTCAGTAACAGCGCTGTTTTCGCAGGAGTCTTTCAATACATCATTATCAGTTTTGTCATTCTGACCACCTGAATCGCATTCATTAATTTCAGAATCAATTTTGGCAACATTTGCACTAGAATTATCCTGGTTCACACTTTGATTTACATTAGAAGCACCATCGTTAGTTTTCAAACCCTTTGTACCTGAGAGAGCCTCCAAGAGGCTACGAATTGTCGGATGTTCTTTGGCAGTATTGGTTGTATTTTCAGCCGAGTCTGCTGAAGCTGTGTCGCTTTCCTTTGGCGATATATTGTGCATAGTTGGAGAGTTAGAAGGCAGTGAGGGATCGTGAGATTCTTTTAAGGAAGCGGTGTCCTCTTTATCTGCAACAGATGACTGTGAGTTGTCTTCCTCGACCATTTTCTCCCAAACTTGGGACTCATTGACGTCAGCACTACATGTACTAACGCAAGGATACCAACCAGGGGATCGCAAATTAGAGTCTGACTTCGTAGATGTTTCATCTTTACCGGACATCAATAAACTTTCCTTATCCTGGTCGTCACAAATACTGCTAGCTTGGCTGGAGTCATCCGTAACAGAACACAGATCGATAGTCAGAACTTGGTTTGGGTTATCACTCTTTGACTCAAATTTTGCTGACACACTTTCACGTTGAATAATTTTGGTTTCACACTTTTCACCTGCTAAAGTCTGTTCTGTTACATTGTCTTTTGTAGTTATAGAATCCAAAGTTTGTTCACAAGCAGACTCAAATTTTGTGGTTGTTTGTGATTCAGTTTTACAAGTTATCACTGTATCCACGGCCTGGCTGTCATCTTGAAACGTATTTGATGACAGGACTTGGTTTTTGGTTTTTTCCGTAAGATTTGAAAGTCGAGAAGAGTCTAATGTTAATTTCACTGATTGTGAAGTCTTGCTGGGAGACTCAGTACTACTTCGGCGCCTGTATGACACCAAAATACAATCAGCACTGTCAGAAGTGGAGGGTTCGCATGAATTATCACTGTAATCAGCACTGCTGCTTGTACATGCATCTTTGGTTTCACTTTCTCTCTTGAGAGCGATAGTCTTTTGGGATTCAGAACTACTACTGACAAGACCTGGGGACGTAGACTTTTCACAGACGACATCAGGATCAGTTTTGGACACAACTTGAGACGATGAATGAGGAGACTGATAAGGATCCTTTTCAGGACTACTCAGTTCTGCTGATTGTTTTTCAGTCTCTGAATGAGGAGACTGATAAGGATCCTTTTCAGGACTGCTCAGTTCTGCCGCTTGTTTTTCAGTCTCTGAATGTTTGTTAGGATCACCACAATCTCGATCACTCTGGTCCTCTTGAGCTTTGGCTTTTTCTAGAGACTTGGAATGGACGAGTAGATGCTGCATAAGAATGAAGTAACTAGTAAAGCTTTTCCGACACTGAGTACAGTGGAAAGGTTTCTGGCGAGAGTGTTTCTTTCTATGTAGCTGCAAGATAGCGGAGTCCTCAAATGTCTTGTTGCACTCTTCACAACGAAAGTGTGGAGCACTCTCCTTGGTGTCCATAATTTCTTCAGTGGTAATGGAATCTTTCTGTACATCTTTAGATGCAATATTCGTAGAAGATGAACCTTGACCATTGTCAGAAGCTACTGAAGAACTTGTCTTCGATTTATCAGCAGCTTCAAGACAGGTTTCGGGGCCTCTTTTATGGTCACATTTTTGTGTCTTTTGCTGATCACTTAATACTGGTGCTGCTGTAGCTGCATTTGACAGTTCTGACGCTGGTGACGATGCGTCCACATTTTCTTGCTTGAGATCGAGAGTGAAACATTCGGTTGTATCGGGTGACGTGCTCCTAGGAGCTGGTAATACTGTTTCTGAAGCATCGCTTTGGGGCTCAGTTTTTGGGACGAGATACTCGTCACACTTTTGTGACGTCGTAGAGGACACAGCGACAGTCTCGTCCACTCTGAGGACCACACGACCTTCATCAGTTATGATTGTAGAAAGCTCTAACTGCGTGTACGGCCCTTTCTCTGTTGTTCCAGGTGGATCAATTTCTTCACTTTTCACTGGAACCAGCGACATTTTGCCACTCAGCGGCCATCAATCTAAAAATATGAAAAATCAAAATGTAATGTTTTGCAATCCTTTTTGTAAAAATATAATTCAAAATTATTCAAATCTATATAGGTATCTATGCATCTGTCTTGTATGATAAGGCAGATTGAAAAAAAATTTTCGTTTCCGATTATTATTTTGTTGAAAAATATTGGTCAGTAGGCGGGGGATTTTTGTTTTGCTCAGATTCAAGATTCAAAAGCCAAGAAGAGTGTCAAATGTCTTTTAAAAAATAAGGTCAGGTTTTGTGAAGTCGGGTCCAACAGTGGGAAATCGGAAACCAAAATTTTCTTTTCAGTCAGCCTGAGTATTTTGTTATATAACTAATATGTCATATTCATATCAGAAAGTTTCTACAACAAAGTAGTGATGTTTCAAATATACTTGTATCATTTTCCCCTTTTCTGCAAAGACCAAAGATAATCACAGTATAAGACTAATCAATCTGACATCAAACCACATCTGAATGCCACACTTAAAATACTCATGTTTTTGCCTCTACAATGTATCATTTTCCAAATAAATCCCTCTTTTCCTTTTCTTTGCAACAAGAATTATCAAAATGATTATCTTATTGACACAGAATTGTTAGCTAGTAACTATTGTTACAGAGAAGAAGGTCTATCAAGAGTTTGTCTATCTCATATACATGTGTAAGCATTTTAAATTTTTTGCATTGTTCATTTATTATGCATTTACTTTACAATATGTTTAATTATTGTAAAATGCGTTCAAGTGTTGTGTACCATTCTTGTTAATATATGGTAATAATTCATTCCACATGAATTTTTTCCTCTTTCTTATTTCTTCAGTTTTATGTTTTCTTCATTTTAATTTTTTCAATTTCTTGTTTAAATTTTTTTTAAATTTAGAAACTTGGTACTTTTATATTATGTCATGTTTATTTACATACTCCAATGGGTGTACAATATCTTTAAGATATGTGAATTCATTTTTTCATTTTAATGATTTCGTAATCGCATATTTTTCAATTGAACTGAATTCAAATTGAATTGAAATGGCTCATAAACAGCCAAAATACAAAAAAAGCTAACATAATAATATCTATGTTATAACAATTTCCCAAAATCATCTCCTTTGAGCGAGGGGAAAATTGATGTATAGACATGCATAAAAGAACTTATCCAACGCTTTGCTATTCATGATATATCACAATCGCAAACAATGTGGGGAAAAAGTGCAGTATAGCGGACCCAGATTTATGACCATATTTAACGAGCCTCTTTGCCAGGCCTATGACGTAAAAGTGCTTGAAATCTCTTTATGACGTCACAAACTAATTAAGTTATGACGGCGGTTTTCATATTCACGGTAAAGACAGAGATTAATTTTGCTTTTTCTAGGGGGCTACAGCCCCCAAACCCCCGCTACTTTACACAAAATGTTATTCTAATTGTGCTAGAACTTCAATCTTGTGAAATATTTGATAAAACTTTATTTTTAATGGACGCTAAATATGGGCATAGATTTGGGTCCGCTATACTGCACTAAACCCCAATTTGGCCTAGTGGTTGACACACTAACACCTCTGAGGCTCTGACAACAGTTCTGGGTTATATTCCTCATCTAAACATCGCAGGTGAATAAAATTCCAGCTTCAAGTCCTCTGCATGAGACATTAATCGGCTAACTAGTGCATTTTAGACAGTGTCTATGCATGGGGCAAATGAAGATCCCACCAATGAGTAAATATAGATAACAAAATCTCATTTAATCATTAGCTAACCAACCCTCGAAAATGCAGAAAATTAGAAAAATTGCTTACATGAATGCACCTACATGATATAGTATTTTTATAGCCTAAAAGGTAACTTTTATTTGAAGATAACTTTTAGCAGGATTTGACGCAACAGGTCAACAGCTGTCGAAGTTAATACAGTGCAGAATTCCATGCTCGTAAAAGTCCAGAGATGCATAGTTCCCTGCTGAATGATGTTTCTAGTACAAACTAGATTTTTCTTTCACAATGTCAACTTTTTTTTTCCTGAATTTTTCCAAACCAATCATATTGCTAGTACCAGAATTTTATGCGACTCTAATCAGGCAATCAGCTAATTTGGAACATGACCTATTTCATATTTAAAAAAAGTCTTACTAAAGGGCTATATGACTAGAGGACATACAGTTTGTATAGATTTAAATGTATCTGCCAGGCCTGAGCGTAAGCAAAAAGATCCAAGCCTGAGCGTAAGCAAACAGATGGTAACCCACACATCGTTCTCTTGAAAATGTGCCTTGGTAACCCATGGTCGGTTTCCTGAAATTTATTTTAGGTAAAATATAGGGCAAGGCGAACGAAATTGTGTTCGCAGCATTTCAGTTTAAGGTAACCTCCAGGAGAACGAAACGCTCATTTGCCTGTTAAGCTCAGGCCTGTCTGCCCTGTCCCAGTTCTCTCAACTTACATTGGGTGGCTGGGTTATATCAGTGTTCGCATTAGACGCTCGCCCGACCCGACTTTCTTGGTGCACGGGCGAGCAGGAGAAGAAGAGCATTGGTCTGTGTGAGCGAGTAGCCAATTAGCTCATTAAATGGGCTTTATTTTGCCTCCAATCTGTCAGTTATGTGAACTGTTTGATTGCAATATTGGTCAAAGGCATAATTCATAGAAGTGGAGCACACAGATTGCAATTGACTCTGTGGCATCTTCAACAGTTCAATGGAAGTGTCAAGTCCCCAATGCTTCAGGCTTAAGTGCAATTGACTGCTCAAAGGCTGCTAAGTCTTTCAACAATAGCTTTGTAGATCTATTCCACTTTAATTTTGTGATTTTAATTACTGCTTTAGTAAATATGAATAATATTAAATTTTATATTTATATTCATACATGTACCACATACAATATTTTAAAGTAATTGTAGTGTGGGCAGGAGGGTGCATTTTACTGGAAAAGTAGAAGTTAATGATATGTAGTTTGTGGTAACATGGGTACTTTTGATTAATAATTATAAGCATCCCTTCCTGTAGATTCTGATATAAAAATGTCATTCCTGCCAATTTTGAAAGTTAATAATCTTGAGTAATATGAGCATGGTTGACATGGACACTGCTCCACACACAAACAAACATGATAAACCTGTGTGCCAGAAGTACTCAGTGCTAGGGGTTGTGCTTAGTTATGGACCAGTAACAATGTGAACGGACCAACACCTTGTTGGACTTACTGGTCCATGCGGACCAGTACTAAATTTGACGAGTCTTGAACACTGTATATGAAAACAGGAATAATCAAGGTTTGATGGTGTAGGGGGGAGGGGGTCATACATCAACTACAGATGCACTTAATTGCCCCGTTATTCAATACAACTGCCTAACTGATTTGATATCCAAAACTCAACTTCTTGTCATGCAAGACAGGGATTCAACAACATACAAGCCTCACACAGAACACAGAGAGCTCAGCTATCAATATTTACAACAATGTGTTGAACAAATGTTTTGTTTACATTGCATTACAAACAAAACAAAACCGCCATTGCAACACGTTACACTATATATACTTAATTACACAAGACAATCTTTAAATAAATTGGGTATTACACAAAAACACAATGAAGCTACAGCAGAAAGGTATTGCTTTGAGTTTGAGGTGTCAAATTCATTATCAAAGCTGGTTTTGACAGATTCATTTCATTGAAGTTGACATAACATTAAATTTTGTAACGCGATTTGAACAAAAACACCAGCGACCACACACACAAATCAGATGTCTAAACACTGCCTTTTTATTGCTTTAAGTGGTGCATTTATTTTAAACGTGCAAAACTTCGCATACCTTGCAAAAATCGGCGAAATGTTGGAGCAACAATCCCATGACCATTTTCATTTCAGAACGATCGAGGTTCTCTTGCGGTCTACGTCATCAAAATCTGTGCACTTCAGGGATCTCATTAAAATGCGAGTTGTTTTTGTGTTAAAAACTCAAATAGCAAAGATTTTAATATGGAAATATCCAAAATATGTATAGCGATGTTTGCACACTGTAGTAACATTATCTAATGAGCAAATTCACCGCAAATGATCATTAAATTAATAGATCTAAGTCCCGGCACGACATACAGAGGGCGCTTGGCTCTTTCAGAGCTTTTTCAGTTCCATAATATCGGGTAGGGGGCCCAGAATAAATTCAAAGACAAATCCATCAAAAATACTGAGATAACGGCTCTTGTCTTTCATTTAAATTTGACTGCTATTACTGTCCACAGCCCTTCCTCCCCCCCTTTTTTTAAAACCTTCATTGTTTTTTTTTTTTACAAAAAAAAATAAAAAATACTGCTGAAAAACATATAATAACAGAAGAAAATCGTATCCATCCCAATAAATGGGTTTATTCACATTTTATGGATTGAAAGCTTCAATACAATCATTATCAATCATACATATGTTATACAGAGCTCTATACATATAAATTTAAATACAAAATTATATAATTTTCTCCCAACTTTCCAAATTCAGAATGGCACAAACTTAAAAGTTCAATTGAGAATTATAGTTCCTTACCTTCATAATAAATTTAAAGATTGAAGCCCCCCCCCCCCCCCAAAAAAAAAAAAACCTAAGAAAACCAAAATGAACACAAGAATGAAGTACTTGAATATTACAAATTAGACAGCAAGGGGACCGGCCAGCTAACTGTCTATATATATATAATAATTAATGGTCATATAAAAAGGTCAACACTTAATTAGAGCAATCACTTTGACAGCTGTATACATTAAGCATATATATATATATAGACATATATTTGGAAACAAATTCTTAATTTCATGCATGTGGTACAATCTTATTTTTTCAATATCTTAGAACACCAAAAAATCATCCACAAGAGCCAATCCTTACGAATAGCTATTAAAAAATCTCTTAAATTTACAGAAAAAAAGAATCACGCCGTTTTATCGAAATTCACTGTTTTCTTTTTAGTCATCATTTGTGCATTGACACACTCGGCTAACTTAATTGCAATCGGTCTTCAAATGAAGCCCAGTCAACAATTATAGCTAATCATGTACAATTTGTATTGTATACAAATTCAAAATATACAAATATGCACACTTCAGTTATATACATTAATTACAATTACATGTAGTCAGGAAAATTATACGGAATGTCATTTGTTCATCCATATAAATCATCAATCTAACATCCTTTCATAATGAAAATAACTTAATCATTTATTATCATATCACACATACAGCAGAAGTATGTATTTGAACTTTTGAAGTGACACATGTTCGGTAAGATAAGAAAAATATAATGTATCAGCATTTTTTTTTTTTAAGTTTCAAACATATTCAGTAGCTCTTGAAATTAAAACAAAATTAAAACCAACATAATTTTGAAAATTTTAAATAATGTTTCACTTATTTTACACATACGTTCATACTTCATAAATCTATAACTTGGCTGACAACTTTTTTTGGAATCATTCTTGATTTAGCAGACAGAAATCCTCACAGACAATTACAGCCTAATATATTCATTACATTTAAATATTCCATTAACACAGTCACTTGGTAAAGGTTTAATGACTATATGCAAGAAAATGACTAAAAAAAAATCATTCATCATACTGTCTGACTTCAATAAATCATTAAAAAAAAGTTACACAAAATATCAGCATCACATTTAGAAAAATATACCCAGTGAGCCAAATATGGAGGGCTCCATATTGCATGGAAGGGGAGATTTGTCCCTCCCTCCCACATTACAGTTTTTATTCAGTAACGCTGCAGTTTCAACTTCAAATAAAGTTCACAGAAAAGATAGAAAAATACTGGTCATACAGATAATCTTAACCCAAATTCGCTAAAATTTAAAAATCATATAAATCGCATAATATTTACAGATTATTTATATAAGGTAGATATTAGTAATCCTTCGCATCATCTACCATCTTCCTATTTTCTGGAGCAGAGCATGAACTCCGAACATCAATTTGCAAAATGTACAACAAGTCAACCAGTCAATATTCTACTGCATCCGTTTCGTTTTACTTTACCAACTTGAAAGACTATCCCGATCAGCTTCTTGTCATTCGAATGGCCCCCTTGTGGTTTGCGCAAACAACAGAGGCGCCCTCTTGTTCAAAAAGTAGGCAAGAATTAAACTAAGTACGAAGAGAGTGATACCGATACAGAGCGTTACAACCTGAAAATAAAAAAAATAATATATTATACCTAGAGATAGAAATTCTATGAACTCATTTGTTATGAATGACCTTTAGTGAGTTATAATTGAATTTTATTGAATTTTATAATTAACAGGAATTTTACAATTAATTATAATTTACAGTTAATCCACCAATCAAACAAATGTGTAAATTAACTGTTTGGATGAACATGAATAATATCGGGACAGAAAAAACTTATAACCATTAAAACACATTCAACATAAATATATATTTCATCACTATCAAGTGCAACTAAACTATGCATACTATGGATGAATATACAATGGAAATAGTTCCAAATAGTTCTAAAATTTCTACAGTGTGAGCACTTCAATCAAGAAAGAAAACTAAAAAAATTAAAGAAGAAGGGTAATTTTACCAGCAAAATAAAATATTTGATGACAGTTTTTCTTTGAAGATCAAGTGACTTTATGTTATCCTAACTCATAGCCAAAAAATATAAAATACAAGCGACACCCTTTTCCATCTAAAGCAATTATTCTTCAGATTTTTAGTGAGCACTGAGCAAGCTAGTGTGGACATTTTTCAAAACATTTAACAAAAAATAAATGATATAAGATTTAAAATTCTGAAAAAGTACTTATAGCGGACCCAGATTTATGACCATATTTAACGAGCCAGGCCTATGTCATAAAAATGCTTGAAAGCAATGTATGACATCACAAACTAATGTAGTTATGACGGCGGTTTTCATCTTCACGGTGAAGACAGAGTTTATTTTTGCTAAATCTACACCAAATGTTATTTTAATTGTGCTAGAACTTCAAACTTGTGGACTATTAATAAAATTCAATTTTTAATGGATGCCAAATACAGGCATACATTTGGGTCTGCTATACTGCACTAAACCCTTAAATTCTCAAAATACATATGTGTATATACAGTAATTAGTAATATATTAGTATACATGAATTAGCAAAGCTACAATAATGTTAGTAAAGCACTAAGCAGTACCACAATCTTTTTTTAATTTGTTTGGAGTAAAACGAATTAACCACACATCAGGATTTTTAGTTTGAGGATTTCACACAAGGTGGAGCCTTACATTTCTTTTGAAATCCTAGTGGAAAAGCATATGAACTCTCCTTGTTCCAAAATATGTTAACGGCAAAGATATCACAAACATAACCACGCCGACACAGAGGATCGTCCGCTAAAAATGACACAGAAATATAAAATTTTGCGTCAAAAATAACTTTCTTATCAAAGCCCACTCTTGCTATTAGCTGTACTCATTCTTTCCAAAGACATCATTCAAGCTTTGAAAAAAGTTTTGAATAAAGCAGAATCCGACAGAAAAGTTTGTAAGATAATAAAGACAATTCTCTATTTATAAATCAATAGAGCCACCAGAAAAACCGTAAATAGTTTCTTTCATAAAACGAGACTGTTTTGAATGAGGACCATACATTGGACTGCATGGCTGCATAGCACAGTAGAAAAAGTTTATAAGATAATAAAGATAATAAATTCACTATCTATAAATCATCAGCAAAACCGTCCAAAAATAACGATTCATAACTTCACCTTTTGAACATCGAAAATTTGTTTTATATCCTTTACAAGTCGTTAGAGTTTTAGTACCTAATTTCTTTCATAAAAAGAGACTGTTTTGAATACAAAATTAAAAAAAATCCCTAGCCATATGTTGTTGTCAGATTAAGTTTCAACATTTAATAATTTTCAGAAGTACTTTTCTTTAAAGTCAAAATTGCAAGTTTCTAAGACTTAATCAAATAGTTTGAAATTGCCTTAATAAATCAAGTCACACCTAATATGCATCAGCTAGTCAGTCTATCAGGCATTAATTACAAAAAATAAATCAGAAATTGAGCGAAAATCCAGACCAAAACATTGGAAACACAATGAAAATGGCATTGTCACCAATTTTTCAGTATTGTGACGTTTGTTTACATATATTGAATTTTTTTGATGGCATAAAAACTCTATTTATATTATTTATTGTACCTTAAAGTCGAATTGCTGTGCACAAATGAGCATGTGTATTGTGTAATGGTAAAAAATATCATGAGAAAAGAAGGTAGTATTGGTTTATTTAATTATTTGCCTATTCTAAATCTACAGACATAGGAACTTGAAAGATTGATATTGAATATAACTGCAATGACCTGAAGAAAGATGTGAAAATTGTGAGAGTGAAAAGAGAGTGAAGTTTGTTGAGTATCGACAGAAAGTTTTGTAAAGAGAAAAAAAGTGAAGAACATCCATGCTACCCACGTACGCACATGACATGTACAAAAACAGACACATAATTATCTAATTATCTAAAGTGTATTGCGCTTACAGGAAACTAATTTTACTGTATTGCAATTTCTTTAAACACATCACAAATATTACAGTATAAAAAACAATCAAAAATCTATAATGTAATATATATGATAAATAACTAATGAATTACTTCTAAAAGATTTGAGACTTAACATACATGCATTAATGAAAACAGCTTTGACATCTAAACTGTGCAAAAAGTGAAATAAATTTGATGAGTTTTACCTCTAAGGTTGGATCGGGTAGAAGGAATATTTGAAGTTTCATGGCGTCTTTGGCCCAAACGCTCTCGGACCATGAGGAATATTCACCGGACGCCCAGTCATACCCTGTGAGTAAAATGTACATTAAATAAACCTGTAAAATATCATGCTGTTATTATAACGACCACCCTATATTAAAGCGGAATGTTAAAAAAATAGACTGTTTCCAATTTCTGAATGATCTGATCTCACAAGCCAAAGTTTCTTAAATCATTAGTTTTTTTTTTTTTGCGCATCCAATAGAATGGGGCTTAAAGTAGTTCATGGTGCCAAAATAGGTCGAGATGGAAATATTCTTATGTTACACATCAGACACAACTGCTAGAACTGAAAAAAAAGGGCATGAGAAATGTTTTATTTTTAAGGGAGGAAAATACCTTAAACGTGCAGTTTTTTGTTGTTGTTTGGTTTCGGAAAATTTTGAGGGGAGGAGTGACAGATTTTTTATGTTTTTTTGGTCATTAAAAAAATCTTGTAGTTTAATTCCTACTTACTGTATTGCACATTTAACTCTTAACTACGAAAGGAAAGGATTCGAACAAAGAACTCAAACCTGGAATGTCAAAAGCGGGAGATCTAGCCAGGGAAATGTTGACGAGAGTCTGAATACAAGTTGTGTTTTCATAATGCTCTCCAGGCGAAGGTCCCGACATGTTGAAATAGTTGAAGTACTGGAAAACAAAACGAGCCAGTTATAGACTTATACAGGCTACAGGACGCAGAATTCATTGGTTAAAGTAACTGGAAGGCTCACAAATTGCACATATATTATTAAGCCGGCTTATGAGATCGGCTACCAGAGGCAGACATAATGATGAGATAAGGCATGGAGTGTGACCTCTGTTACATATTTACCCTACTGATGGGGTCTTTTACTCCCCCCTGCATAGAAACTGAGTACAAGGCAAGACCAATTTAACATCTCATGCCACCGACATCCAGCTGAGATACAGCTCATGAAGAGTGCTCGGGCAAATAAAAGATTTGAACCCTTGACCTTCAACGGAGATTTGAGAGAGAGAGAGAATTTATTTGACCAAATAAAACAAAAAAACCAAAGCAGTAAATTACAAGGAACAACTAAAGAAATGTACGTTATTACACATAATATAAGCAGTAAATAAATAAAATAAAATGAAAAAGTCAAAATACATATATACTCTTTACATCCACTAAGTTCTTATTAAAAAAAAACGCTGACGTGGATGCCCCCTAAACTCACATTTAAAAAAAATAATAAATACATTTATATATAAATAACAAGATATAAATATAAGAGATAGCTCGAGATTAACTACAAGACCAGTCAGCAGCAGAATGAGCTGATCAAGATTTCAGAAACTCACAGGGTCATTCTTGTAGTAAGATGTACAGTCCGTGTTTGGAGGGACCGGGACTGGTGTACCCCACCAGTAAATCATTAGCCATTGGACCATCCTCGTTAAAAGATGCGCTCCTCTTCCACTTACGCCCACGTACATGTTAATATCTTGTTGTTTTCCTGCAAATATAGGGGAGAATACAAATTAATTTAATGCACAACGCATACATCATACAGGCCTGTCGGGTCTTTTTTATAAAATTGTGGACCTTAGATACAAATAAAAAAAAAATCATTCCCTGATGTGGATCAATGGGTGGACATGAACCAGGTTAAACGACCCCCTTGACCCCCCCCCGATAATAATGTGGCATAAAAAAATCTAGAATAATCTAAGTTAGGACTGCCCGATTTTATTTCAAAGGCAGTTGTCCAATTGCGATTGCGTGTGAGAATAAAAATATTTGTTTCTTACCCCAAGAGTCTAAATTTTTTGGAAAGAGGACTTCCCTGACCATGCTGCAGTTTTGGTTGTTGATGAAGCAATAGAGGAGGTGAGCCATCTGAAATAAATTGAATAAATTGAAAGTCTCAATGTTGATTGAAATGCTACATTAGGGCTGTTCCGTTTTAAATAAGGGGGGGGGGGGACCAGAAAATTTTGGAAAACAGGGGAGGGTGGGTTCTCCAAAAGAGAAAAAAGGGGGGGGGGGTGGTTGACCAGCATTTTCTTAATTTTCTTAATATCTTAATGCAGGAAAAAGGGGGTCTAAAAATGTTCAGGTCCGACCCATCCTTTTTTAAAATGGAACAGAAAATGTAATACTCATTAATGATGCGCAAAAAAGATATCGGGGGGGGGGGGGGGGGGGGGTCTGAAAATTTTCTGGTCCACCCCACCCTTTTTAAATGGAACAGCCCTTACTAAAGACACATAGTTAGACAACGCAAACTTCACCAGATAAATGACGCAACATAAAAGGCCCAGCTTTTCGCTTAATCTGATTCGACTTCATTCAGTGTCAGATTCTGCATCACTCACTACCAACAACTCCAGGATTGACTTAAGAAGTGCATCAGACTCGAGCGTTTGAAAACTGGCCCACATGTTAGACAAAGTAAAATCAAATGAGCCCAAACTTCTCATTAATAGCTGAATTTTAGTCCGTTTCTTAATCAATGAACAAACACAAAATCAATGCATTCTAGACAATAGGGCAAGTCACAACAATAGAGTATGCTACTAAAGGTCAAATTGATGTGACCTCATCTAGATTGGTCCTTTGGCGACGTCATCCATGTTTTAAGACAGGCACCCCCAAAATTGCGACTAAATTGCATGCCTTAACAATAAGGTATTATCAATATAACACCTAAAACAGACGATTGTTAAGGTCAGTCTATGTCGTATTGATATTGCTGTTGCCATTGTACCATATTTGCTCTCTTTATTGCGTCATACATAAAACTTTAAACAATTCCGCAACAACTCACCATCAATTGGCTAACTTTGAGATCAACGGGAGCTGTCTGGTTGGTGCTCATTCTATACAACGTACGAGCGACAAGAGTCGCGATTGGAGCGAGATGGATAGCCGCGGGTGTTATGTGATCATAAGTCTCATTAGCGGGTAAGTTGTCTGGGTACTTGTGATCGATTGTGCTTGCTAGGTCAAATCTACTGTTGTAGTATCTGGAATCAAAGAAAAGATGGCGCACTTATATCAAGTATGTTGCAGATCTTGACTATTTATTAAAATAACACACAATCATACCAGTCATGCAATGGAAATAATAAAAACAGATATCAAAACTTACTTATTGACAAACTCTGTTTCATGCTCAGCCACCACAACACCAGGAATTTTGTGTTTTCGCAAGAAGGTCTGCAGCGATGCAGGAGGCAGAGGATTCTCATCTGGAGGTGTCCCGACACTTACGCCTGATGCAGAGGCTTCTTCATTCATTGTATCCACAATGTGTTTTACCTGCGAGAATAGCAAATACGAGGTTAATACAAATTGGAAAGGTTCGTGCAGTTTTAACTGCTGTAGTAATTATCCAAATAATAAGCAGTTTGATTTGAAAGTGACTCTCAAGCTTGGCATCTAATGAAGTGCAAGCTTATAAAATCATAAATCATGGTAGGTAGGTAGGTAGGTAGGTAGACAGGCAGGCAGGCAGACAGATAGGTAGGTAGATAGATAGATAGGCAGATAGATAGATAGATAGGAGATCGAGGAGTACTGTCTGAACATTTTCAGGTCCCACCTCCACCCCACTTTTAATTGCAACAACCCTGAAGGTCAAGGTGTGGTGCATAAAAGATCTGGGAGCGCAGATTCACATTATATTTTCAGTACCTAACACTGTTGGCAAGAAAATAATATACACTAGAAAAGCATATTTTAAATGAAGAATACCTTTTCATCCCTGTTCATTGGATCAGAATGAACCCACAATTTTCCAGCGTCATTTTTATGACCAACTTGAGAAACCTCCAACCATGATGAGAAATTAGTGACGTTCAGCGGTCGTACTCCTTGATCCTCTGACTTTAATGGCCACGGAAAGTTTCCTTGAATCATGTCGTAAGCCATGCGACTGGAACCGATGTAGTCAAACGTTTCCTGCAAAGTAAAATTGTGCAGTTAGTTTCCCCAAGGCTTCTACACAACAACCCAAGCACAAATATATTTATTATAAGTCTGTTATTCTGAAATATGACCCCAATTCAGGAAACTATCAGATCTCTGAAATCGTGAAGGTCTATTAGCCTGGGCTCGTAATGGCTACTAAGACAAAATATATGTCAAAATGAAATTGTTCCACGGTTGGGGTACGCTAGCATAAGACTGGTATAAGATATTCTAACTCCATTGCGGCTCACAAGGAGTCCATTGAAAATGTTAGGAGGGGTGTATTTCCAATGCCGTGAGTATTTAACTTCACTTTAAAGCCTTAAAAGAGTGCTTGATTGAAATCGAGACTTTCTACGACCAAAACTGTTTTCCTTTTTGATATGAATATAACAGCACTTGAGAAGAAGATTCCTGACTTTTTTTCAGGCTTTAATACTTAAACTTTTTCACCCCCCCCCCCCCCCCTTTTTTAAATGAAACAGCCCTAAGAAAATGTAATACTCACTAAGGATGTGCAGCCACCCGGCTTAATTTTTGAAAACTTTCATACATACATGAGTTGGCTATAGGCTGACTCAGATACAAATTTAAAAGTGGCACATTATTATTATCTCTTACTCACCCCTTGGAAGAATGAAAACATGATGGGTTTATTCTTCGAATCCTGGAGAACGAGTTTGTACTGCGAGAGAGCTTGAGCTGCCCCAAGAAGTGCCAAAAATCCAGACACAGTTCCGTCAACACTTGGATAAATGGCATCAAACAGAGCGAGGCCGTCTAACTGAAAGTTGAGGAATAATCGATGAACATTTTGCAAAGAGTTACAGACAATAATAAATAATGACACCTACAAAACAATGACTCGGGATATAATTTACACCATGAGGATAAAGTATTTCACTGACGTAGTGACATAACATCCAGAACATTATAATATGTAAAATTTTATGTTACAAAGGATATAAATTGCAACATTAAACTATTTTAAAAACAATGAATTTACCAAAATATTTTAATCAGTCTGACTCACATATATTCAGAATAATATTAAGTAAGAGAAGATCTTCAGCTACAGTTTAACTGATTAACCTCGCTACATCGCGCCTATTATTAACGCAAACATCCGTTATTTGCGTACCAGCAAGTCTCCGAACTGACCAGACATAGTGTGATGTTACGTAATACAGACAAAACGATGTCAATGCGCAACGATCATAAACTATTTACAAATTGAATATATATACAAAAAAACTGATAAATTTACTTAAGCTTAGGCCTACTGAATATATACTCAGACATGTTGATAAACTGCTGACTTCATTTTATAGTATAGGCCTAAACGGGAGTAGGCTTGGAAATAAATGGTGTTAAATAATAATTTCCTTTAACTTATTAATATCATTTCCTATTAGGCTATGACTCTTTAAAGAAAAACAAACTTTCTTTGTGACATTGCTGCCTAATTGGTATTGCGCAACGCACCAGGTAGGCCGAATCGTGATCGTTCCGGTTTAGCGAACACGTCGTGAATATCCGCTAGGGGGGCGGTTGTGATATTATGTCCCCAAGGACCGCAATATACGGCGGTCAGACTGTACCTTTGAAGCTGCCATGATAATACCATCCTTAGGAATTTCCTGACTGTTGTTTAGCAATCTCGTAGTCATGAAGACATTATAATCACCAAGAGGATCACAGAATTTATCTGGAACATTGTAGAGAAACATGAATATCAGTCAAAAAGCCTGCTTAATTATTCAATCAATACTGAAGAGACTCAAGTAGGTATATTCAAAACAAGAGTCACTTTATTATGATTTGACTTGAAGTGAATAATTTTCAGTATGACTTTAAGATCTTGAACAAACAAATTATTTTAATCCGGCAATTCTCAGCAACTTCAATTGCTGGTGAGCAATTTATTGGAACTACTACACTAAGAAAACCTGCAGTCTGAAAAAAGGTCGTTGCAACGCCTTCGCTGTACATCTTTTGATGAATCGCCACGTCTGATTGGCTGAGTGGCCGTGGAAATAATTCTTTTAATATATATATTTGATTCCGTGTTTAGACCACTTTCATAGTTGTGTACAAGTCATTATACAAAAAAAGAAAATTTTTGGTCACAGTGTTGAAGTGGTCAAAGCACGGATGCCATTTCAGGCAAAGTTTTCTTAGTGTATTAGATGCTATATAAATTATAAACATTCAATGGTGCAAAACACAAATAAATCCTTCACCTGGATTTAGGTTCAAGACTAAATTAGATCGTCTGATGCACGTAGGCGTGTCCTTTGCTGCGTCCATGGCATCTTTGACTAAGGCAGCACACAGAGGAAAGTTTCTCGGCTCTCTAGATGTGGATGGTTTGTTGAATTTCTCATAACACTGAAGAGATAAAAACAATGGTTATACTAATCAGTTACATTCTGAAGCGATAAATATCAAATTAAAGTTTGTCCCAACATGCATATGAACACAAATGCTTTGAATTGTAGAGTATGTTGGCATGTGATTTTAACCATACATTATAAATAAAGACAGACTGACACAATAACTGAAAACAAATTCTTCAGTCTGCTTCATAATATTGTTAGTCAACCCTCATTTATCCGCACACCTTCGTCCACCAGATAACTGTATGGATAAATGAGGGAACCAGATAACTGAATATATATAAATGCACTAAGTAGATTTGTTTACAGCACCCTGTGTTCGGATAGCGAGGGAACCGGATAAGTGAGGACTGGATAAATGAGGGTTGACCGTATTAGTTAAAAAATAATAAAACTCCTAGTTTTCATGGGCACGCACCTTCTCTACAATTACTTGGAAATCAGAGTAGTTCTTGATTGCTATAATAGGCATTTCGTGATCCATGAACATTAACCCCTGTCCATAGGGATTCCATTTAACATTTTCGCAGTCTTTGTACTGCTTATATTCTTCTCCAGTGTACAGACCTGCAACGACAAATTGAAAATGTGTAACTATTAAAGGTCATGGGCAATCAAAATCAAACTTTACCAGTATGCGACATAGAATACTAGAAACTTGAATTCCGAATTTCACATAATTCTGACTTTGGTGTTAAAAGATATTAGCGTTTATTTACGCCAATTCACACAACGGCATTTTGGGTGCGATCACTGAAGCGTAACTGGGTCAACTGAGGCAGTGACGTCAGAGTTGCTGCTGCAGGCTCCATCCACTGTGGAAATAGTATACTGAATATATGGGAAGTGACACATTTGTGGATTATAGTCATTATCACATTGTTTAGTGATGTTAACGGAATAATAAGTTTGTAGGCCTACTGGTTTATCAATTATTCCAGGGAGAAAATAAGTTTAATACTGATAATTATGAAAGAAAAGTATGAATTAACAGTGAAAATTATTGAAGTGCAAGCACCAAGGGTTAATTTAGGCTTCTTTCTTTCTCATGCATGTAGTTAATAGTAGATGAGATATTGTTTTGGAAAATGTGATAATTGTTCACGTTTTTCTCTTACTTAGTAGCCTACTATAATTCTATATTATTTATGGCCATGAAACCCCAAAAAAGCACAACCACATAAATTTAGACATTTTATGATGTTTCAAGCATGTAAAATGTAAATAAAGATCATAATTAACTGGATGGCATGAAAGGAGATGAATAAGAGAGTCTGATCCTGCAACAACCTATTTATCATGAAACAACATAATAAAGTCAGTCACTTTCATTTTGAGTAAGCAAGCCTGATTCTATGGCAGTCTTTTAGAATTTAGGTCATATGACCTAAATAGTATTTCATAGATAAGTGATTCAACATGGTTTCACATAAATTTGTATATATACGTGAAATAAAAAGTAATGTCTATTGATATCAGAATGCAAAATCATTATGTCCTATTAATTATTTACAGTTTAAATTATGATCAGTATTTTCATAGGCAACACAACCCTGATAAAGCTTTTATTTTACTCTCTATAACATGCTGGCATTTAATTAGAATGTAGATGATTATCTTTATAATTGTTTATATAATCATCTTTGGGGGTCTGCAAGGCAATTACCAATTAAGAATTTGACATGCCTCAGTGGTCTGCCCAAAACTTTGAACTGGAATGAACAGCTTGTCTTTGAAATATTATGATGATGTAATCATAACTGCTTCTTAGAGGGGCATTGTTTATTAACTGTCTAGAAATAGGACACCATTGTGTATTATCAGCAACTAAGAACCAGCACAGTATATCAATAACAGTAGCCAACCCCCCCCCCCCCCCCCCCAAGTCCAAAATTTAAAACAAAACTTCCTAGAATTGCCAAATTTCAAAATTTAAGCTGATTTATATTACGAATATTACTACGAAATCAGGTAACAGTAGGGAAAAGGTTAACACAAGCCACATTTCGAATGTATGTAGATCAATTGTAAGAATATATATATACGCACAATTATTTAGAAGGGTATCAGCTGATTGATAAATATATTCTCATTTTCTTATGATGAACCCTGGTAACCAAAAAAATATTTTAAAAAGTTGCACATTGTATAAGTATTATTAGTACTGCTATAATCTACTGAAATGCATATGAAATAATAATTATTGTATTTTAAACATATATAACTATGAGTCATGCACAAATGACATCATGAAAAAATACATGAAAAAAAAAAAATAATAATTATATTTATAACCAGTAAAATTATGTAAGCTAGCCCTTGTCCTTCATGAATATATGATCCAAGTTATACTTAATAATTTGGGTGTCATAATAGCATCAAATTCATTTAACTCATCCAAGCTGCCAGGGTTATCCATGCTGTGTGCCATTCAACAGCAGCAACTCTGACGTCACACGGACGGCCCTGGTGGCAGTTACTGGAACTACAGTTTTTGGATCCTTACATTTGCGAAAAGAGCGGGAGTGCGGCAAACTTCGTTTTTTGTTGGTAAAATTTATGCTAAAGTCAGTTTTTTCACTGCAGACCTTATAAATGAACTTACAGCTATCAGATAAGAACATTTTCGCTAAAAGTATGATTTTGATTGCCCATGACCTTTAAAGGATATATATTGCAAACATTGTTTATGATTATTTATAATAAAGTTTTGACAAGGATTCTTTGTGGTCAAAATGAAACCATTCACATTTATTTGCTATTAGAAATGCATGTTCCCCTGATAAAACATTTTTTATATTTGATTATTGTTTCAATTCAAATGGGACATTCCAAAAATAATGACAATTTCTCGACTGATCAAGGAGGCCCAATATAAAAAATAAAATAAAAGATTATTATTCAGTACACATTCATATTAGCATGTAATAAACTAGTCTGTAATTCGAGCCATAACAATATTAACAACATAACATAACACACTTTATTTATATTTACAAAAAAAATACAAACTATTTTAATGAACGTAACGGCATACATTTTGGTAGATAACACATGATCTAATTAGGGTTTTCGTCAATATGCTGTATATTCTGTTCTTTTTTTATCCTCTATAATTGTACATTTGTGCAATGATGAGCACTTGACTACACAGCCCCATCCCAAATTGCAAATAGATTGCCAACAATTTGGCTTAGAGGTTATCACATTAAAGGTAAATGGTTTCACAATAACACTTGGGCAATATACTCCTATGACTAATGGTTACATTTCTAACTGCGAATGCTAATAATACAAAATTGGCGCGATTTTGCTATATTGCAATATCGAAAGTGGAATACTGATATCGATATCGGATGAAAAATTTATATCAATGACAACCCTAGATGTAATGTATGAATAAATGGCAAAGAACCAATGAACTCACTGTATCTGTTATTGGGACAAGTGTCATCTGCAGAGAAGGAAGATGGGAGTTGCGTTTCATTGTAGTAAACAAGCATCCCGTTCACTTTTCCTGATTGTTTCAATGCTGACAACGTGTCACTGAAATAAAGTCAATGCATTTGTAAATCCCTATAATAAACT
This sequence comes from Alitta virens, assembly GCA_932294295.1. Lineage (NCBI taxonomy): Eukaryota > Metazoa > Annelida > Polychaeta > Phyllodocida > Nereididae > Alitta > Alitta virens. The sequence goes on from OW028576.1 coordinate 13,353,249, forward strand.
CGACAGATACCATGCATGGGGGAAATGTGAACTATATCCAATAATAGGCATCTATTTGACATTTCTGACAATGCACTAGTAAACTTTGACATAATTATTGCCTCATAACAGTTGAAAATCATATGATCTACTCCTGTTCAACAAAATCAGTCCTTGTCGTTTAAGGCGAGCAATTGCGCGCCCGCGCCATAACGCGCCTCAATTCAGGATAAGGCGAGCAAAAAACTGCTCGCATACAAGTCAACTAGTGCGCTCGTGGTAGCACGTCCGACAATGCGTAAAACCGTTGTGTCGCGGTCTGTCATTGGTTAATCGGGGTCGCTTCCATTTCGAGGAACCAATCAGATCACAGCTTACATCGCCTACTGCAGTGAAATCGATCTAAAATCATAGGTGCCACCAAACCATTTTAAAAAGTGCTCGCCTAAGACTGCTCTGAGAGAATTAGGCAAGCACTTTTTTGCTCGCCTGCATTTTATAAAAGACAAGGACTGCAAAATAGATACCAGAAACATAGATTTCATACGCAGGACTTTTGAAAGTTGAAACTTACTTATTGAACATAGTTTCTGTCATCAGAGCCACATAAGGAGAATGTGGCCCATTGCTCACCAGCCACTTCAGGTCTTCCTCATTTTGAATATAATGGACAACTCCGATATTGCCTTTTCTACTTGCTATTTAACAGAAGAAAAAAATAAGAATAGCAGTGTTTTTACATATTGTAAAATTTGTCAACATTACTCAAAACAGGAAAATTACTCCTCATATTATGAGAAATATCATAAATATGGGACAAAATTTAATTGGTACAAATCACAAGTACTCACAGCTACAACCAATCTGATGAGTGGCATTTAAACGTCTAAAACAGGCTCCTATGGCATCTACATCAAGGTAAATTTGACTTCTTGTTCTTTCACCTGTAGTACAGGAACAATTTGTATATATATATATATATGTAAAACAATTAATCCTCAAATCATTTTAACAACAAAGAGTTTCTTACTGATCAATCTTAGCCCTGTCAATAATTCAATGTTTAATTAAATAAATATATAGTTTTATTGACAATATTAATATCACAACTTGACACAAGTTAATACATATATATGTCAAAAATTAAAATTAAGTAAACAATTCCTTCATCTTAATTAAGATATACTTTACAATCCTGACAAGGTTGCAAACTCTGAATGAAACCACAAGAGCTACTTCAAATTCAATCTCCTATAAAAACCCTAATTTCATGAGCAGCTTTACCCTGCACCTCTAACATTATAGCCACAAAGGAAATCCCTCCTAGCCATGTGCTAGGAGATGTGGTTATTGCTGCTGCCCGGATTGTTGTTTATACTATACGACACTAACTAAGTTGCTTGTCTAATTCTAAATCTACCAACATTATTGGCAACAAGAAAGTGGAAGTGTGTGCACTGTGATTCTGCGGCCGACGAAAAGTGTAGATTTCACCTCTACTGACGGCCACTGAAGCCACAAATGCCGAATATTTCAATGGCTAGTCAAAAATCTAGTAAAACTGTTTATGATTACTTACATTCTACTAAATAGAGAGCACAAAATAAGCCAAAAATCGAGAGAAATTTCGGCATTTTCCTCGTCACTCCTGAGGCGGAAGTAAACATTTTGTCTTGTCCTTTGATGAGCAGCACTCATCATTAAACATGCTACCAATCAACTGACACGACTACGCATAAAATAGGGGCAGGCAGACTTTTCACTTTTGATAAATTTTCACAGCGGTAAGCTCACGGGATGGTAAAGTGGATATAACAGAAGCAATTTTATAAATTAATAATGTTAACGTTGTATATTTTTTAAGTCCAATAATTTGGCTCAGTTACATTAAGAACTATGGTTTATCAGTACCCGTTGTAACGACATTTGACAGATCTGATAGCAGTGACCACAGTGGCTTCTTAATTTAACATAAATGCTAAAAAACTGGACTTTCATATCATATCAATATATGTGAATTGTGGTAAAGACTTTTAAACACAACAACAATGGCAATTTTCGGCGTGTACATTATAAACAGAGCTGGTGGTTTAATCTATCAATATGATCACAGCATGCCGAAAGTTGAAGTGGAGAAGACATACAGCTACCCTTTAGAATTAACACTGAAAGTCTATGATGAGAAAATTGTGGTTGCATTTGGACAGAGGGATGGTGTTAGAGGTAGGTATATGACAAATATTTAGAATTGCTGCAAACATAATTAATACTTTAAACTTGTATTATTGAGTGGTATATATAATATAGTTTCCATTTCTTCTTGTCAATCTTCTGTGCAATTAATCACTTGCAAGAGAGGTATCTTAAATCGATCAAGCAAAACTTAGGTAATATTTACATAAGGTAGATGTAGAATAGATCTATATATAATTCGTAATGTATATTTAATTCTTCTCAGTAACATGCCACGCCCCCTTTTTCATTTTTTTTTATTGGCCCAGCTGTATATAGATCAGTTTGATCAGATCTACTTTCATGCCACACCCCCGTTATGAAGTTTCATTGGCCAAAAAAATTGCTATTAATCCAAAGGTCAAAAGAAGTGATTTAAATTGCAATACATGTTATATCATAATACACTCTACTTAAAAACCAAATATTTAAATTTCATATTCTTGGTTTTTTTTTGTTTTCCAGTGGGTCACACACTCCTCTCCGTAAATGGCGTTGCCGCTAATGGAAAAGTCTTGGAAGATGGAAAAGACATCTTAGAAATGATCAGCAACCAGGAAAACTTCCCAATTTCCATCAAATTTGGTCGTCCAAGACTTTCAACAAATGAGAGAATTATGCTCGCAGGAATGTTTCACTCGTAAGTATGCCGGAAAATACACACATAAAACTCTGCTGAAGGTCCCGGATTCGATCCCAGGCACTTTTCATGAGCTACATCTCAGCTGGATGTCGTTCAGATGAGACGTTACATTGTCGGTCCCTTGTAGTCTATGCTGTGGCAAAGATCCCACCCATGGGGTAGATGTGTATTATAGGTGGACTCCTCTTTCTCTCACATCATCAATGAACCCTCGATAGTGGCAAGAACTTGCCTTCGAGGGATGCACTTTCCATATCCATCTAATCTATCTATCTATCTATAGACGTTGACTAATCCTTGTTATCTTGCACTCATTAACTCAATTATCAACTTATGTTGAAATATTTTGCTGAAAATGCAACTAAATTTAAGCAAGCTAGATCCATTTCACTATGTGATATACTTCCAAAATTTGGCAGTGCTAATAAGTGAAATATCTCACAATATTTTCCTGAAAATATATAACTAAATTGTAGCCAGTTAGCTCCATTTAACTAAGGTATACTTCCAAAAAATTTCATGGGGATTACTGTGTAAATTGATATACTTATTAAAGCACAACATAAACAACAATTCAATATTGAAACATATATTTTTTATTTTAATCATTTGTTAATGTTATATAAATGACATAAAATTATAAATAGTGCAGAAAATTTCAATTGCATGTAAAGTGTGCATAAAGTGTGTATAGTTAATATGCATAGACAAATAAATCTAAACAGTAGAATGATCACAGGTGATAAACTCATAAATGTGATAAATCGTCTGTCATGACACTTCAACTTCTGTACAAAAAAATGTGTATTGAAGGTTTAAAACTTTCGGAAAAAGACCCACCCAACGCAAGCGGCTGGCTACGACCTGGAGATATAATTTTTTTACATTAAAAAATGCCTGGGGATTTAGGACGAATTTCACAGTCATCCAGTGGTAACACTCTGTGGACTAACGGTACATTTCCACAGTAAAGATTATATATATAAAAAACTGTTTAGCAATTATTTTTTTTTTTTTTAAATTGCATTAGCGGCTCATCAAAAGATGAGGTGATAAAGAAAAATCTAGTTTACTTTAAAATCTGATCTACTTAGCATATATTTGATATTGTATACATTACAGAGATACAATTTATAAATTACCCAAGCCTATAATACTATTTTTTATTTTTTTTCAAAATCATAGTCTTTCGTTTTTCGTCATATTGTTTCATCCTTTCTTCTCTCCCACTTTCCCATGATTTTAATTCTTGCTTCGGCAACAGATGTTGCATCACGAGTTTCATGACATCATCACAGTCTCCGAATATTCTTGATCCCAGAGGTTTGCTATCTTCGTCTTTTTCCAAACATTCTTTGTCCATGTGAGTCGTTTGTCTGTTCAAAATCATAGGGTTTTAGAAAACTAGTTTGCATATCAATTCAATATCTTATTATAACATACAATTCAATATTTTATTACATAATTCCATTCAATACAGTAGAACTCCATAATTAAGACCACTCAATATTAAGACCACCTTCATTTAAGACCTCGTTAATTGCGGTGTTCCAAACTCACTATAATGTGAAAGTTTTCCAGAAGTAAGACCACCTCAATATTAAGACCACTTAAGTGATTCTCAATCGTAATATTTAATATCATAACAGGTGAGTGCAAAAGAGCACACACCTTAACCTATACCGACGGTGCTCACTGTCACTTTTATACGCTTAAAATACGGCCGGTCAAGTAAATTGCAAACAACTTTTTTAGGCCAAATATTGTTCATGTACCTGTTGACTATAACTAGACGTAGTGGTTCCTTTCCCATCTCCACGATGCTATTGGCAGGTGTCACCATTAACGTCGTCCCAAGGCACAACATCAAATCACATTTTTTGGCTTCTTCATAGGCGCGGTCAAGAATATCGTCCTCCAAATTGTCGCCAAAATTTATGATGGTGTCCATCAACATACCATTGCAGCCCTGTGGAATAAAGAATTTTCTGATTTCAATGACATCTTGAAGGGCATTTATGGTCTAGTGGTTAAGGCCTTGACTAGCGCCACTGAAGGGCCCAGGTTCGGATCCTGGCCAGGGCACTTTTGTCAAGTGCCTCTCAGTCATTGGTGCCAGTCAACAGATACGATAAATTGGTGGTGCCTAGCACTCGGTGTCTAAATAGTCTAGGCTGGGTCATGTAATAGACCCCATTCATCTGCTAATGTGTTACATGGTGTGGACTCCAAGCCTTATCATCTCATCATTACATCTACCTACAGCTGGTCACACAAGCCAATCTAAGCAGCTAAGACCAATAAAATATACTAATCTCACCTTCTTGTCGCATTTTCTCCCTGTCCTATGACTTAATCCACATGTCTTGCATTTAACCGCATGTTTTGGCTTCTTGACTTCGGTCGTCCCAAAATCTTCCATTTCCTCGAAGTACTGACTGCCTGCGTCATCCATGGTATAGAAATTCCTGTCGTATCTTGTGTTGCATTTTTCACACTTTTCTTGGAAGACGTTGCCATGGAGTTCTGATATTTTGCCTTGTGGTATTCCTGAAAAGATTTTTCAAATTAAACTGTCAGTTAAGTTAGCTGAGAGAGTAAAAAAAAATTGTAATCAATCTATTTATTTGTCTGAATTATAGTATCTATTTATCCGCAAAACGGAACAGAAGTGGACTGAAATTTCACAAGACAACTTTACATTAATTGGCCTATGTCCATTTGGGCCAACTTCAAACTTCTATATCAATTTAAGAAGAAGCTATGAAAAGTTTCCATATTGCGACTACTTGAATGATTTTATTGTGTCCATCTTTTTAACAACCTATCAATCTGTCTATGTATCGAGATATTTACTTCAATGAAGATATTGAGTTTTAGTATAGTTCAAAACTTACAAAGGAAAGAAGTTAAAGAACACAGTGTTTTATCAACTAATTCCTGTGGTTCGTTAGGCGAGCAGTGATTCACCTGAGAGTGCATGCAACCCGTCTCCATTTTGCGATACAACATATTTCAAAATCCTCATCTCCATGAGTTTCATCAGGGCTTCATGGGTGTAAGTTGGTCGAAGGTCTTCGTATGGTACCCCATCTTCACCCTCCTCATTTTGAGACTCTTAAAAGAAATTAGACGAGACTCACTTGTAAAATTAAATTCACTTTTGTGTAACAGAGTCTGGTAGAATATTTGTTGGTACTTCAAAGCAAGAGTCTGGATGTGACAAACCACAGCAATTGGCTTACAATTACATTTTACTTTTTCCAGTGAAACTTTAGATAATCAAAATTTTAAAAGCAAAATCATGTTTAACGATAGGGTCGTGAAGTGTTATACATTGTATATATCAGTGTTCCAGCTAGGCCATTTGAGCATGGCGCTGCACCATGCCCGACCCTCCTTGCGCCATGCCCGACCCCCTTGTGTCATGCCCGTTTTTGTGAACACCATGGCCAAAAATAAGTGAAGAACTTTTTTTTAATTTCTTTTCTTTTCAACTAGAACGGCGCCCTATATGAGTCTATTTAGGTGACCTAAATAGGCTAATATTCTTGTGCGCCATGCCCAATTCAAATCCTAGCATATGTATTCAAGTTTGGTACTCATATATTGTTGATTATAAGTGCTGCCTTATATAAGCTGCCTTTAAATGAAACACTGGAAGATCTAAATTGTGCTCTTTTCCACTTGGCCACAAAACACTAGCGTGCGTTTAGACTTCACTAGCTTTCTAAAAGCACCGAACATGCTGTGTCATAATCATTGGAAATATTTCTTCCAAATGTCATGAAGAAACCTATAAAAATTTTGAATCCAACATGCAATGAATAGACTGAGTGTACACAGTCAGCGCACGTAAGCTGTGCTGCTTATGCACGCTGACTGTGTACACTCGGTCAATGCAATGAGTATTGTTAGAAATTTGTTACCTTGTGAACTGCCAGGTGTCTCCACTGAGCTCAGCCTTCTTCTTTTCACTTTTGGACTCAAACATTCTGATTTTTCTGGGATTTTTTCCGTTTTGGCCAAGGAATCCATGTCCAGAACCTCCCTGTCCATCTCCGTCCATTTCCCACTTTTCCCTCTGTAGTCACCAATGCCTGAAATTTGGCGAAAACAATTAAATTACCACTTGCCCAAAATGCAATTGGCCTTGTAAGCATCAATGTCGAGGTTATCACATTCCCTACATATCTCCAGTTTCATAATACCATGGAAACCCTGTGCAGCATAATATAAGGCTTTAGCTAATTGCCTGTAGTTTGAATATTCAGTAACCATGAATGCTTAAAAGTGCCACTGTCTGTCAAAATTACTATTTTCTAAAACTTTATCAAATGATTGAAATCACCTTATTCGATCAAAAAGGCAGAGCTAAATATGTGTTAACTAATTAATCTATCGGGCATTAATTACAAAAACTAAATGAATAAATTGAAAGAAATCAAGACCAAAACTCTGGAAATACAATGGAAATGGCATCATCACCCATTGTTGAGTATTGTGACACCACCACTTGGTTTACATATTGGATGACATGAAAAATTCGAATACTAGGTGAAGTTTATCATTTTATTTAGGAAATTACCAAGAGCATATATCATTTCAGGTTCTTTATTTGACATCAGTGCTTTAAATTGATGTATTTAATCTAGGTTATGGTAATTTGGTATCAGGTTATTTGCTTATAGGATTAATTGATTTCTTGGTTCCACATAATTGTTACAAATTAAGAGACAATGTAGTTCATCTTCTACTTCATTACTATCACATTTATTACGTTTTCTTTCTTCTAATGCTATTTTAGGGGTCTCATGATTTCTAAAATTTAATGATATTATTGTACTGTATATGGACCGCTTTTGTGTCTGGAATAAAGTTTATAATAATAATAAGGGACAACCAAGCTTTAATAGGAAACCAGAATGTACCTGCAGAGGTTGAAATTCCGGCACCAGTGAAACAGCAGCAGTACTTTGAATTTTGTATTAACTCTGCCATCCTTTTGGCCTCTAGTCGTAATGTTTCCTTTGAATCGTGTCTTTCCGCCGTCTTGTTCGCTTCTCTGATCATCGCCTTTTCAGTGATTGTTAACTCAACTTGTTGATTTCTCTTGCTCCTGCACCGAGCAGATTTCAAAAGCATATTCCAGCAGTCAAGATGGAATCTGGCATCTCCCGATTTTTTCCAGGAAACCTTGAAATTTGACCGGAGTTTTTGGAATTCATTTTCTGGAATCACAGTCTGAACTTCTATGCAGCCCATTGTTTGATCAAGAGCCCCAAGTTGGCAGTCTTTGAAACTGCATCGCTCCTTCTGTAAAAAAACAAAAAATTCATAAAACTTTATTATTAAACCTGACTGATTGTCTAACCATGCCAATGTTAAGGCAACAGCATTAATTCGTGTCGGTTCATGGAATGCTACAATTTCTGAAATGGCGATACATTTTTTAATGTAACCAACTAATTGATGAACAAACATCTTTAATATTATAAAATTTTTAAGGCCGCAATTTCAGTATGCTAAATGCTAAATGACACTCTGCGAGCTGCGGCTACTCATGCAAATTGCATGGATCCATATACTTACTGTGTACTTCTTGACACCCTAATTAAAAAAAAAAAAAGAAGAGTTAAAGTATACTTCGATATTGTTTTTATCATAACCGTGATGTATTGCACGGACATTGGCCTCACTAATGACACTAGAAGTATAAACTACAAAATATAGTCTAAGATACTGACTAAAGTATTGGCATTGCCAGCAGTATTGCCACTATTGGCAGTATTACACTGTATAATTTTTAAATCTTAATAAATCGTTGATCAATGCATGAACACTGATGAACAAAGTGCCATAAATTCATTTGCAGCTAATAATACCTTATCGGTCATATTTAGGCGCAGAAACGAGAAATCTCTGAAGCTGGGAATGTTTATGTACACTGTACGCAAAATGTGGAACTGGGTCAAAATGACCTAGTTTTCGCAATGACGCTCCGCAGCAGATGTCGCCACTAGTATCTCATCGATTACAGCTCCACTGTCCGTCAAAATTACTATTTTCTAAAACGTCATCAAATGATTGAAAATCACCTTATTTGATCAAGGCACATATTTGATGGCATGAAAATTAAATACTAGGTGAACTTTTATTTTATAGAGATATAGTGAACCCAGCAAGGCTCTGGATGGTGGGTAATCAGTATTAAGAAGACAATGAAATGAATGCAATAGATTTTGGCCATTGTCTTAACTTGTTAATCTTCTTTTTCAATATAATGTATCAGCAATGTGGTATACTGTCTTAGATTTTATTAATTCCAGGCTATTGCCATGTCATGGCCAATGAATTTGTTTATTAGACCTTACCTCTGCGATTTTATGTTTAATTTAATTCATTTTTTATTTCAGGTTATTTGCCATTGCTAGTCAGCTGTCCCCTGTCCCACATTCGTCAGGAATCCAGTGTTTAGAAACGGACACATTCAAATTACATTGTTCACAAACTCTCACTGGTAAGCCCATGTTTTTGCTGTTACCACCATTGTTCTATTTCTTTCAACGATTAAAAAAATAAATAAAAGAAACACAAGGAAATAAATAGCACATTTCAAGTGTAAATTTGCTATAGTTTGTGGCACTTCGTGCAAAATGCAGCATCGCCAACTTCTGTATTTTTTGCCATTGCATGTTTGTTAAGTTGTTATATATTTTGAAAAGTATGTATAGGTTTTTTGCATTTTGACAAATTTATCTTTTTATATTTGTATTATTATATTTATTCAGGGCAACTGAGCAGCACTGTAAATTTAATTTAACATTAGAAGATTTTTTTTTATACCAATGTAATTTATAGGATCTGCAATAACAACAATGACATAATTAATTTTAGTTATTACATTATTTGTTTTTCAGGTATCAAATTTGTTGTCATTACTGACCCAAGGTTATCTGGAGTTGACTCACTGTTGCAACGTCTTTATGAAGTTTATTCAGACTTCGCATTAAAAAATCCATTTTATTCTATTGACATGCCAATAAGGTAAGAAGAAAATTTTTATTCCATTCATAATGATTATTATTTAATAATATAATGTTACTATTATGTTAGGGTTTAATATTTGATTTGCAATTCTAGTTTGTATTTCTTAACCACACTATAGCTAGTCTATGCATGGTGACTTCAAATATATTTTCAAATAAATTTCATGTTAATTTACCCTCTCTTTTAATATTTCAGGTGTGATTTATTCGATACCAACTTACAAGAAGCAGTGGAAATAGCTGAAAAAGGAGGAATATTAGGCTAATCTTTATGACAATCATTCCAGAAATTGCTTTGAATTATGCTACTAATTAATTTTTAATATATATACATGTACATAACTTACGTGAGGCTATGATTCAATGACCTTTCCTGTAAATAAAAATCATAATACCAAAATATAAATACAAGTTTTTAGGAATTTTTATAATATATAGATAGGGGGCGCCTCTAGGGTCGCGAATCCTCAGTGGCGACATCTAGAGCTCTTTCTTTCCTGCACGCACTTTCGCGCGAAGAGGTGTGACAAACAAAGCTCGTGATAAACTTGCTCTATGTTATATATTGGGACTTAATCGAGTAACATTGACCATATTTTTGGCAGCTGATTGATGCCATTGACTCAAATATGAGTTCTAAGTTCTACATGTAGGACACCAATGTCACCATGCACCACGAGAAGACATTGCATCAGATAGATGCTGCAGTTGAGGTAAGCATTTGGAAGACCGAGATCTCCACCCTGGCAGAATGGAATCCATTTAGGCATCACTGGCATGTTGTAGCACTATACATAGCTGCTATTTATTATATCTAAAAAAAAAAGAAAAAATAACGTGGTTGCTTGAAGTTGCTCACTAATTCAGATCTGTGTGATAACTTTTGTGATCTATTTGCCAATAGGACTATTGGGAGTACTGATACATTTATCAATTCAAGCGCTCGTGTTATTCTATATATATATAGATTTTATTGACATGTAAAATATCATAAGTGATACATATGTCATTCAGTTAAAAGATAACATGAAAGAGACATTAATGTAAATACAGAAAGCAATAAAATTTCAATAATCAAGGTTCCAGCCACCAAGTTAACTTATAATACGTGTTTAAAATCCACATACACAATAGAAAAAAAAAAATACAAGCCGCTAATAAAAACATTTCACTCTTAAAGTCCAAAACATGACAAGCACATCATAACTAATAAACTAATAAACTAAATTAATAACTGTGTGGATACAGGAGATGGTTTTCTCTACACATCGGCTTGAAGGAGAAACTTTCCTAAACTATTTAATAACTCAGGTTCCTTGTTTGTCATTATTGCTGTAAACTTAGTTATATCATCTAGAGACAAGAAGTTGTTAATAAATTTAGTTGCATTCAAAAAAAGGTTAACACGGTGTTGCTCATTACCAGGACAGACAATCAAACAGTGAATTTCGTCTTCTACAAAGTTTAACGTACACTTTTCACATATTCTATTTGGAGCAGGAATTATTGGTTTATGGTGTCGACCTGTTTCAATCTTCAGGCTATGTGAACTTGTCCTAAATCTAGCTATTTTAGTTAACAATGCTCATTGGACTAGTTAACCGAATCCCGCAGTTTCTTAATCCGAACGGTCTCTTTGGCCACCAAATGGCGATTTCCTATGTATAACCAATTCATTAATCTAAACATTCGGTAGTTGCAATTGACCCGCATCAGTGCCTCTGTTTGTTTAATCAGTCTGCTTGTCTGTCCCTTTATCCTTTGTCTTCAACTTGTTTGAATAGCAATTAACCCAGAGTAGTTGTTTTATGTAACTTGCACTTCATTACGATTAACACCTTTTACTCTTGCTCATCCTTGTCCATACGTGATTCGCCAAGCGTTTTATGTATACTCTCGCTTATCCGTAGGATGCTCCTGGTCGCGCTTGACCACTCAAGGACATATGTGGAGAGGGCAAAATGTTTTAAACATCTTTAAAACTTTGGCGGACGTTCTACGATTGAATTGTTTACATTAATTACGTAACTTGCTCGGGGGTCAGTCGGCGAGCGTCCTATATACGTTCTACATACGTTCTACTTACGTAGGTGACCATAAGTGACCATACGTAGCCATACATAGGCATACGTAGCCATACGTAGCCATACATAGCCACTGTCCATCCGGATGCCTGACGACGGCGAGCGTTTTACGGATGTCCGGCGGGTGTTTTACGGTTGTCCGGCAAGCGATCAACGATTGCCCCATGTACGCACGTAGAAAGAAGTTATACGTGATTAACAGAGCCATGAGTGAGCACCTATAGCCAACTTTTGACGTACGTGCTCATACGTAGGTCTTGTACGTGAAAGTGTGATAGCCCCTTTAGAAGAACCCTGAATATTTTGAGGGCAAATTAGCTACTGTAAAACAGGACGCCAATGGCGAATTTTGTTTGATAGTGTAGTTGTAGTATCTTTATTATAATACATGTGTATTTCTAGCAATGAACCTGGCGTTTTTAGGGCCTAAAAATTGTCAGAACTTTATTTGAATAGTATTTTGGTAAATGGAATTGGTCTAACTGAGATTAAGAATATATTTCCCGAACTGTATAATATTAAAAAAGTTCGCAAGATAGAATAAACACTCAACACTTAAGTCACTTGAATTATATATTGAATAATGCTGACATAGAAATGTAGATAGATAGATTGATAGATTGATTGATTGCTTCATTGCTTGATAACCTGATAGTGGTCATCCACGTCCATTAGTTCCGGAAACGGCCACCAGAGGGACACCGTCCAATTCGATAATCCAAATCCCGCGTTAATCCGAACGAATGGTCTGGGAACACAGGTGTTCGGATTAACGAGGGTTGACTGTATTGCATATGTTTGAGAGTATCAACATTTTGCAGAAATATTTAACAGTTTACAGAAATATATGTGGTGCAGTCAATTAAGAGGATTCACATTGCATGAAAAATGAGAATATCTAGAGCAATAAGCTAATTTTCTCATTTATCCGGTTTTATTTAAAATATGGTCACTTCTCATACATATCCACAAGATAGTTGATGTATTGTGTATTTTGCATGCGAGTAATGTGTAACTTGTGCCAAATAGTTCTTTTCATGGAAAAAAAGAGTCCCGCCAGTGGTTGTTTTCATGGAAAAGCAGGTGCAGATACATTTTTCTTGATAGGCCAAGAGCATTAGTTTTAACATGGAAATTGCTCATAACAAGCTGATTTTTTCAGGATAGCTCCAGGAATATGTCTAGAATAACATAATAAAAGTCCTCATAAATCCTCTGTGAGGATTTTCCGCAATCCAAGATGGCGTCCAAAATGGCCGCAATTTCCTGTTTTTCTCATAAATTTGAAACTAGGTAACCCCAATACACACTTTAAGTGTCTAAATATATGTTTTGAGACACAAGAAACTCAATAAAATACTTATTCTGAGATTTTAAAACACACAAGTACCAATAAAACTGCTTGAGATCATCCCGAAATCCAAAATGGCCGCCATTTTGTACTTTCATCACAATTCAAGTTAGTAATGTAAAGCAAATATTTAATCTTGTGTTAATAAACAAGGAAGCTCAAAAAATAATAAAGATAGAGATTTAAAAACTAGGAATTTCCGGTTGAATTTAACAAAGGATATCCAAAATGACCGCCATTTCGCTTATTTCTTCATATCTTCATTCTGGAAAACAATGAATGGACTTAAAGGACAAAACCGTTGTCGGAACCTTCTGCGATGATTCTTTAGACATTTAGATTCATGAAGTTATGTATTGACATCTTTCACAGGCTCTTTAAATATGCAAGGTGGTGTCAATACTATTTTGCATCCAGATGATTGTGAAAATAAGAACTTTATGATTCTATACACATATTTGAGGCTCAGAAATGCAATATTAAGGCCTAATATATTCATTGTCCATGAGCAGCTAAAATATTGATAGATCAAAATTTTCTTTACCTTAAACGTGCACAAACTTAGTATACTTCTCAGTTGCATCAGTCATCATCCTCATCGTCAGATGCTGTATCTTCAGTGTTAATGTCCGCTGAAGTTGGGGCAACAGCCACAATATCATCATCATTGTCATCTATTAGTGTTGGTGCTGAATTGTTGCAATTGAGGCCACTGCATTTACTGCACATCGAAGTACAAAAGAGTCCAAGTTTCTTGCAGCTACATGTCATGCTTCTGCAACCATCTGGTTTGCACCCACATGCTACCATGTTCAGCAAAGTGTCGGGTGCAATAGCAATGTCTGTCTCTACAGGTGTAAGAGTTCCATCCTGAAATCGCCAGCCCCATTCTGTTGGAGGTAAAGAGTTACCCATCCATTCTTGGACTGTAAGATAGGTGCGGTATGAATGTTGCTTTGCTGCAGCACAAGTTGGAGGTAGACTTTCTAGCTGAAAGGATGAACTCAGAGAACTGCGACCGATTGCCCGCTTGTATGCAATGTGACGGTAGTAATCAAGGGATTCAAAACTGCTGGCCCCATAAAGCTTAAGAATGAAGGCTTCCCCAGCTCTTTTTGCCTTGTCATGGGTGCTTCCACTGTCTGTGAAGGTATCAAGCAAGTCATAGTCCCGTTTCTTGTGGACCATATTGAAAGCTTTACGCTTGGCCTGACGGTAGATTGCAGAGACCGTATCACATCCTGTCACAGCATGAAGAAACATCAGGTGATTTCTAGTGTCCCCTATGGCATGCTGAATTTCATGAATGTTGAAGACTGTGACAGGATTACTGCGGCATAGCATGTGCATATCTGTGGAAGTGGTTGCCCGAGCAACTAGCATGACCAGTAAGTCTGTCCGTACCAACGACAACAACTGACACCTGTGCTGACTCTGCTAGTGCTGTGGAGACAATCAGGGTGTCGGCATCTGCTTCTGCCTGCTTGACACGTATACCAGCCATGAGCATTTTGTCATGTAGAGTTTGTATAAGTCTCATCTTATTGTTGCTGTTGGCTAGGAAAGCTGCTTGGGTTGTGGTTGTTGGCATATTATCATCAAATATGATGTCACTAGAGGTACATTTCTGGGCTCTTCGTCTATGCTTAGCTACCTTTGTCGAAGTTGCACTTCCATATCCATCGAACACCATTGCGAATGAGCTCCATAATGCTTAAGGATGTATGAAATATATGACTGAACAACATCAGCATTGGTTGACGGTTGTGGCCAAACAACTGATTGCAGTAGGTGACCACCATCTAAAACAAAGAGACCATTTTCTGGCAGGTTGGATTGCTTGGAGACTTCAGCAGGAGACCCAGAGATCTTTGTTGGCTTCCGCATCACCCCACCTTTGAAAAGGGAAGGTGGCTGGGGAGCAAGTTCATATGCAAAGAACGATTCCATCTCAGTGCTGTTATTCAGGACACATGTGATTCTGTTGAACAGTAGCGTTGGGTTGACCTCTGTGCTTTGTCCCCTGATTTTCACCGTCTTACTCTTGGCACCAATGGTCTTCACCTTGTCATTACGATGTAGCTTGATATCTGTGAACTTCCTACCATTCATTTCAGATGCCGCTATGAGCCGATTTCTACAGCTTTATCACAATTGACAGATAAGTCAGCGACGATGCCAGTTGACAAGGAGACCAGGCAATCAGTTTCATATCCAGCAAATGGTGGATGTGCCTGAAGCCATCCAACAAAGATGCATCTATCTTTATTGTCTCTTGACCTGGTACTTTGCCGTATGTCTTTATGTTGCTCTGATGTACCAGTGTGTACTTCGGTGAACTATTCCAGTTCATCACAGATAGGAACACAGCGAGGAAGTGCATGAACTCACTTTGCCAATGTACTGTCTGTGATTCCACGTCCATGAGTCATTCCTCCAGATGTTTTCAGCTGCCGCATCAGGAACTGTTCAATGGTCTGATCAGAGAAGTTTCCACCCCAGAATGAATCCACACGGCGGATGGTGAAGTATCCCTTTTCTGCGAATATTCATTTCCTGGCATGGTTTGCTCTAGGGCTTCCATCTGTTGTAAATACAACCTGGCAGATTTGGCATAGGGAAGATGTCCTGCAGCATGAAAATGTGGTATCATTTCCCTCACACAGCTGAGATGGAGCTTCCAGTCCCCTGTCCTTTCAGCTCGAATGAAACATTGCAGAAGAGACACTTGTCGGATATACTGCACCCAAAGCTTCCCTGTCTTACTTTGTCCTGCTGCCTTGTCAAGGAGTTGTGAAATGATCTGACTTAACTGTTTGACACCCTCCTCCTCAGCTACATCAGTCGCCTTCTTGTCCTGGTTGAGAAGTGCAACATAAAGATTCGCTAAGTGGTCCTTATCTATGCTGTCTAAGATGTCAGGTTTACCCATCAACACGCCAATGAGGGCAGCTGCAGTAAGAATGTGAGCACAGAGAGAACGGGAAAATGCATGACCAGATTGAATATGTATGACAGACCCTTTGGCGTACACTGTCTCCCATAGCTCTGCAAGCCCACTACCGTCCATGATGTGGCCTATGCTGCCGAGATATGACATGAGGAGGTGAAATCCACCAAGACGGACGATTACTTTGTCTAGGTCTTGCAAAGAAGCTACAATCTCTGCTGCCTTGATGTACAAGGGCTGGTCAAATGTTACTGCACATATTCTCAAGTTATGCTTTTCACATTGTGACTGTGCAAAGCATAGTGCCGTGTAGATGGTACTCAGATTGGAGGGGTCCAAATTGATGAAGGGCAGAGTTTCAATTCTCATCCTCTCATACTGGTCACTCTGCATGGCCACTTTCATGAAACCACTCCATGAAGGACACAAGTCTAGTTCTAGAACATAGCCAGCAAGCCAGAGGGAGTCTATGGCAACTGCGGATCGGAATATGTCCAAATGCTCCAACTTTGTCAGCCAATTGCAATTTCACTGAACGTTTAATGGGTGAAGTATCCACAACCCCAGGCGGAGTAACACAAGCGATTCCTCCCATGTTGTGGAAAGTGTTCTGACCAGTTACTGTCTCTACGTTGAAGTCGGCATTGTCAAACACAAATTGGGTTAAACCGCCCAGGTGATAGGATGGTTCATCATTTGACATGAGGGCTTGTTCAAACTGCTGTACTTCTTTATAATCATCAGCAAAGCTCATGCTGCTCAAGATGTCTATCAGTTCATGTGAGCCATACTTCCGGTGTATATACACAGCTATTCCCAACAATATTGGTGACACAAATGACCTGGGCCTACTAGCAGAGATGATGGCATGTGCTATTGAGGTGCATTTCCTGTTTGAAACCGTGTGACTTTTGCCTTTGCTGTCCACTACATTATGTATGAAACGCTTTAGTGACCTTGGTACTAATATGTCTCCATTTTCAGTTCAATCTAATGTTGAGTACTCTTCACGGTTGTACACTGTCAGTCTGATATCGTTGAGGATGATGGAAGCAGCCATATCTATTATGTGATCGCTTTGGCTCTGAGCATCTGACACTCTATCACTGTTCCACTTTTCATGAAGTATTTTGTGTGCCGAGTCACGGAAACTCACGATACTGGACTTTCCTTTAATGCTTGTTACAACTAGATCATCACCATAATGTTCCTTGAGCTTGCGCTTGAGATGCTTCAGTGAGTAACCCTCGCTTCCTTCCAAAAATGTGGCCATGTATTCTGAAAGCTCTTGAACTGAGTATTGGCATTCATCACTATCATCGAGAAACTTACAAAGATTCTGAAATGCTTCCTGTCAAATATTTTCAGTTGACATTCCCTCATTCTTTTTCTGAAGAAAGGATTGGGCACATGCTCGATGATACTTGGCTTCAGCTGCAACCAGATCATATGCATGTTGCACACGATCAGAGACATCGTTACCCCACTTGTCACCTCGCTCTCTTGCACGATCCAATACTGTTGCCTGGGGCTCTAAGGTCTCAACACTGCTTATTAAACCTTTTCTGCGGAAAGGGTTTTTAGTGTCCTGAGTGATGGGCTCCGAACAGAACATACAATCATTTTTTATGTTAAATGTCTTTGAAGCACTTGAGCGAAGTTGAGTCACATCTTCATCTTCTTCAAGACATGAAGATTTTCTCTTTGCAGATACTATGGAACATTTCCTTGTGTAATTCTTGCGACAAACAGCATGGATTCGTAGTGGTGTTGTCTTCTCAAATAACTCATGAAAGCCATCACCGCGTTCTAAACTTGACACCACAAGTGTCCTCCGTCCCTTCTCCCCAACTGCAACTGTATCAGGTGATGTTTCTTTACAGATAATGCAATGCACATCCATTATCTGTAATGACAAAGAAATATGCAATGGATTTTTTTGTTGATTAGGAAAAGTAATAATCACACATCTGCTTGGGAATACAGGGCTAGCAAGGTGGGCTGGGGCGTGCATGAGGCATGGTGAGATAAGAATGTGATTGCCCCTACCCCTCACCCTCTCTCCGAGTTGAATGCTCATATAAAATTTCTTCTTCTTTACCGACATACGATTTTCCCGTTCTGGAAATTGAGAAAAAAGTGTCTCCAGTCCCCTTTCAAATTTCTGGAGCCGTAAATAAGCTCTCCTGACCATCAGAAGGTTATGATAATGATGTATTTGTTTTGAAATTATTTTAACCATGGTTGTAGTTCATACACTTATTCTTAATTCTTAGTAACCAGTAACCCAAACATACAGTCACTATTGGAACAAAATAATAATAAAAATGGGTAAAATGTAATTTGTGTTACACTGAAAGTGCTTTCAGGGAGAGAGAAGGGGCATGCCATCACAGGATTCAATATCACACTGCACCATCACACTGTACTGTAGCATGGTTACATAACCCATGAAGATAAATCACAGAGGTATCAACATATGGTGGGAGCCAGAATGTCTGGTAGGGCTCAAGTGGTTTTATAGCTACTTGTGTGTTTCAAAATTTATCAAGTATTTTATTGAGTTCCTTATTCTAAAAAACATATATTTAGACATTTAAATTTTGTATTTGGGTTATCTAGTTGCAGAGTTATCAGAAATTCAGGAAATGCCGGCCATTTTGGACGCCATCTTGTATTGCGGAAAACGCTCAAGGAGGATTTATGAGGACTTTCAGTATGTTATTCTAGACATATTCCTGGACCTATCCTGAAAAAATCAGCTTGTTATGAGAAATGTCCAGGTTTAAGCCTATTTTGACCTAATGCTCTTGGCCTATGAGGAGAAGACCAACAAGGGAACAGCCGCTTGTGAGAATGTTTTGAGACCGACGTGACGTAACAGTTAGCATGGTTGCCTTCCAAGCAGTCGACCTGGGTTCGCCTCCCGGCTGACGCCAGCCTTTTTTTTTTGTTGGTGCTGTTGCAGCTTGCTGGTTTGCATGGATATTTCAAAGGAGATATGATAAGAGCACACAGCCCATTTTCTTGAAGATGTCCTATAAGTCCAACATTTATACTGACCTCACATGGCCTCCTAAAATGCAGTGCGTGCAGCTGAGATGACAGCCGGGTATTGCGGGTTCGAGTCCCGCCAGTGGTTGTTTTTATGGAAAAGCATGTGCAGATACATTTTTCTTGAGGAGGAAGACCAACAAGGGCTCAGCCGCTTGTGAGAATGTCTTGTGTGACCAATGTGGCGTCGGTGGTGTAACAGTTAGTATGGTTGCCTTCCAAGCAGTCGACCCAGGTTCGACTCCTGGCCGACGCATGCTTTTTTTCTTGAAGATGTCCTATAAGCCCAACATTTATACTGACATGGCAATAGAGAATTTGTTTTCTTAGCTGGCCTAGGTAGCTCAGTTGGGAGAGCGTTAGACTGAAGATATAAAGGTCCCTGGTTCAATCCAGGGTCTGGGCAATCCACCCTTCCGGTGGCTGGCAAGAGTTTTTGAAAACTTCCTTCCTGTTATCAGCTTATTTTTGGCTGAGACTGTGTCCTAAAGATAGAGGTGTTGATCAGGCATGTTTTCACAATCAAAGTTGAACAGGTACCTTTTCATGTAGCCACTGTGGCCCAATGGATAAGGCATCGGCCTCCTAAAATGCAGTGTGAGCAGCAATTGCTGAGATGACAGCCAGGGATTGCGGGTTCGAGTCCCGCCAGTGGTTGTTTTCATAGAAAAGCATGTGCAGATACATTTTTCTTGAGGAGGAAGACCAAGAAGGGCTCAGCCGCCTGTGAGAATGTCTTGTGTGACCGATGTGGCGTCGGTGATGTAACGGTTAGCATGGTTGCCTTCCAAGCAGTCGACCCGGGTTCGACTCCCGGCCGACGCATGCTTTTTTTCTTGAAGATGTCCTATAAGCCCAACATTTATACTGACATGGCAATAGAGAATTTGTTTTCTCAGCCGGCCTAGGTAGCTCAGTTGGGAGAGCGTTAGACTGAAGATCTAAAGGTCCCTGGTTCAATCCCGGGTCTGGGCAATCCACCCTTCCCGTGGCTGGCAAGAGTTTTTGAAAATTTCCTTCCTGTTATCAGTATCAGCTTATTTTTGGCTGAGACTGTGTCCTAAAGATAGAGGTGTTGATCAGGCATGTTTTCACAATCAAAGTTGAACGGGTATCTTTTCATGTAGCCACTGTGGCCCAATGGATAAGGCATCGGCCTCCTAAAATGTAGAGCGAGTAGCAATTGCTGAGATGACAGCCGGGGATTGCGGGTTCGAGTCCCGCCAGTGGTTGTTTTCATGGAAAAGCATGTGCAGATACATTTTTCTTGAGGAGGAAGACCAATGTGGCGTTGGTGGTGTAACGGTTAGCGTGGTTGCCTTCCAAGCAGTCGACCCGGGTTCGACTCCCGGCCGACGCATGCTTTTTTTCTTGAAGATGTCCTATAAGCCCAACATTTATACTGACATGGCAATAGAGAATTTGTTTTCTCAGCCGGCCTAGGTAGCTCAGTTGGGAGAGCGTTAGACTGAAGATCTAAAGGTCCCTGGTTCAATCCCGGGTCTGGGCAATCCAACCTTCCGGTGGCTGGCAAGAGTTTTTGAAAACTTCCTTCCTGTTATCAGCTTATTTTTGGCTGAGACTGTTTCATAAAGATAGAGGTGTTGATCAGGCATGTTTTCACAATCAAAGTTGAACTGGTACCTTTTCATGTAGCCACTGTGGCCCAATGGATAAGGCATCGGCCTCCTAAAATGCAGTGTGAGCAGCAGTTGCTGAGATGACAGCCGGGGATTGAGGGTTCGAGTCCCACCAGTGGTTGTTTTCATGGAAAAGCATGTGCAGATACATTTTTCTTGAGGAGTAAAACCAAGAAGGGCTCAGCCGCTTGTGAGAATGTCTTGTGTGACCGATGTGGCATCGGTGGTGTAACGGTTAGCATGGTTGCCTTCCAAGCAGTCGACCCTGGTTCGACTCCCGGCCGACGCATGCTTTTTTTCTTGAAGATGTCCTATAAGCCCAACATTTATACTGACATGGCAATAGAGAATTTGTTTTCTCAGCCGGCCTAGGTAGTTCAGTTGGGAGAGCGTTAGACTGAAGATCTACAGGTTCCTGGTTCAATCCAGGGTCTGGGCAATCCACCCTTCCGGTGGCTGGCAAGTGTTTTTGAAAACTTCCTTCCTGTTATCAGCTTATTTTTGGCTGAGACTGTTTCCTAAAGAAAGAGGTGTTGATCAGGCATGTTTTCACAATCAAAGTTGAACGGGTACCTTTTCATGTAGCCACTGTGGCCCAATGGATAAGGCATCGGCCTCCTAAAATGCAGAGCAAGCAGCAAATGCTGAGATGACAGCCGGGGATTGCGGGTTCGAGTCCCGCCAGTGGTTGTTTTCATGGAAAAGCATGTGCAGATACATTTTTCTTGAGGAGGAAGACCAACAAGGGCCCAGCCGCTTGTGAGAATGTCTTGTGTGACCGATGTGGCGTCGATGGTGTAACGGTTAGCATGGTTCAAAGCAGTCGACCCGGGTTCGACTCCCGGCCGACGCATGCTTTTTTTCTTGAAGATGTCCTATAAGCCCAACATTTATACTGACATGGCAATAGAGAATTTGTTTTCTCAGCCGGCCTAGGTAGCTCAGTTGGGAGAGCGTTAGACTGAAGATCTAAAGGTCACTGGTTCAATCCCGGGTCTGGGCAATCCACCCTTCCGGTGGCTGGCAAGAGTTTTTGAAAACTTCCTTCCTGTTATCAGCTTATTTTTGGCTGAGACTGTCCTAAAGAAAGAGGTGTTTATCAGGCATGTTTTCACAATCAAAGTTGAACGGGTACCTTTTCATGTAGCCACTGTGGCCCAATGGATAAGGCATCGGCCTCCTAAAATGCAGAGCAAGCAGCAAATGCTGAGATGACAGCCGGGGATTGCGGGTTCGAGTCCCGCCAGTGGTTGTTTTCATGGAAAAGCATGTGCAGATACATTTTTCTTGAGGAGGAAGACCAACAAGGGCTCAGCCGCTTGTGAGAATGTCTTGTGTGACTGATGTGGCGTCGGTGGTGTAACGGTTAGCATGGTTGCCTTCCAAGCAGTCGACCCGGGTTCAACTCCCGGCCGACGCATGCTTTTTTTCTTGAAGATGTCCTATAAGCCCAACATTTATACTGACATGGCAATAAAGAATTTGTTTTCTCAGCCGGCCTAGGTAGCTCAGTTGGGAGAGCGTTAGACTGAAGATCTAAAGGTCCCTGGTTCAATCCTGGGTCTGGGCAATCCACCCTTCCGGTGGCTGGCAAGAGTTTTTGAAAACTTCCTTCCTGTTATCAGCTTATTTTTGGCTGAGACTGTTTCCTAAAGAAAGAGGTGTTGATCAGGCATGTTTTCACAATCAAAGTTGAACGGGTACCTTTTCATGTAGCCACTGTGGCCCAATGGATAAGGCATCGGCCTCCTAAAATGCAGAGCAAGCAGCAATTGCTGAGATGACAGCCGGGGATTGCGGGTTCGAGTCCCGCCAGTGGTTGTTTTCATGGAAAAGCATGTGCAGATACATTTTTCTTGAGGAGGAAGACCAACAAGGGCTCAGCCGCTTGTGAGAATGTCTTGTGTAACTGATGTGGCGTCGGTGGTGTAATGGTTAGCATGGTTCAAAGCAGTCGACCCGGGTTCGACTCCCGGCCGACGCATGCTTTTTTTCTTGAATATGTCCTATAAGCCCAACATTTATACTGACATGGCAATAAAGAATTTGTTTTCTCAGCCGGCCTAGGTAGCTCAGTTGGGAGAGCGTTAGACTGAAGATCTAAAGGTCCCTGGTTCAATCCCGGGTCTGGGCAATCCACCCTTCCGGTGGCTAGCAAGAGTTTTTGAAAACTTCCTTCCTGTTATCAGCTTATTTTTGGCTGAGACTGTTTCCTAAAGAAAGAGGTGTTGATCAGGCATGTTTTCACAATCAAAGTTGAACGGGTACCTTTTCATGTAGCCACTGTGGCCCAATGGATAAGGCATCGGCCTCCTAAAATGCAGAGCAAGCAGCAATTGCTGAGATGACAGCCGGGGATTGCGGGTTCGAGTCCCGCCAGTGGTTGTTTTCATGGAAAAGCATGTGCAGATACATTTTTCTTGAGGAGGAAGACTAACAAGGGCTCAGCTGCTTGTGAGAATGTCTTGTGTGACTGATGTGGCGTCGGTGGTGTAACGGTTAGCATGGTTGCCTTCCAAGCAGTCGACCCGGGTTCGACTCCCGGCCGACGCATGCTTTTTTTCTTGAAGATGTCCTATAAGCCCAACATTTATACTGACATGGCAATAGAGAATTTGTTTTCTTAGCTGGCCTAGGTAGCTCAGTTGGGAGAGCGTTAGACTGAAGATATAAAGGTCCCTGGTTCAATCCAGGGTCTGGGCAATCCACCCTTCCGGTGGCTGGCAAGAGTTTTTGAAAACTTCCTTCCTGTTATCAGCTTATTTTTGGCTGAGACTGTGTCCTAAAGATAGAGGTGTTGATCAGGCATGTTTTCACAATCAAAGTTGAACAGGTACCTTTTCATGTAGCCACTGTGGCCCAATGGATAAGGCATCGGCCTCCTAAAATGCAGTGTGAGCAGCAATTGCTGAGATGACAGCCAGGGATTGCGGGTTCGAGTCCTGCCAGTGGTTGTTTTCATAGAAAAGCATGTGCAGATACATTTTTCTTGAGGAGGAAGACCAAGAAGGGCTCAGCCGCTTGTGAGAATGTCTTGTGTGACCGATGTGGCGTCGGTGATGTAACGGTTAGCATGGTTGCCTTCCAAGCAGTCGACCCGGGTTCGACTCCCGGCCGACGCATGCTTTTTTTCTTGAAGATGTCCTATAAGCCCAACATTTATACTGACATGGCAATAGAGAATTTGTTTTCTCAGCCGGCCTAGGTAGCTCAGTTGGGAGAGCGTTAGACTGAAGATCTAAAGGTCCCTGGTTCAATCCAGGGTCTGGGCAATCCACCCTTCCCGTGGCTGGCAAGAGTTTTTGAAAATTTCCTTCCTGTTATCAGTATCAGCTTATTTTTGGCTGAGACTGTGTCCTAAAGATAGAGGTGTTGATCAGGCATGTTTTCACAATCAAAGTTGAACGGGTATCTTTTCATGTAGCCACTGTGGCCCAATGGATAAGGCATCGGCCTCCTAAAATGTAGAGCGAGTAGCAATTGCTGAGATGACAGCCGGGGATTGCGGGTTCGAGTCCCGCCAGTGGTTGTTTTCATGGAAAAGCATGTGCAGATACATTTTTCTTGAGGAGGAAGACCAATGTGGCGTTGGTGGTGTAACGGTTAGCGTGGTTGCCTTCCAAGCAGTCGACCCGGGTTCGACTCCCGGCCGACGCATGCTTTTTTTCTTGAAGATGTCCTATAAGCCCAACATTTATACTGACATGGCAATAGAGAATTTGTTTTCTCAGCCGGCCTAGGTAGCTCAGTTGGGAGAGCGTTAGACTGAAGATCTAAAGGTCCCTGGTTCAATCCTGGGTCTGGGCAATCCACCCTTCCGGTGGCTGGCAAGAGTTTTTGAAAACTTCCTTCCTGTTATCAGCTTATTTTTGGCTGAGACTGTTTCCTAAAGAAAGAGGTGTTGATCAGGCATGTTTTCACAATCAAAGTTGAACGGGTACCTTTTCATGTAGCCACTGTGGCCCAATGGATAAGGCATCGGCCTCCTAAAATGCAGAGCAAGCAGCAATTGCTGAGATGACAGCCGGGGATTGCGGGTTCGAGTCCCGCCAGTGGTTGTTTTCATGGAAAAGCATGTGCAGATACATTTTTCTTGAGGAGGAAGACCAATGTGGCGTTGGTGGTGTAACGGTTAGCGTGGTTGCCTTCCAAGCAGTCGACCCGGGTTCGACTCCCGGCCGACGCATGCTTTTTTTCTTGAAGATGTCCTATAAGCCCAACATTTATACTGACATGGCAATAGAGAATTTGTTTTCTCAGCCGGCCTAGGTAGCTCAGTTGGGAGAGCGTTAGACTGAAGATCTAAAGGTCCCTGGTTCAATCCCGGGTCTGGGCAATCCACCCTTCCGGTGGCTGGCAAGAGTTTTTGAAAACTTCCTTCCTGTTATCAGCTTATTTTTGGCTGAGACTGTTTCATAAAGATAGAGGTGTTGATCAGGCATGTTTTCACAATCAAAGTTGAACAGGTACCTTTTCATGTAGCCACTGTGGCCCAATGGATAAGGCATCGGCCTCCTAAAATGCAGTGTGAGCAGCAATTGCTGAGATGACAGCCAGGGATTGCGGGTTCGAGTCCCGCCAGTGGTTGTTTTCATAGAAAAGCATGTGCAGATACATTTTTCTTGAGGAGGAAGACCAAGAAGGGCTCAGCCGCTTGTGAGAATGTCTTGTGTGACCGATGTGGCGTCGGTGATGTAACGGTTAGCATGGTTGCCTTCCAAGCAGTCGACCCGGGTTCGACTCCCGGCCGACGCATGCTTTTTTTCTTGAAGATGTCCTATAAGCCCAACATTTATACTGACATGGCAATAGAGAATTTGTTTTCTCAGCCGGCCTAGGTAGCTCAGTTGGGAGAGCGTTAGACTGAAGATCTAAAGGTCCCTGGTTCAATCCAGGGTCTGGGCAATCCACCCTTCCCGTGGCTGGCAAGAGTTTTTGAAAATTTCCTTCCTGTTATCAGTATCAGCTTATTTTTGGCTGAGACTGTGTCCTAAAGATAGAGGTGTTGATCAGGCATGTTTTCACAATCAAAGTTGAACGGGTATCTTTTCATGTAGCCACTGTGGCCCAATGGATAAGGCATCGGCCTCCTAAAATGTAGAGCGAGTAGCAATTGCTGAGATGACAGCCGGGGATTGCGGGTTCGAGTCCCGCCAGTGGTTGTTTTCATGGAAAAGCATGTGCAGATACATTTTTCTTGAGGAGGAAGACCGATGTGGCGTTGGTGGTGTAACGGTTAGCGTGGTTGCCTTCCAAGCAGTCGACCCGGGTTCGACTCCCGGCCGACGCATGCTTTTTTTCTTGAAGATGTCCTATAAGCCCAACATTTATACTGACATGGCAATAGAGAATTTGTTTTCTCAGCCGGCCTAGGTAGCTCAGTTGGGAGAGCGTTAGACTGAAGATCTAAAGGTCACTGGTTCAATCCCGGGTCTGGGCAATCCACCCTTCCGGTGGCTGGCAAGAGTTTTTGAAAACTTCCTTCCTGTTATCAGCTTATTTTTGGCTGAGACTGTCCTAAAGAAAGAGGTGTTTATCAGGCATGTTTTCACAATCAAAGTTGAACGGGTACCTTTTCATGTAGCCACTGTGGCCCAATGGATAAGGCATCGGCCTCCTAAAATGCAGAGCAAGCAGCAAATGCTGAGATGACAGCCGGGGATTGCGGGTTCGAGTCCCGCCAGTGGTTGTTTTCATGGAAAAGCATGTGCAGATACATTTTTCTTGAGGAGGAAGACCAACAAGGGCTCAGCCGCTTGTGAGAATGTCTTGTGTGACTGATGTGGCGTCGGTGGTGTAACGGTTAGCATGGTTGCCTTCCAAGCAGTCGACCCGGGTTCAACTCCCGGCCGACGCATGCTTTTTTTCTTGAAGATGTCCTATAAGCCCAACATTTATACTGACATGGCAATAAAGAATTTGTTTTCTCAGCCGGCCTAGGTAGCTCAGTTGGGAGAGCGTTAGACTGAAGATCTAAAGGTCCCTGGTTCAATCCTGGGTCTGGGCAATCCACCCTTCCGGTGGCTGGCAAGAGTTTTTGAAAACTTCCTTCCTGTTATCAGCTTATTTTTGGCTGAGACTGTTTCCTAAAGAAAGAGGTGTTGATCAGGCATGTTTTCACAATCAAAGTTGAACGGGTACCTTTTCATGTAGCCACTGTGGCCCAATGGATAAGGCATCGGCCTCCTAAAATGCAGAGCAAGCAGCAATTGCTGAGATGACAGCCGGGGATTGCGGGTTCGAGTCCCGCCAGTGGTTGTTTTCATGGAAAAGCATGTGCAGATACATTTTTCTTGAGGAGGAAGACCAACAAGGGCTCAGCCGCTTGTGAGAATGTCTTGTGTAACTGATGTGGCGTCGGTGGTGTAATGGTTAGCATGGTTCAAAGCAGTCGACCCGGGTTCGACTCCCGGCCGACGCATGCTTTTTTTCTTGAATATGTCCTATAAGCCCAACATTTATACTGACATGGCAATAAAGAATTTGTTTTCTCAGCCGGCCTAGGTAGCTCAGTTGGGAGAGCGTTAGACTGAAGATCTAAAGGTCCCTGGTTCAATCCCGGGTCTGGGCAATCCACCCTTCCGGTGGCTAGCAAGAGTTTTTGAAAACTTCCTTCCTGTTATCAGCTTATTTTTGGCTGAGACTGTTTCCTAAAGAAAGAGGTGTTGATCAGGCATGTTTTCACAATCAAAGTTGAACGGGTACCTTTTCATGTAGCCACTGTGGCCCAATGGATAAGGCATCGGCCTCCTAAAATGCAGAGCAAGCAGCAATTGCTGAGATGACAGCCGGGGATTGCGGGTTCGAGTCCCGCCAGTGGTTGTTTTCATGGAAAAGCATGTGCAGATACATTTTTCTTGAGGAGGAAGACCAACAAGGGCTCAGCTGCTTGTGAGAATGTCTTGTGTGACTGATGTGGCGTCGGTGGTGTAACGGTTAGCATGGTTGCCTTCCAAGCAGTCGACCCGGGTTCGACTCCCGGCCGACGCATGCTTTTTTTCTTGAAGATGTCCTATAAGCCCAACATTTATACTGACATGGCAATAAAGAATTTGTTTTCTCAGCCGGCCTAGGTAGCTCAGTTGGGAGAGCGTTAGACTGAAGATCTAAAGGTTCCTGGTTCAATCCCGGGTCTGGGCAATCCACCCTTCCGGTGGCTGGCAAGAGTTTTTGAAAACTTCCTTCCTGTTATCAGCTTATTTTTGGCTGAGACTGTTTCCTAAAGAAAGAGGTGTTGATCAGGCATGTTTTCACAATCAAAGTTGAACGGGTACCTTTTCATGTAGCCACTGTGGCCCAATGGATAAGGCATCGGCCTCCTAAAATGCAGAGCAAGCAGCAATTGCTGAGATGACAGCCGGGGATTGCGGGTTCGAGTCCCGCCAGTGGTTGTTTTCATGGAAAAGCATGTGCAGATACATTTTTCTTGAGGAGGAAGACCAACAAGGGCTCAGCCGCTTGTGAGAATGTCTTGTGTGACTGATGTGGCGTCAGTGGTGTAACGGTTAGCATGGTTCAAAGCAGTCGACCCGGGTTCGACTCCCGGCCGACGCATGCTTTTTTTCTTGAAGATGTCCTATAAGCCCAACATTTATACTGACATGGCAATAAAGAATTTGTTTTCTCAGCCGGCCTAGGTAGCTCAGTTGGGAGAGCGTTAGACTGAAGATCTAAAGGTCCCTGGTTCAATCCCGGGTCTGGGCAATCCACCCTTCCGGTGGCTGGCAAGAGTTTTTGAAAACTTCCTTCCTGTTATCAGCTTATTTTTGGCTGAGACTGTTTCCTAAAGAAAGAGGTGTTGATCAGGCATGTTTTCACAATCAAAGTTGAACGGGTACCTTTTCATGTAGCCACTGTGGCCCAATGGATAAGGCATCGGCCTCCTAAAATGCAGAGCAAGCAGCAATTGCTGAGATGACAGCCGGCGATTGCGGGTTCGAGTCCCGCCAGTGGTTGTTTTCATGGAAAAGCATGTGCAGATACATTTTTCTTGAGGAGGAAGACCAACAAGGGCTCAGCTGCTTGTGAGAATGTCCTGTGTGACCGATGTGGCGTCGGTGGTGTAACGGTTAGCATGGTTCAAAGCAGTCGACCCGGGTTCGACTCCCGGCCGACGCATGCTTTTTTTCTTGAAGATGTCCTATAAGCCCAACATTTATACTGACATGGCAATAAAGAATTTGTTTTCTCAGCCGGCCTAGGTAGCTCAGTTGGGAGAGTGTTAGACTGAAGATCTAAAGGTCCCTGGTTCAATCCCGGGTCTGGGCAATCCACCCTTCCGGTGGCTGGCAAGAGTTTTTGAAAACTTCCTTCCTGTTATCAGCTTATTTTTGGCTGAGACTGTGTCCTAAAGAAAGAGGTGTTGATCAGGCATGTTTTCACAATCAAAGTTGAACGGGTACCTTTTCATGTAGCCACTGTGGCCCAATGGATAAGGCATCGGCCTCCTAAAATGCAGAGCAAGCAGCAAATGCTGAGATGACAGCCGGGGATTGCGGGTTCGAGTCCCGCCAGTGGTTGTTTTCATGGAAAAGCATGTGCAGATACATTTTTCTTGAGGAGGAAGACCAACAAGGGCTCAGCCGCTTGTGAGAATGTCTTGTGTGACTGATGTGGCGTCGGTGGTGTAACGGTTAGCATGGTTGCCTTCCAAGCAGTCGACCCGGGTTCGACTCCCGGCCGACGCATGCTTTTTTTCTTGAAGATGTCCTATAAGCCCAACATTTATACTTTCATGGCAATAGAGAATTTGTTTTCTCAGCCGGCCTAGGTAGCTCAGTTGGGAGAGCGTTAGACTGAAGATCTAAAGGTCCCTGGTTCAATCCCGGGTCTGGGCAATCCACCCTTCCGGTGGCTGGCAAGAGTTTTTGAAAACTTCCTTCCTGTTATCAGCTTATTTTTGGCTGAGACTGTGTCCTAAAGAAAGAGGTGTTGATCAGGCATGTTTTCACAATCAAAGTTGAACGGGTACCTTTTCATGTAGCCACTGTGGCCCAATGGATAAGGCATCGGCCTCCTAAAATGCAGAGCAAGCAGCAAATGCTGAGATGACAGCCGGGGATTGCGGGTTCGAGTCCCGCCAGTGGTTGTTTTCATGGAAAAGCATGTGCAGATACATTTTTCTTGAGGAGGAAGACCAACAAGGGCTCAGCCGCTTGTGAGAATGTCTTGTGTGACTGATGTGGGGTCGGTGGTGTAACGGTTAGCATGGTTGCCTTCCAAGCAGTCGACCCGGGTTCGACTCCCGGCCGACGCATGCTTTTTTTCTTGAAGATGTCCTATAAGCCCAACATTTATACTTTCATGGCAATAGAGAATTTGTTTTCTCAGCCGGCCTAGGTAGCTCAGTTGGGAGAGCGTTAGACTGAAAATCTAAAGGTCCCTGGTTCAATCCCGGGTCTGGGCAATCTTTCCGGTGGCTGGCAAGAGTTTTTGAAAACTTCCTTCCTGTTATCAGCTTATTTTTGGCTGAGACTGTTTCCTAAAGAAAGAGGTGTTGATCAGGCATGTTTTCACAATCAAAGTTGAACGGGTACCTTTTCATGTAGCCACTGTGGCCCAATGGATAAGGCATCGGCCTCCTAAAATGCAGAGCAAGCAGCAATTGCTGAGATGACAGCCGGGGATTGCGGGTTCGAGTCCCGCCAGTGGTTGTTTTCTTGGAAAAGCATGTGCAGATACATTTTTCTTGAGGAGGAAGACCAACAAGGGCTCAGCCGCTTGTGAGAATGTCTTGTGTGACCGATGTGGCGTCGATGGTGTAACGGTTAGCATGTTTCAAAGCAGTCGACCCGGGTTCGACTCCCGGCCGACGCATGCTTTTTTTCTTGAAGATGTCCTATAAGCCCAACATTTATACTGACATGGCAATAAAGAATTTGTTTTCTCAGCCGGCCTAGGTAGCTCAGTTGGGAGAGCGTTAGACTGAAGATCTAAAGGTCCCTGGTTCAATCCCGGGTCTGGGCAATCCACCCTTCCGGTGGCTGGCAAGAGTTTTTGAAAACTTCCTTCCTGTTATCAGCTTATTTTTGGCTGAGACTGTTTCCTAAAGAAAGAGGTGTTGATCAGGCATGTTTTCACAATCAAAGTTGAACGGGTACCTTTTCATGTAGCCACTGTGGCCCAATGGATAAGGCATCGGCCTCCTAAAATGCAGAGCGAGCAGCAATTGCTGAGATGACAGCCGGGGATTGCGGGTTCGAGTCCCGCCAGTGGTTGTTTTC
This sequence comes from Alitta virens, assembly GCA_932294295.1. NCBI lineage: Eukaryota > Metazoa > Annelida > Polychaeta > Phyllodocida > Nereididae > Alitta > Alitta virens. The sequence continues at coordinate 13,384,454 of OW028576.1, forward strand.
ATGGAAAAGCATGTGCAGATACATTTTTCTTGAGGAGGAAGACCAACAAGGGCTCAGCCGCTTGTGAGAATGTCTTGTGTGACCGATGTGGCGTCGATGGTGTAACGGTTAGCATGGTTCAAAGCAGTCGACCCGGGTTCAACTCCCGGCCGACGCATGCTTTTTTTCTTGAAGATGTCCTATAAGCCCAACATTCATACTTTCATGGCAATAGAGAATTTGTTTTCTCAGCCGGCCTAGGTAGCTCAGTTGGGAGAGCGTTAGACTGAAGATCTAAAGGTCCCTGGTTCAATCCCGGGTCTGGGCAATCCACCCTTCCGGTGGCTGGCAAGAGTTTTTGAAAACTTCCTTCCTGTTATCAGCTTATTTTTGGCTGAGACTGTTTCCTAAAGAAAGAGGTGTTGATCAGGCATGTTTTCACAATCATAGTTGAACGGGTACCTTTTCATGTAGCCACTGTGGCCCAATGGATAAGGCATCGGCCTCCTAAAATGCAGAGCAAGCAGCAATTGCTGAGATGACAGCCGGGGATTGCGGGTTCGAGTCCCGCCAGTGGTTGTTTTCATGGAAAAGCATGTGCAGATACATTTTTCTTGAGGAGGAAGACCAACAAGGGCTCAGCCGCTTGTGAGAATGTCTTGTGTGACCGATGTGGCGTCGATGGTGTAACGGTTAGCATGGTTCAAAGCAGTCGACCCGGGTTCAACTCCCGGCCGACGCATGCTTTTTTTCTTGAAGATGTCCTATAAGCCCAACATTTATACTTTCATGGCAATAGAGAATTTGTTTTCTCAGCCGGCCTAGGTAGCTCAGTTGGGAGAGCGTTAGACTGAAGATCTAAAGGTCCCTGGTTCAATCCCGGGTCTGGGCAATCCACCCTTCCGGTGGCTGGCAAGAGTTTTTGAAAACTTCCTTCCTGTTATCAGCTTATTTTTGGCTGAGACTGTGTCCTAAAGAAAGAGGTGTTGATCAGGCATGTTTTCACAATCAAAGTTGAACGGGTACCTTTTCATGTAGCCACTGTGGCCCAATGGATAAGGCATCGGCCTCCTAAAATGCAGAGCAAGCAGCAAATGCTGAGATGACAGCCGGGGATTGCGGGTTCGAGTCCCGCCAGTGGTTTTCATGGAAAAGCATGTGCAGATACATTTTTCTTGAGGAGGAAGACCAACAAGGGCTCAGCCGCTTGTGAGAATGTCTTGTGTGACTGATGTGGCGTCGGTGGTGTAACGGTTAGCATGGTTGCCTTCCAAGCAGTCGACCCGGGTTCGACTCCCGGCCGACGCATGCTTTTTTTCTTGAAGATGTCCTATAAGCCCAACATTTATACTGACATGGCAATAAAGAATTTGTTTTCTCAGCCGGCCTAGGTAGCTCAGTTGGGAGAGCGTTAGACTGAAGATCTAAAGGTCCCTGGTTCAATCCTGGGTCTGGGCAATCCACCCTTCCGGTGGCTGGCAAGAGTTTTTGAAAACTTCCTTCCTGTTATCAGCTAATTTTTGGCTGAGACTGTTTCCTAAAGAAAGAGGTGTTGATCATGCATGTTTTCACAATCAAAGTTGAACGGGTACCTTTTCATGTAGCCACTGTGGCCCAATGGATAAGGCATCGGCCTCCTAAAATGCAGAGCGAGCAGCAATTGCTGAGATGACAGCCGGGGATTGCGGGTTCGAGTCCCGCCAGTGGTTGTTTTCATGGAAAAGCATGTGCAGATACATTTTTCTTGAGGAGGAAGACCAACAAGGGCTCAGCCGCTTGTGAGAATGTCTTGTGTGACCGATGTGGCGTCGATGGTGTAACGGTTGGCATGGTTCAAAGCAGCCGACCCGGGTTCAACTCCCGGCCGACGCATGCTTTTTTTCTTGAAGATGTCCTATAAGCCCAACATTTATACTGACATGGCAATAGAGAATTTGTTTTCTCAGCCGGCCTAGGTAGCTCAGTTGGGAGAGCGTTAGACTGAAGATCTAAAGGTCCCTGGTTCAATCCCGGGTCTGGGCAATCCACCCTTCCGGTGGCTGGCAAGAGTTTTTGAAAACTTCCTTCCTGTTATCAGCTTATTTTTGGCTGAGACTGTGTCCTAAAGAAAGTGGTGTTGATCAGGCATGTTTTCACAATCAAAGTTGAATGGGTACCTTTTCATGTAGCCACTGTGGCCCAATGGACAAGGCATCGGCCTCCTAAAATGCAGAGCAAGCAGCAATTGCTGAGATGACAGCCGGGGATTGCGGGTTCGAGTCCTGCCAGTGGTTGTTTTCATGGAAAAGCATGTGCAGATACATTTTTCTTGAGGAGGAAGACCAACAAGGGCTCAGCCGCTTGTGAGAATGTCTTGTGTGACTGATGTGGCGTCGGTGGTGTAACGGTTAGCATGGTTGCCTTCCAAGCAGTCGACCCGGGTTCGACTCCCGGCCGACGCATGCTTTTTTTCTTGAAGATGTCCTATAAGCCCAACATTTATACTGACATGGCAATAAAGAATTTGTTTTCTCAGCCGGCCTAGGTAGCTCAGTTGGGAGAGCGTTAGACTGAAGATCTAAAGGTCCCTGGTTCAATCCTGGGTCTGGGCAATCCACCATTCCGGTGGCTGGCAAGAGTTTTTGAAAACTTCCTTCCTGTTATCAGCTTATTTTTGGCTGAGACTGTTTCCTAAAGAAAGAGGTGTTGATCAGGCATGTTTTCACAATCAAAGTTGAACGGGTACCTTTTCATGTAGCCACTGTGGCCCAATGGATAAGGCATCGGCCTCCTAAAATGCAGAGCGAGCAGCAATTGCTGAGATGACAGCCGGGGATTGCGGGTTCGAGTCCCGCCAGTGGTTGTTTTCATGGAAAAGCATGTGCAGATACATTTTTCTTGAGGAGGAAGACCAACAAGGGCTCAGCCGCTTGTGAGAATGTCTTGTGTGACTGATGTGGCGTCGGTGGTGTAACGGTTAGCATGGTTGCCTTCCAAGCAGTCGACCCGGGTTCGACTCCCGGCCGACGCATGATTTTTTTCTTGAAGATGTCCTATAAGCCCAACATTTATACTGAAATGGCAATAAAGAATTTGTTTTCTCAGCCGGCCTAGGTAGCTCAGTTGGGAGAGCGTTAGACTGAAAATCTAAAGGTCCCTGGTTCAATCCCGGGTCTGGGCAATCTTTCCGGTGGCTGGCAAGAGTTTTTGAAAACTTCCTTCCTGTTATCAGCTTATTTTTGGCTGAGACTGTTTCCTAAAGAAAGAGGTGTTGATCAGGCATGTTTTCACAATCAAAGTTGAACGGGTACCTTTTCATGTAGCCACTGTGGCCCAATGGATAAGGCATCGGCCTCCTAAAATGCAGAGCAAGCAGCAATTGCTGAGATGACAGCCGGGGATTGCGGGTTCGAGTCCCGCCAGTGGTTGTTTTCTTGGAAAAGCATGTGCAGATACATTTTTCTTGAGGAGGAAGACCAACAAGGGCTCAGCCGCTTGTGAGAATGTCTTGTGTGACCGATGTGGCGTCGATGGTGTAACGGTTAGCATGTTTCAAAGCAGTCGACCCGGGTTCGACTCCCGGCCGACGCATGCTTTTTTTCTTGAAGATGTCCTATAAGCCCAACATTTATACTGACATGGCAATAAAGAATTTGTTTTCTCAGCCGGCCTAGGTAGCTCAGTTGGGAGAGCGTTAGACTGAAGATCTAAAGGTCCCTGGTTCAATCCCGGGTCTGGGCAATCCACCCTTCCGGTGGCTGGCAAGAGTTTTTGAAAACTTCCTTCCTGTTATCAGCTTATTTTTGGCTGAGACTGTTTCCTAAAGAAAGAGGTGTTGATCAGGCATGTTTTCACAATCAAAGTTGAACGGGTACCTTTTCATGTAGCCACTGTGGCCCAATGGATAAGGCATCGGCCTCCTAAAATGCAGAGCGAGCAGCAATTGCTGAGATGACAGCCGGGGATTGCGGGTTCGAGTCCCGCCAGTGGTTGTTTTCATGGAAAAGCATGTGCAGATACATTTTTCTTGAGGAGGAAGACCAACAAGGGCTCAGCCGCTTGTGAGAATGTCTTGTGTGACCGATGTGGCGTCGATGGTGTAACGGTTAGCATGGTTCAAAGCAGTCGACCCGGGTTCAACTCCCGGCCGACGCATGCTTTTTTTCTTGAAGATGTCCTATAAGCCCAACATTCATACTTTCATGGCAATAGAGAATTTGTTTTCTCAGCCGGCCTAGGTAGCTCAGTTGGGAGAGCGTTAGACTGAAGATCTAAAGGTCCCTGGTTCAATCCCGGGTCTGGGCAATCCACCCTTCCGGTGGCTGGCAAGAGTTTTTGAAAACTTCCTTCCTGTTATCAGCTTATTTTTGGCTGAGACTGTTTCCTAAAGAAAGAGGTGTTGATCAGGCATGTTTTCACAATCATAGTTGAACGGGTACCTTTTCATGTAGCCACTGTGGCCCAATGGATAAGGCATCGGCCTCCTAAAATGCAGAGCAAGCAGCAAATGCTGAGATGACAGCCGGGGATTGCGGGTTCGAGTCCCGCCAGTGGTTGTTTTCATGGAAAAGCATGTGCAGATACATTTTTCTTGAGGAGGAAGACCAACAAGGGCTCAGCCGCTTGTGAGAATGTCTTGTGTGACTGATGTGGCGTCGGTGGTGTAACGGTTAGCATGGTTGCCTTCCAAGCAGTCGACCCGGGTTCGACTCCCGGCCGACGCATGCTTTTTTTTCTTGAAGATGTCCTATAAGCCCAACATTTATACTGACATGGCAATAAAGAATTTGTTTTCTCAGCCGGCCTAGGTAGCTCAGTTGGGAGAGCGTTAGACTGAAGATCTAAAGGTCCCTGGTTCAATCCTGGGTCTGGGCAATCCACCCTTCCGGTGGCTGGCAAGAGTTTTTGAAAACTTCCTTCCTGTTATCAGCTTATTTTTGGCTGAGACTGTTTCCTAAAGAAAGAGGTGTTGATCAGGCATGTTTTCACAATCAAAGTTGAACGGGTACCTTTTCATGTAGCCACTGTGGCCCAATGGATAAGGCATCGGCCTCCTAAAATGCAGAGCAAGCAGCAAATGCTGAGATGACAGCCGGGGATTGCGGGTTCGAGTCCCGCCAGTGGTTGTTTTCATGGAAAAGCATGTGCAGATACATTTTTCTTGAGGAGGAAGACCAACAAGGGCTCAGCCGCTTGTGAGAATGTCTTGTGTGACTGATGTGGCGTCGGTGGTGTAACGGTTAGCATGGTTGCCTTCCAAGCAGTCGACCCGGGTTCGACTCCCGGCCGACGCATGCTTTTTTTCTTGAAGATGTCCTATAAGCCCAACATTTATACTGACATGGCAATAAAGAATTTGTTTTCTCAGCCGGCCTAGGTAGCTCAGTTGGGAGAGCGTTAGACTGAAGATCTAAAGGTCCCTGGTTCAATCCCGGGTCTGGGCAATCCACCCTTCCGGTGGCTGGCAAGAGTTTTTGAAAACTTCCTTCCTGTTATCAGCTTATTTTTGGCTGAGACTGTTTCCTAAAGAAAGAGGTGTTGATCAGGCATGTTTTCACAATCAAAGTTGAACGGGTACCTTTTCATGTAGCCACTGTGGCCCAATGGATAAGGCATCGGCCTCCTAAAATGCAGAGCGAGCAGCAATTGCTGAGATGACAGCCGGAGATTGCGGGTTCGAGTCCCGCCAGTGGTTGTTTTCATGGAAAAGCATGTGCAGATACATTTTTCTTGAGGAGGAAGACCAACAAGGGCTCAGCCGCTTGTGAGAATGTCTTGTGTGACCAATGTGGCGTCGATGGTGTAACGGTTAGCATGGTTCAAAGCAGTCGACCCGGGTTCAACTCCCGGCCGACGCATGCTTTTTTTCTTGAAGATGTCCTATAAGCCCAACATTTATACTGACATGGCAATAGAGAATTTGTTTTCTCAGCCGGCCTAGGTAGCTCAGTTGGGAGAGCGTTAGACTGAAGATCTAAAGGTCCCTGGTTCAATCCCGGGTCTGGGCAATCCACCCTTCCGGTGGCTGGCAAGAGTTTTTGAAAACTTCCTTCCTGTTATCAGCTTATTTTTGGCTGAGACTGTGTCCTAAAGAAAGTGGTGTTGATCAGGCATGTTTTCACAATCAAAGTTGAATGGGTACCTTTTCATGTAGCCACTGTGGCCCAATGGACAAGGCATCGGCCTCCTAAAATGCAGAGCAAGCAGCAATTGCTGAGATGACAGCCGGGGATTGCGGGTTCGAGTCCTGCCAGTGGTTGTTTTCATGGAAAAGCATGTGCAGATACATTTTTCTTGAGGAGGAAGACCAACAAGGGCTCAGCCGCTTGTGAGAATGTCTTGTGTGACTGATGTGGCGTCGGTGGTGTAACGGTTAGCATGGTTGCCTTCCAAGCAGTCGACCCGGGTTCGACTCCCGGCCGACGCATGCTTTTTTTCTTGAAGATGTCCTATAAGCCCAACATTTATACTGACATGGCAATAAAGAATTTGTTTTCTCAGCCGGCCTAGGTAGCTCAGTTGGGAGAGCGTTAGACTGAAGATCTAAAGGTCCCTGGTTCAATCCTGGGTCTGGGCAATCCACCATTCCGGTGGCTGGCAAGAGTTTTTGAAAACTTCCTTCCTGTTATCAGCTTATTTTTGGCTGAGACTGTTTCCTAAAGAAAGAGGTGTTGATCAGGCATGTTTTCACAATCAAAGTTGAACGGGTACCTTTTCATGTAGCCACTGTGGCCCAATGGATAAGGCATCGGCCTCCTAAAATGCAGAGCGAGCAGCAATTGCTGAGATGACAGCCGGGGATTGCGGGTTCGAGTCCCGCCAGTGGTTGTTTTCATGGAAAAGCATGTGCAGATACATTTTTCTTGAGGAGGAAGACCAACAAGGGCTCAGCCGCTTGTGAGAATGTCTTGTGTGACTGATGTGGCGTCGGTGGTGTAACGGTTAGCATGGTTGCCTTCCAAGCAGTCGACCCGGGTTCGACTCCCGGCCGACGCATGATTTTTTTCTTGAAGATGTCCTATAAGCCCAACATTTATACTGAAATGGCAATAAAGAATTTGTTTTCTCAGCCGGCCTAGGTAGCTCAGTTGGGAGAGCGTTAGACTGAAAATCTAAAGGTCCCTGGTTCAATCCCGGGTCTGGGCAATCTTTCCGGTGGCTGGCAAGAGTTTTTGAAAACTTCCTTCCTGTTATCAGCTTATTTTTGGCTGAGACTGTTTCCTAAAGAAAGAGGTGTTGATCAGGCATGTTTTCACAATCAAAGTTGAACGGGTACCTTTTCATGTAGCCACTGTGGCCCAATGGATAAGGCATCGGCCTCCTAAAATGCAGAGCAAGCAGCAATTGCTGAGATGACAGCCGGGGATTGCGGGTTCGAGTCCCGCCAGTGGTTGTTTTCTTGGAAAAGCATGTGCAGATACATTTTTCTTGAGGAGGAAGACCAACAAGGGCTCAGCCGCTTGTGAGAATGTCTTGTGTGACCGATGTGGCGTCGATGGTGTAACGGTTAGCATGTTTCAAAGCAGTCGACCCGGGTTCGACTCCCGGCCGACGCATGCTTTTTTTCTTGAAGATGTCCTATAAGCCCAACATTTATACTGACATGGCAATAAAGAATTTGTTTTCTCAGCCGGCCTAGGTAGCTCTGTTGGGAGAGCGTTAGACTGAAGATCTAAAGGTCCCTGGTTCAATCCCGGGTCTGGGCAATCCACCCTTCCGGTGGCTGGCAAGAGTTTTTGAAAACTTCCTTCCTGTTATCAGCTTATTTTTGGCTGAGACTGTTTCCTAAAGAAAGAGGTGTTGATCAGGCATGTTTTCACAATCAAAGTTGAACGGGTACCTTTTCATGTAGCCACTGTGGCCCAATGGATAAGGCATCGGCCTCCTAAAATGCAGAGCGAGCAGCAATTGCTGAGATGACAGCCGGGGATTGCGGGTTCGAGTCCCGCCAGTGGTTGTTTTCATGGAAAAGCATGTGCAGATACATTTTTCTTGAGGAGGAAGACCAACAAGGGCTCAGCCGCTTGTGAGAATGTCTTGTGTGACCGATGTGGCGTCGATGGTGTAACGGTTAGCATGGTTCAAAGCAGTCGACCCGGGTTCAACTCCCGGCCGACGCATGCTTTTTTTCTTGAAGATGTCCTATAAGCCCAACATTCATACTTTCATGGCAATAGAGAATTTGTTTTCTCAGCCGGCCTAGGTAGCTCAGTTGGGAGAGCGTTAGACTGAAGATCTAAAGGTCCCTGGTTCAATCCCGGGTCTGGGCAATCCACCCTTCCGGTGGCTGGCAAGAGTTTTTGAAAACTTCCTTCCTGTTATCAGCTTATTTTTGGCTGAGACTGTTTCCTAAAGAAAGAGGTGTTGATCAGGCATGTTTTCACAATCATAGTTGAACGGGTACCTTTTCATGTAGCCACTGTGGCCCAATGGATAAGGCATCGGCCTCCTAAAATGCAGAGCAAGCAGCAAATGCTGAGATGACAGCCGGGGATTGCGGGTTCGAGTCCCGCCAGTGGTTGTTTTCATGGAAAAGCATGTGCAGATACATTTTTCTTGAGGAGGAAGACCAACAAGGGCTCAGCCGCTTGTGAGAATGTCTTGTGTGACTGATGTGGCGTCGGTGGTGTAACGGTTAGCATGGTTGCCTTCCAAGCAGTCGACCCGGGTTCGACTCCCGGCCGACGCATGCTTTTTTTTCTTGAAGATGTCCTATAAGCCCAACATTTATACTGACATGGCAATAAAGAATTTGTTTTCTCAGCCGGCCTAGGTAGCTCAGTTGGGAGAGCGTTAGACTGAAGATCTAAAGGTCCCTGGTTCAATCCTGGGTCTGGGCAATCCACCCTTCCGGTGGCTGGCAAGAGTTTTTGAAAACTTCCTTCCTGTTATCAGCTTATTTTTGGCTGAGACTGTTTCCTAAAGAAAGAGGTGTTGATCAGGCATGTTTTCACAATCAAAGTTGAACGGGTACCTTTTCATGTAGCCACTGTGGCCCAATGGATAAGGCATCGGCCTCCTAAAATGCAGAGCAAGCAGCAAATGCTGAGATGACAGCCGGGGATTGCGGGTTCGAGTCCCGCCAGTGGTTGTTTTCATGGAAAAGCATGTGCAGATACATTTTTCTTGAGGAGGAAGACCAACAAGGGCTCAGCCGCTTGTGAGAATGTCTTGTGTGACTGATGTGGCGTCGGTGGTGTAACGGTTAGCATGGTTGCCTTCCAAGCAGTCGACCCGGGTTCGACTCCCGGCTGACGCATGCTTTTTTTCTTGAAGATGTCCTATAAGCCCAACATTTATACTGACATGGCAATAAAGAATTTGTTTTCTCAGCCGGCCTAGGTAGCTCAGTTGGGAGAGCGTTAGACTGAAGATCTAAAGGTCCCTGGTTCAATCCTGGGTCTGGGCAATCCACCCTTCCGGTGGCTGGCAAGAGTTTTTGAAAACTTCCTTCCTGTTATCAGCTTATTTTTGGCTGAGACTGTTTCCTAAAGAAAGAGGTGTTGATCAGGCATGTTTTCACAATCAAAGTTGAACGGGTACCTTTTCATGTAGCCACTGTGGCCCAATGGATAAGGCATCGGCCTCCTAAAATGCAGAGCAAGCAGCAAATGCTGAGATGACAGCCGGGGATTGCGGGTTCGAGTCCCGCCAGTGGTTGTTTTCATGGAAAAGCATGTGCAGATACATTTTTCTTGAGGAGGAAGACCAACAAGGGCTCAGCCGCTTGTGAGAATGTCTTGTGTGACTGATGTGGCGTCGGTGGTGTAACGGTTAGCATGGTTGCCTTCCAAGCAGTCGACCCGGGTTCGACTCCCGGCCGACGCATGCTTTTTTTCTTGAAGATGTCCTATAAGCCCAACATTTATACTGACATGGCAATAAAGAATTTGTTTTCTCAGCCGGCCTAGGTAGCTCAGTTGGGAGAGCGTTAGACTGAAGATCTAAAGGTCCCTGGTTCAATCCCGGGTCTGGGCAATCCACCCTTCCGGTGGCTGGCAAGAGTTTTTGAAAACTTCCTTCCTGTTATCAGCTTATTTTTGGCTGAGACTGTGTCCTAAAGAAAGTGGTGTTGATCAGGCATGTTTTCACAATCAAAGTTGAATGGGTACCTTTTCATGTAGCCACTGTGGCCCAATGGATAAGGCATCGGCCTCCTAAAATGCAGAGCAAGCAGCAAATGCTGAGATGACAGCCGGGGATTGCGGGTTCGAGTCCCGCCAGTGGTTGTTTTCATGGAAAAGCATGTGCAGATACATTTTTCTTGAGGAGGAAGACCAACAAGGGCTCAGCCGCTTGTGAGAATGTCTTGTGTGACTGATGTGGCGTCGGTGGTGTAACGGTTAGCATGGTTGCCTTCCAAGCAGTCGACCCGGGTTCGACTCCCGGCCGACGCATGCTTTTTTTCTTGAAGATGTCCTATAAGCCCAACATTTATACTGACATGGCAATAAAGAATTTGTTTTCTCAGCCGGCCTAGGTAGCTCAGTTGGGAGAGCGTTAGACTGAAGATCTAAAGGTCCCTGATTCAATCCTGGGTCTGGGCAATCCACCCTTCCAGTGGCTGGCAAGAGTTTTTGAAAACTTCCTTCCTGTTATCAGCTTATTTTTGGCTGAGACTGTTTCCTAAAGAAAGAGGTGTTGATCAGGCATGTTTTCACAATCAAAGTTGAACGGGTACCTTTTCATGTAGCCACTGTGGCCCAATGGATAAGGCATCGGCCTCCTAAAATGCAGAGCAAGCAGCAAATGCTGAGATGACAGCCGGGGATTGCGGGTTCGAGTCCCGCCAGTGGTTGTTTTCATGGAAAAGCATGTGCAGATACATTTTTCTTGAGGAGGAAGACCAACAAGGGCTCAGCCGCTTGTGAGAATGTCTTGTGTGACTGATGTGGCGTCGGTGGTGTAACGGTTAGCATGGTTGCCTTCCAAGCAGTCGACCCGGGTTCGACTCCCGGCCGACGCATGCTTTTTTTCTTGAAGATGTCCTATAAGCCCAACATTTATACTGACATGGCAATAAAGAATTTGTTTTCTCAGCCGGCCTAGGTAGCTCAGTTGGGAGAGCGTTAGACTGAAGATCTAAAGGTCCCTGGTTCAATCCCGGGTCTGGGCAATCCACCCTTCCGGTGGCTGGCAAGAGTTTTTGAAAACTTCCTTCCTGTTATCAGCTTATTTTTGGCTGAGACTGTTTCCTAAAGAAAGAGGTGTTGATCAGGCATGTTTTCACAATCATAGTTGAACGGGTACCTTTTCATGTAGCCACTGTGGCCCAATGGATAAGGCATCGGCCTCCTAAAATGCAGAGCGAGCAGCAATTGCTGAGATGACAGCCGGGGATGGCGGGTTCGAGTCCCGCCAGTGGTTGTTTTCATGGAAAAGCATGTGCAGATACATTTTTCTTGAGGAGGAAGACCAACAAGGGCTCAGCCGCTTGTGAGAATGTCTTGTGTGATCGATGTGGCGTCGATGGTGTAACGGTTAGCATGGTTCAAAGCAGTCGACCCGGGTTCAACTCCCGGCCGACGCATGCTTTTTTTCTTGAAGATGTCCTATAAGCCCAACATTTATACTTTCATGGCAATAGAGAATTTGTTTTCTCAGCCGGCCTAGGTAGCTCAGTTGGGAGAGCGTTAGACTGAAGATCTAAAGGTCCCTGGTTCAATCCCGGGTCTGGGCAATCCACCCTTCCGGTGGCTGGCAAGAGTTTTTGAAAACTTCCTTCCTGTTATCAGCTTATTTTTGGCTGAGACTGTTTCCTAAAGAAAGAGGTGTTGATCAGGCATGTTTTCACAATCATAGTTGAACAGGTACCTTTTTGAAAACTTCCTTCCTGTTATCAGCTTATTTTTGGCTGAGACTGTTTCCTAAAGAAAGAGGTGTTGATCAGGCATGTTTTCACAATCATAGTTGAACGGGTACCTTTTCATGTAGCCACTGTGGCCCAATGGATAAGGCATCGGCCTCCTAAAATGCAGAGCGAGCAGCAATTGCTGAGATGACAGCCGGGGATGGCGGGTTCGAGTCCCGCCAGTGGTTGTTTTCAGATACATTTTTCTTGAGGAGGAAGACCAACAAGGGCTCAGCCGCTTGTGAGAATGTCTTGTGTGACCGATGTGGCGTCGATGGTGTAACGGTTAGCATGGTTCAAAGCAGTCGACCCGGGTTCAACTCCCGGCCGACGCATGCTTTTTTTCTTGAAGATGTCCTATAAGCCCAACATTTATACTTTCATGGCAATAGAGAATTTGTTTTCTCAGCCGGCCTAGGTAGCTCAGTTGGGAGAGCGTTAGACTGAAGATCTAAAGGTCCCTGGTTCAATCCCGGGTCTGGGCAATCCACCCTTCCGGTGGCTGGCAAGAGTTTTTGAAAACTTCCTTCCTGTTATCAGCTTATTTTTGGCTGAGACTGTTTCCTAAAGAAAGAGGTGTTGATCAGGCATGTTTTCACAATCATAGTTGAACAGGTACCTTTTCATGTAGCCACTGTGGCCCAATGGATAAGGCATCGGCCTCCTAAAATGCAGAGCAAGCAGCAATTGCTGAGATGACAGCCGGGGATTGCGGGTTCGAGTCCCGCCAGTGGTTGTTTTCATGGAAAAGCATGTGCAGATACATTTTTCTTGAGGAGGAAGACCAACAAGGGCTCAGCCGCTTGTGAGAATGTCTTGTGTGACCGATGTGGCGTCGATGGTGTAACGGTTAGCATGGTTCAAAGCAGTCGACCCGGGTTCAACTCCCGGCCGACGCATGCTTTTTTTCTTGAAGATGTCCTATAAGCCCAACATTTATACTTTCATGGCAATAGAGAATTTGTTTTCTCAGCCGGCCTAGGTAGCTCAGTTGGGAGAGCGTTAGACTGAAGATCTAAAGGTCCCTGGTTCAATCCCGGGTCTGGGCAATCCACCCTTCCGGTGGCTGGCAAGAGTTTTTGAAAACTTCCTTCCTGTTATCAGCTTATTTTTGGCTGAGACTGTGTCCTAAAGAAAGAGGTGTTGATCAGGCATGTTTTCACAATCAAAGTTGAACGGGTACCTTTTCATGTAGCCACTGTGGCCCAATGGATAAGGCATCGGCCTCCTAAAATGCAGAGCAAGCAGCAAATGCTGAGATGACAGCCGGGGATTGCGGGTTCGAGTCCCGCCAGTGGTTGTTTTCATGGAAAAGCATGTGCAGATACATTTTTCTTGAGGAGGAAGACCAACAAGGGCTCAGCCGCTTGTGAGAATGTCTTGTGTGACTGATGTGGCGTCGGTGGTGTAACGGTTAGCATGGTTGCCTTCCAAGCAGTCGACCCGGGTTCGACTCCCGGCCGACGCATGCTTTTTTTCTTGAAGATGTCCTATAAGCCCAACATTTATACTGACATGGCAATAAAGAATTTGTTTTCTCAGCCGGCCTAGGTAGCTCAGTTGGGAGAGCGTTAGACTGAAGATCTAAAGGTCCCTGGTTCAATCCCGGGTCTGGGCAATCCACCCTTCCGGTGGCTGGCAAGAGTTTTTGAAAACTTCCTTCCTGTTATCAGCTTATTTTTGGCTGAGACTGTTTCCTAAAGAAAGAGGTGTTGATCAGGCATGTTTTCACAATCATAGTTGAACGGGTACCTTTTCATGTAGCCACTGTGGCCCAATGGATAAGGCATCGGCCTCCTAAAATGCAGAGCGAGCAGCAATTGCTGAGATGACAGCCGGGGATGGCGGGTTCGAGTCCCGCCAGTGGTTGTTTTCATGGAAAAGCATGTGCAGATACATTTTTCTTGAGGAGGAAGACCAACAAGGGCTCAGCCGCTTGTGAGAATGTCTTGTGTGATCGATGTGGCGTCGATGGTGTAACGGTTAGCATGGTTCAAAGCAGTCGACCCGGGTTCAACTCCCGGCCGACGCATGCTTTTTTTCTTGAAGATGTCCTATAAGCCCAACATTTATACTTTCATGGCAATAGAGAATTTGTTTTCTCAGCCGGCCTAGGTAGCTCAGTTGGGAGAGCGTTAGACTGAAGATCTAAAGGTCCCTGGTTCAATCCCGGGTCTGGGCAATCCACCCTTCCGGTGGCTGGCAAGAGTTTTTGAAAACTTCCTTCCTGTTATCAGCTTATTTTTGGCTGAGACTGTTTCCTAAAGAAAGAGGTGTTGATCAGGCATGTTTTCACAATCATAGTTGAACAGGTACCTTTTTGAAAACTTCCTTCCTGTTATCAGCTTATTTTTGGCTGAGACTGTTTCCTAAAGAAAGAGGTGTTGATCAGGCATGTTTTCACAATCATAGTTGAACGGGTACCTTTTCATGTAGCCACTGTGGCCCAATGGATAAGGCATCGGCCTCCTAAAATGCAGAGCGAGCAGCAATTGCTGAGATGACAGCCGGGGATGGCGGGTTCGAGTCCCGCCAGTGGTTGTTTTCAGATACATTTTTCTTGAGGAGGAAGACCAACAAGGGCTCAGCCGCTTGTGAGAATGTCTTGTGTGACCGATGTGGCGTCGATGGTGTAACGGTTAGCATGGTTCAAAGCAGTCGACCCGGGTTCAACTCCCGGCCGACGCATGCTTTTTTTCTTGAAGATGTCCTATAAGCCCAACATTTATACTTTCATGGCAATAGAGAATTTGTTTTCTCAGCCGGCCTAGGTAGCTCAGTTGGGAGAGCGTTAGACTGAAGATCTAAAGGTCCCTGGTTCAATCCCGGGTCTGGGCAATCCACCCTTCCGGTGGCTGGCAAGAGTTTTTGAAAACTTCCTTCCTGTTATCAGCTTATTTTTGGCTGAGACTGTTTCCTAAAGAAAGAGGTGTTGATCAGGCATGTTTTCACAATCATAGTTGAACAGGTACCTTTTCATGTAGCCACTGTGGCCCAATGGATAAGGCATCGGCCTCCTAAAATGCAGAGCAAGCAGCAATTGCTGAGATGACAGCCGGGGATTGCGGGTTCGAGTCCCGCCAGTGGTTGTTTTCATGGAAAAGCATGTGCAGATACATTTTTCTTGAGGAGGAAGACCAACAAGGGCTCAGCCGCTTGTGAGAATGTCTTGTGTGACCGATGTGGCGTCGATGGTGTAACGGTTAGCATGGTTCAAAGCAGTCGACCCGGGTTCAACTCCCGGCCGACGCATGCTTTTTTTCTTGAAGATGTCCTATAAGCCCAACATTTATACTTTCATGGCAATAGAGAATTTGTTTTCTCAGCCGGCCTAGGTAGCTCAGTTGGGAGAGCGTTAGACTGAAGATCTAAAGGTCCCTGGTTCAATCCCGGGTCTGGGCAATCCACCCTTCCGGTGGCTGGCAAGAGTTTTTGAAAACTTCCTTCCTGTTATCAGCTTATTTTTGGCTGAGACTGTGTCCTAAAGAAAGAGGTGTTGATCAGGCATGTTTTCACAATCAAAGTTGAACGGGTACCTTTTCATGTAGCCACTGTGGCCCAATGGATAAGGCATCGGCCTCCTAAAATGCAGAGCAAGCAGCAAATGCTGAGATGACAGCCGGGGATTGCGGGTTCGAGTCCCGCCAGTGGTTGTTTTCATGGAAAAGCATGTGCAGATACATTTTTCTTGAGGAGGAAGACCAACAAGGGCTCAGCCGCTTGTGAGAATGTCTTGTGTGACTGATGTGGCGTCGGTGGTGTAACGGTTAGCATGGTTGCCTTCCAAGCAGTCGACCCGGGTTCGACTCCCGGCCGACGCATGCTTTTTTTCTTGAAGATGTCCTATAAGCCCAACATTTATACTGACATGGCAATAAAGAATTTGTTTTCTCAGCCGGCCTAGGTAGCTCAGTTGGGAGAGCGTTAGACTGAAGATCTAAAGGTCCCTGGTTCAATCCTGTGGCTGGCAAGAGTTTTTGAAAACTTCCTTCCTGTTATCAGCTATTTTTTGGCTGAGACTGTTTCCTAAAGAAAGAGGTGTTGATCAGGCATGTTTTCACAATCAAAGTTGAACGGGTACCTTTTCATGTAGCCACTGTGGCCCAATGGATAAGGCATCGGCCTCCTAAAATGCAGAGCGAGCAGCAATTGCTGAGATGACAGCCGGGGATTGCGGGTTCGAGTCCCGCCAGTGGTTGTTTTCATGGAAAAGCATGTGCAGATACATTTTTCTTGAGGAGGAAGACCAACAAGGGCTCAGCCGCTTGTGAGAATGTCTTGTGTGACCGATGTGGCGTCGATGGTGTAACGGTTAGCATGGTTCAAAGCAGTCGACCCGGGTTCAACTCCCGGCCGACGCATGCTTTTTTTCTTGAAGATGTCCTATAAGCCCAACATTTATACTTTCATGGCAATAGAGAATTTGTTTTCTCAGCCGGCCTAGGTAGCTCAGTTGGGAGAGCGTTAGACTGAAGATCTAAAGGTCCCTGGTTCAATCCCGGGTCTGGGCAATCCACCCTTCCGGTGGCTGGCAAGAGTTTTTGAAAACTTCCTTCCTGTTATCAGCTTATTTTTGGCTGAGACTGTTTCCTAAAGAAAGAGGTGTTGATCAGGCATGTTTTCACAATCATAGTTGAACGGGTACCTTTTCATGTAGCCACTGTGGCCCAATGGATAAGGCATCGGCCTCCTAAAATGCAGAGCGAGCAGCAATTGCTGAGATGACAGCGGGGGATTGCGGGTTCGAGTCCCGCCAGTGGTTGTTTTCATGGAAAAGCATGTGCAGATACATTTTTCTTGAGGAGGAAGACCAACAAGGGCTCAGCCGCTTGTGAGAATGTCTTGTGTGACCGATGTGGCGTCGATGGTGTAACGGTTAGCATGGTTCAAAGCAGTCGACCCGGGTTCAACTCCCGGCCGACGCATGCTTTTTTTCTTGAAGATGTCCTATAAGCCCAACATTTATACTTTCATGGCAATAGAGAATTTGTTTTCTCAGCCGGCCTAGGTAGCTCAGTTGGGAGAGCGTTAGACTGAAGATCTAAAGGTCCCTGGTTCAATCCCGGGTCTGGGCAATCCACCCTTCCGGTGGCTGGCAAGAGTTTTTGAAAACTTCCTTCCTGTTATCAGCTTATTTTTGGCTGAGACTGTGTCCTAAAGAAAGAGGTGTTGATCAGGCATGTTTTCACAATCAAAGTTGAACGGGTACCTTTTCATGTAGCCACTGTGGCCCAATGGATAAGGCATCGGCCTCCTAAAATGCAGAGCGAGCAGCAATTGCTGAGATGACAGCCGGGGATTGCGGGTTCGAGTCCCGCCAGTGGTTGTTTTCATGGAAAAGCATGTGCAGATACATTTTTCTTGAGGAGGAAGACCAACAAGGGCTCAGCCGCTTGTGAGAATGTCTTGTGTGACCGATGTGGCGTCGATGGTGTAACGGTTAGCATGGTTCAAAGCAGTCGACCCGGGTTCAACTCCCGGCCGACGCATGCTTTTTTTCTTGAAGATGTCCTATAAGCCCAACATTTATACTTTCATGGCAATAGAGAATTTGTTTTCTCAGCCGGCCTAGGTAGCTCAGTTGGGAGAGCGTTAGACTGAAGATCTAAAGGTCCCTGGTTCAATCCCGGGTCTGGGCAATCCACCCTTCCGGTGGCTGGCAAGAGTTTTTGAAAACTTCCTTCCTGTTATCAGCTTATTTTTGGCTGAGACTGTGTCCTAAAGAAAGAGGTGTTGATCAGGCATGTTTTCACAATCAAAGTTGAACGGGTACCTTTTCATGTAGCCACTGTGGCCCAATGGATAAGGCATCGGCCTCCTAAAATGCAGAGCAAGCAGCAAATGCTGAGATGACCGCCGGGGATTGCGGGTTCGAGTCCCGCCAGTGGTTGTTTTCATGGAAAAGCATGTGCAGATACATTTTTCTTGAGGAGGAAGACCAACAAGGGCTCAGCCGCTTGTGAGAATGTCTTGTGTGACTGATGTGGCGTTGGTGGTGTAACGGTTAGCATGGTTGCCTTCCAAGCAGTCGACCCGGGTTCGACTCCCGGCCGACGCATGCTTTTTTTCTTGAAGATGTCCTATAAGCCTAACATTTATACTGACATGGCAATAAAGAATTTGTTTTCTCAGCCGGCCTAGGTAGCTCAGTTGGGAGAGCGTTAGACTGAAGATCTAAAGGTCCCTGGTTCAATCCTGGGTCTGGGCAATCCACCCTTCCGGTGGCTGGCAAGAGTTTTTGAAAACTTCCTTCCTGTTATCAGCTAATTTTTGGCTGAGACTGTTTCCTAAAGAAAGAGGTGTTGATCAGGCATGTTTTCACAATCAAAGTTGAACGGGTACCTTTTCATGTAGCCACTGTGGCCCAATGGATAAGGCATCGGCCTCCTAAAATGCAGAGCGAGCAGCAATTGCTGAGATGACAGCCGGGGATTGCGGGTTCGAGTCCCGCCAGTGGTTGTTTTCATGGAAAAGCATGTGCAGATACATTTTTCTTGAGGAGGAAGACCTACAAGGGCTCAGCCGCTTGTGAGAATGTCTTGTGTGACCGATGTGGCGTCGATGGTGTAACGGTTAGCATGGTTCAAAGCAGTCGACCCGGGTTCAACTCCCGGCCGACGCATGCTTTTTTTCTTGAAGATGTCCTATAAGCCCAACATTTATACTTTCATGGCAATAGAGAATTTGTTTTCTCAGCCGGCCTAGGTAGCTCAGTTGGGAGAGCGTTAGACTGAAGATCTAAAGGTCCCTGGTTCAATCCCGGGTCTGGGCAATCCACCCTTCTGGTGGCTGGCAAGAGTTTTTGAAAACTTCCTTCCTGTTATCAGCTTATTTTTGGCTGAGACTGTGTCCTAAAGAAAGAGGTGTTGATCAGGCATGTTTTCACAATCAAAGTTGAACGGGTACCTTTTTATGTAGCCACTGTGGCCCAATGGATAAGGCATCGGCCTCCTAAAATGCAGAGCGAGCAGCAATTGCTGAGATGACAGCCGGGGATTGCGGGTTCGAGTCCCGCCAGTGGTTGTTTTCATGGAAAAGCATGTGCAGATACATTTTTCTTGAGGAGGAAGACCAACAAGGGCTCAGCCGCTTGTGAGAATGTCTTGTGTGACCGATGTGGCGTCGATGGTGTAACGGTTAGCATGGTTCAAAGCAGTCGACCCGGGTTCAACTCCCGGCCGACGCATGCTTTTTTTCTTGAAGATGTCCTATAAGCCCAACATTTATACTTTCATGGCAATAGAGAATTTGTTTTCTCAGCCGGCCTAGGTAGCTCAGTTGGGAGAGCGTTAGACTGAAGATCTAAAGGTCCCTGGTTCAATCCCGGGTCTGGGCAATCCACCCTTGCGGTGGCTGGCAAGAGTTTTTGAAAACTTCCTTCCTGTTATCAGCTTATTTTTGGCTGAGACTGTGTCCTAAAGAAAGAGGTGTTGATCAGGCATGTTTTCACAATCAAAGTTGAATGGGTACCTTTTCATGTAGCCACTGTGGCCCAATGGATAAGGCATCGGCCTCCTAAAATGCAGAGCAAGCAGCAAATGCTGAGATGACAGCCGGGGATTGCGGGTTCGAGTCCCGCCAGTGGTTGTTTTCATGGAAAAGCATGTGCAGATACATTTTTCTTGAGGAGGAAGACCAACAAGGGCTCAGCCGCTTGTGAGAATGTCTTGTGTGACCGATGTGGCGTCGGTGGTGTAACGGTTAGCATGGTTCAAAGCAGTCGACCCGGGTTCAACTCCCGGCCGACGCATGCTTTTTTTCTTGAAGATGTCCTATAAGCCCAACATTTATACTTTCATGGCAATAGAGAATTTGTTTTCTCAGCCGGCCTAGGTAGCTCAGTTGGGAGAGCGTTAGACTGAAGATCTAAAGGTCCCTGGTTCAATCCCGGGTCTGGGCAATCCACCCTTGCGGTGGCTGGCAAGAGTTTTTGAAAACTTCCTTCCTGTTATCAGCTTATTTTTGGCTGAGACTGTGTCCTAAAGAAAGAGGTGTTGATCAGGCATGTTTTCACAATCAAAGTTGAATGGGTACCTTTTCATGTAGCCACTGTGGCCCAATGGATAAGGCATCGGCCTCCTAAAATGCAGAGCAAGCAGCAAATGCTGAGATGACAGCCGGGGATTGCGGGTTCGAGTCCCGCCAGTGGTTGTTTTCATGGAAAAGCATGTGCAGATACATTTTTCTTGAGGAGGAAGACCAACAAGGGCTCAGCCGCTTGTGAGAATGTCTTGTGTGACTGATGTGGCGTCGGTGGTGTAACGGTTAGCATGGTTGCCTTCCAAGCAGTCGACCCGGGTTCGACTCCCGGCCGACGCATGCTTTTTTTCTTGAAGATGTCCTATAAGCCCAACATTTATACTGACATGGCAATAAAGAATTTGTTTTCTCAGCCGGCCTAGGTAGCTCAGTTGGGAGAGTGTTAGACTGAAGATCTAAAGGTCCCTGGTTCAATCCTGGGTCTGGGCAATCCACCCTTCCGGTGGCTGGCAAGAGTTTTTGAAAACTTCCTTCCTGTTATCAGCTTATTTTTGGCTGAGACTGTTTCCTAAAGAAAGAGGTGTTGATCAGGCATGTTTTCACAATCAAAGTTGAACGGGTACCTTTTCATGTAGCCACTGTGGCCCAATGGATAAGGCATCGGCCTCCTAAAATGCAGAGCGAGCAGCAATTGCTGAGATGACAGCCTGGGATTGCGGGTTCGAGTCCCGCCAGTGGTTGTTTTCATGGAAAAGCATGTGCAGATACATTTTTCTTGAGGAGGAAGACCAACAAGGGCTCAGCCGCTTGTGAGAATGTCTTGTGTGACTGATGTGGCGTCGGTGGTGTAACGGTTAGCATGGTTGCCTTCCAAGCAGTCGACCCGGGTTCGACTCCCGGCAGACGCATGCTTTTTTTCTTGAAGATGTCCTATAAGCCCAACATTTATACTGACATGGCAATAAAGAATTTGTTTTCTCAGCCGGCCTAGGTAGCTCAGTTGGGAGAGTGTTAGACTGAAGATCTAAAGGTCCCTGGTTCAATCCTGGGTCTGGGCAATCCACCCTTCCGGTGGCTGGCAAGAGTTTTTGAAAACTTCCTTCCTGTTATCAGCTTATTTTTGGCTGAGACTGTTTCCTAAAGAAAGAGGTGTTGATCAGGCATGTTTTCACAATCAAAGTTGAACGGGTACCTTTTCATGTAGCCACTGTGGCCCAATGGATAAGGCATCGGCCTCCTAAAATGCAGAGCGAGCAGCAATTGCTGAGATGACAGCCGGGGATTGCGGGTTCGAGTCCCGCCAGTGGTTGTTTTCATGGAAAAGCATGTGCAGATACATTTTTCTTGAGGAGGAAGACCAACAAGGGCTCAGCCGCTTGTGAGAATGTCTTGTGTGACTGATGTGGCGTCGGTGGTGTAACGGTTAGCATGGTTGCCTTCCAAGCAGTCGACCCGGGTTCGACTCTCGGCCGACGCATGCTTTTTTTCTTGAAGATGTCCTATAAGCCCAACATTTATACTGACATGGCAATAAAGAATTTGTTTTCTCAGCCGGCCTAGGTAGCTCAGTTGGGAGAGCGTTAGACTGAAGATCTAAAGGTCCCTGGTTCAATCCTGGGTCTGGGCAATCCACCCTTCCGGTGGCTGGCAAGAGTTTTTGAAAACTTCCTTCCTGTTATCAGCTAATTTTTGGCTGAGACTGTTTCCTAAAGAAAGAGGTGTTGATCAGGCATGTTTTCACAATCAAAGTTGAACGGGTACCTTTTCATGTAGCCACTGTGGCCCAATGGATAAGGCATCGGCCTCCTAAAATTCAGAGCGAGCAGCAATTGCTGAGATGACAGCCGGGGATTGCGGGTTCGAGTCCCGCCAGTGGTTGTTTTCATGGAAAAGCATGTGCAGATACATTTTTCTTGAGGAGGAAGACCAACAAGGGCTCAGCCGCTTGTGAGAATGTCTTGTGTGACCGATGTGGCGTCGATGGTGTAACGGTTAGCATGGTTCAAAGCAGTCGACCCGGGTTCAACTCCCGGCCGACGCATGCTTTTTTTCTTGAAGATGTCCTATAAGCCCAACATTTATACTTTCATGGCAATAGAGAATTTGTTTTCTCAGCCGGCCTAGGTAGCTCAGTTGGGAGAGCGTTAGACTGAAGATCTAAAGGTCCCTGGTTCAATCCCGGGTCTGGGCAATCCACCCTTCCGGTGGCTGGCAAGAGTTTTTGAAAACTTCCTTCCTGTTATCAGCTTATTTTTGGCTGAGACTGTTTCCTAAAGAAAGAGGTGTTGATCAGGCATGTTTTCACAATCAAAGTTGAACGGGTACCTTTTCATGTAGCCACTGTGGCCCAATGGATAAGGCATCGGCCTCCTAAAATGCAGAGCGAGCAGCAATTGCTGAGATGACAGCCTGGGATTGCGGGTTCGAGTCCCGCCAGTGGTTGTTTTCATGGAAAAGCATGTGCAGATACATTTTTCTTGAGGAGGAAGACCAACAAGGGCTCAGCCGCTTGTGAGAATGTCTTGTGTGACTGATGTGGCGTCGGTGGTGTAACGGTTAGCATGGTTGCCTTCCAAGCAGTCGACCCGGGTTCGACTCCCGGCCGACGCATGCTTTTTTTCTTGAAGATGTCCTATAAGCCCAACATTTATACTGACATGGCAATAAAGAATTTGTTTTCTCAGCCGGCCTAGGTAGCTCAGTTGGGAGAGCGTTAGACTGAAGATCTAAAGGTCCCTGGTTCAATCCTGGGTCTGGGCAATCCACCCTTCCGGTGGCTGGCAAGAGTTTTTGAAAACTTCCTTCCTGTTATCAGCTAATTTTTGGCTGAGACTGTTTCCTAAAGAAAGAGGTGTTGATCAGGCATGTTTTCACAATCAAAGTTGAACGGGTACCTTTTCATGTAGCCACTGTGGCCCAATGGATAAGGCATCGGCCTCCTAAAATTCAGAGCGAGCAGCAATTGCTGAGATGACAGCCGGGGATTGCGGGTTCGAGTCCCGCCAGTGGTTGTTTTCATGGAAAAGCATGTGCAGATACATTTTTCTTGAGGAGGAAGACCAACAAGGGCTCAGCCGCTTGTGAGAATGTCTTGTGTGACCGATGTGGCGTCGATGGTGTAACGGTTAGCATGGTTCAAACAGTCGACCCGGGTTCAACTCCCGGCCGACGCATGCTTTTTTTCTTGAAGATGTCCTATAAGCCCAACATTTATACTTTCATGGCAATAGAGAATTTGTTTTCTCAGCCGGCCTAGGTAGCTCAGTTGGGAGAGCGTTAGACTGAAGATCTAAAGGTCCCTGGTTCAATCCCGGGTCTGGGCAATCCACCCTTCCGGTGGCTGGCAAGAGTTTTTGAAAACTTCCTTCCTGTTATCAGCTTATTTTTGGCTGAGACTGTTTCCTAAAGAAAGAGGTGTTGATCAGGCATGTTTTCACAATCAAAGTTGAACGGGTACCTTTTCATGTAGCCACTGTGGCCCAATGGATAAGGCATCGGCCTCCTAAAATGCAGAGCGAGCAGCAATTGCTGAGATGACAGCCTGGGATTGCGGGTTCGAGTCCCGCCAGTGGTTGTTTTCATGGAAAAGCATGTGCAGATACATTTTTCTTGAGGAGGAAGACCAACAAGGGCTCAGCCGCTTGTGAGAATGTCTTGTGTGACTGATGTGGCGTCGGTGGTGTAACGGTTAGCATGGTTGCCTTCCAAGCAGTCGACCCGGGTTCGACTCCCGGCCGACGCATGCTTTTTTTCTTGAAGATGTCCTATAAGCCCAACATTTATACTGACATGGCAATAAAGAATTTGTTTTCTCAGCCACTGTGGCCCAATGGATAAGGCATCAGCCTCCTAAAATGCAGAGCGAGCAGCAATTGCTGAGATGACAGCCGGGGATTGCGGGTTCGAGTCCCGCCAGTGGTTGTTTTCATGGAAAAGCATGTGCAGATACATTTTTCTTGAGGAGGAAGACCAACAAGGGCTCAGCCGCTTGTGAGAATGTCTTGTGTGACCGATGTGGCGTCGATGGTGTAACGGTTAGCATGGTTCAAAGCAGTCGACCCGGGTTCAACTCCCGGCCGACGCATGCTTTTTTTCTTGAAGATGTCCTATAAGCCCAACATTTATACTTTCATGGCAATAGAGAATTTGTTTTCTCAGCCGGCCTAGGTAGCTCAGTTGGGAGAGTGTTAGACTGAAGATCTAAAGGTACCTGGTTCAATCCCGGGTCTGGGCAATCCACCCTTCCGGTGGCTGGCAAGAGTTTTTGAAAACTTCCTTCCTGTTATCAGCTTATTTTTGGCTGAGACTGTGTCCTAAAGAAAGAGGTGTTGATCAGGCATGTTTTCACAATCAAAGTTGAACTGGTACCTTTTCATGTAGCCACTGTGGCCCAATGGATAAGGCATCGGCCTCCTAAAATGCAGAGCAAGCAGCAAATGCTGAGATGACAGCCGGGGATTGCGGGTTCGAGTCCCGCCAGTGGTTGTTTTCATGGAAAAGCATGTGCAGATACATTTTTCTTGAGGAGGAAGACCAACAAGGGCTCAGCCGCTTGTGAGAATGTCTTGTGTGACTGATGTGGCGTCGGTGGTGTAACGGTTAGCATGGTTGCCTTCCAAGCAGTCGACCCGGGTTCGACTCCCGGCCGACACATGCTTTTTTTCTTGAAGATGTCCTATAAGCCCAACATTTATACTGACATGGCAATAAAGAATTTGTTTTCTCAGCCGGCCTAGGTAGCTCAGTTGGGAGAGCGTTAGACTGAAGATCTAAAGGTCCCTGGTTCAATCCCGGGTCTGGGCAATCCACCCTTCCGGTGGCTGGCAAGAGTTTTTGAAAACTTCCTTCCTGTTATCAGCTTATTTTTGGCTGAGACTGTTTCCTAAAGAAAGAGGTGTTGATCAGGCATGTTTTCACAATCAAAGTTGAACGGGTACCTTTTCATGTAGCCACTGTGGCCCAATGGATAAGGCATCGGCCTCCTAAAATGCAGAGCAAGCAGCAAATGCTGAGATGACAGCCGGGGATTGCGGGTTCGAGTCCCGCCAGTGGTTGTTTTCATGGAAAAGCATGTGCAGATACATTTTTCTTGAGGAGGAAGACCAACAAGGGCTCAGCCGCTTGTGAGAATGTCTTGTGTGACTGATGTGGCGTCGGTGGTGTAACGGTTAGCATGGTTGCCTTCCAAGCAGTCGACCCGGGTTCGACTCCCGGCCGACGCATGCTTTTTTTCTTGAAGATGTCCTATAAGCCCAACATTTATACTGACATGGCAATAAAGAATTTGTTTTCTCAGCCGGCCTAGGTAGCTCAGTTGGGAGAGCGTTAGACTGAAGATCTAAAGGTCCCTGGTTCAATCCTGGGTCTGGGCAATCCACCCTTCCGGTGGCTGGCAAGAGTTTTTGAAAACTTCCTTCCTGTTATCAGCTTATTTTTGGCTGAGACTGTTTCCTAAAGAAAGAGGTGTTGATCAGGCATGTTTTCACAATCAAAGTTGAACGGGTACCTTTTCATGTAGCCACTGTGGCCCAATGGATAAGGCATCGGCCTCCTAAAATGCAGAGCGAGCAGCAATTGCTGAGATGACAGCCGGGGATTGCGGGTTCGAGTCCCGCCAGTGGTTGTTTTCATGGAAAAGCATGTGCAGATACATTTTTCTTGAGGAGGAAGACCAACAAGGGCTCAGCCGCTTGTGAGAATGTCTTGTGTGACCGATGTGGCGTCGATGGTGTAACGGTTAGCATGGTTCAAAGCAGTCGACCCGGGTTCAACTCCCGGCCGACGCATGCTTTTTTTCTTGAAGATGTCCTATAAGCCCAACATTTATAATTTCATGGCAATAGAGAATTTGTTTTCTCAGCCGGCCTAGGTAGCTCAGTTGGGAGAGCGTTAGACTGAAGATCTAAAGGTCCCTGGTTCAATCCCGGGTCTGGGCAATCCACCCTTCCGGTGGCTGGCAAGAGTTTTTGAAAACTTCCTTCCTGTTATCAGCTTATTTTTGGCTGAGACTGTTTCCTAAAGAAAGAGGTGTTGATCAGGCATGTTTTCACAATCAAAGTTGAACGGGTACCTTTTCATGTAGCCACTGTGGCCCAATGGATAAGGCATCGGCCTCCTAAAATGCAGAGCAAGCAGCAAATGCTGAGATGACAGCCGGGGATTGCGGGTTCGAGTCCCGCCAGTGGTTGTTTTCATGGAAAAGCATGTGCAGATACATTTTTCTTGAGGAGGAAGACCAACAAGGGCTCAGCCGCTTGTGAGAATGTCTTGTGTGACTGATGTGGCGTCGGTGGTGTAACGGTTAGCATGGTTGCCTTCCAAGCAGTCGACCCGGGTTCGACTCCCGGCCGACGCATGCTTTTTTTCTTGAAGATGTCCTATAAGCCCAACATTTATACTGACATGGCAATAAAGAATTTGTTTTCTCAGCCGGCCTAGGTAGCTCAGTTGGGAGAGCGTTAGACTGAAGATCTAAAGGTCCCTGGTTCAATCCTGGGTCTGGGCAATCCACCCTTCCGGTGGCTGGCAAGAGTTTTTGAAAACTTCCTTCCTGTTATCAGCTTATTTTTGGCTGAGACTGTTTCCTAAAGAAAGAGGTGTTGATCAGGCATGTTTTCACAATCAAAGTTGAACGGGTACCTTTTCATGTAGCCACTGTGGCCCAATGGATAAGGCATCGGCCTCCTAAAATGCAGAGCGAGCAGCAATTGCTGAGATGACAGCCGGGGATTGCGGGTTCGTGTCCCGCCAGTGGTTGTTTTCATGGAAAAGCATGTGCAGATACATTTTTCTTGAGGAGGAAGACCAACAAGGGCTCAGCCGCTTGTGAGAATGTCTTGTGTGACCGATGTGGCATCGATGGTGTAACGGTTAGCATGGTTCAAAGCAGTCGACCCGGGTTCAACTCCCGGCCGACGCATGCTTTTTTTCTTGAAGATGTCCTATAAGCCCAACATTTATACTTTCATGGCAATAGAGAATTTGTTTTCTCAGCCGGCCTAGGTAGCTCAGTTGGGAGAGCGTTAGACTGAAGATCTAAAGGTCCCTGGTTCAATCCCGGGTCTGGGCAATCCACCCTTCCGGTGGCTGGCAAGAGTTTTTGAAAACTTCCTTCCTGTTATCAGCTTATTTTTGGCTGAGACTGTGTCCTAAAGAAAGAGGTGTTGATCAGGCATGTTTTCACAATCAAAGTTGAACGGGTACCTTTTCATGTAGCCACTGTGGCCCAATGGATAAGGCATCGGCCTCCTAAAATGCAGAGCGAGCAGCAATTGCTGAGATGACAGCTGGGGATTGCGGGTTCGAGTCCCGCCAGTGGTTGTTTTCATGGAAAAGCATGTGCAGATACATTTTTCTTGAGGAGGAAGACCAACAAGGGCTCAGCCGCTTGTGAGAATGTCTTGTGTGACCGATGTGGCGTCGATGGTGTAACGGTTAGCATGGTTCAAAGCAGTTGACCCGGGTTCAACTCCCGGCCGACGCATGCTTTTTTTCTTGAAGATGTCCTATAAGCCCAACATTTATACTTTCATGGCAATAAAGAATTTGTTTTCTCAGCCGGCCTAGGTAGCTCAGTTGGGAGAGCGTTAGACTGAAGATCTAAAGGTCCCTGGTTCAATCCCGGGTCTGGGCAATCCACCCTTCCGGTGGCTGGCAAGAGTTTTTGAAAACTTCCTTCCTGTTATCAGCTTATTTTTGGCTGAGACTGTGTCCTAAAGAAAGAGGTGTTGATCAGGCATGTTTTCACAATCAAAGTTGAACGGGTACCTTTTCATGTAGCCACTGTGGCCCAATGGATAAGGCATCGGCCTCCTAAAATGCAGAGCAAGCAGCAAATGCTGAGATGACAGCCGGGGATTGCGGGTTCGAGTCCCGCCAGTGGTTGTTTTCATGGAAAAGCATGTGCAGATACATTTTTCTTGAGGAGGAAGACCAACAAGGGCTCAGCCGCTTGTGAGAATGTCTTGTGTGACTGATGTGGCGTCGGTGGTGTAACGGTTAGCATGGTTGCCTTCCAAGCAGTCGACCCGGGTTCGACTCCCGGCCGACGCATGCTTTTTTTCTTGAAGATGTCCTATAAGCCCAACATTTATACTGACATGGCAATGAAGAATTTGTTTTCTCAGCCGGCCTAGGTAGCTCAGTTGGGAGAGCGTTAGACTGAAGATCTAAAGGTCCCTGGTTCAATCCCGGGTCTGGGCAATCCACCCTTCCGGTGGCTGGCAAGAGTTTTTGAAAACTTCCTTCCTGTTATCAGCTTATTTTTGGCTGAGACTGTTTCCTAAAGAAAGAGGTGTTGATCAGGCATGTTTTCACAATCAAAGTTGAACGGGTACCTTTTCATGTAGCCACTGTGGCCCAATGGATAAGGCATCGGCCTCCTAAAATGCAGAGCGAGCAGCAATTGCTGAGATGACAGCCGGGGATTGCGGGTTCGAGTCCCGCCAGTGGTTGTTTTCATGGAAAAGCATGTGCAGATACATTTTTCTTGAGGAGGAAGACCAACAAGGGCTCAGCCGCTTGTGAGAATGTCTTGTGTGACCGATGTGGCGTCGATGGTGTAACGGTTAGCATGGTTCAAAGCAGTCGACCCGGGTTCAACTCCCGGCCGACGCATGCTTTTTTTCTTGAAGATGTCCTATAAGCCCAACATTTATAATTTCATGGCAATAGAGAATTTGTTTTCTCAGCCGGCCTAGGTAGCTCAGTTGGGAGAGCGTTAGACTGAAGATCTAAAGGTCCCTGGTTCAATCCCGGGTCTGGGCAATCCACCCTTCCGGTGGCTGGCAAGAGTTTTTGAAAACTTCCTTCCTGTTATCAGCTTATTTTTGGCTGAGACTGTGTCCTAAAGAAAGAGGTGTTGATCAGGCATGTTTTCACAATCAAAGTTGAACGGGTACCTTTTCATGTAGCCACTGTGGCCCAATGGATAAGGCATCGGCCTCCTAAAATGCAGAGCAAGCAGCAAATGCTGAGATGACAGCCGGGGATTGCAGGTTCGAGTCCCGCCAGTGGTTGTTTTCATGGAAAAGCATGTGCAGATACATTTTTCTTGAGGAGGAAGACCAACAAGGGCTCAGCCGCTTGTGAGGATGTCTTGTGTGACTGATGTGGCGTCGGTGGTGTAACGGTTAGCATGGTTGCCTTCCAAGCAGTCGACCCGGGTTCGACTCCCGGCCGACGCATGCTTTTTTTCTTGAAGATGTCCTATAAGCCCAACATTTATACTGACATGGCAATAAAGAATTTGTTTTCTCAGCCACTGTGGCCCAATGGATAAGGCATCGGCCTCCTAAGATGCAGAGCGAGCAGCAATTGCTGAGATGACAGCCGGGGATTGCGGGTTCGAGTCCCGCCAGTGGTTGTTTTCATGGAAAAGCATGTGCAGATACATTTTTCTTGAGGAGGAAGACCAACAAGGGCTCAGCCGCTTGTGAGAATGTCTTGTGTGACCGATGTGGCGTCGATGGTGTAACGGTTAGCATGGTTCAAAGCAGTCGACCCGGGTTCAACTCCCGGCCGAGGCATGCTTTTTTTCTTGAAGATGTCCTATAAGCCCAACATTTATACTTTCATGGCAATAGAGAATTTGTTTTCTCAGCCGGCCTAGGTAGCTCAGTTGGGAGAGCGTTAGACTGAAGATCTAAAGGTCCCTGGTTCAATCCCGGGTCTGGGCAATCCACCCTTCCGGTGGCTGGCAAGAGTTTTTGAAAACTTCCTTCCTGTTATCAGCTTATTTTTGGCTGAGACTGTGTCCTAAAGAAAGAGGTGTTGATCAGGCATGTTTTCACAATCAAAGTTGAACGGGTACCTTTTCATGTAGCCACTGTGGCCCAATGGATAAGGCATCGGCCTCCTAAAATGCAGAGCGAGCAGCAATTGCTGAGATGACAGCCGGGGATTGCGGGTTCGAGTCCCGCCAGTGGTTGTTTTCATGGAAAAGCATGTGCAGATACATTTTTCTTGAGGAGGAAGACCAACAAGGGCTCAGCCGCTTGTGAGAATGTCTTGTGTGACTGATGTGGCGTCGGTGGTGTAACGGTTAGCATGGTTGCCTTCCAAGCAGTCGACCCGGGTTCGACTCCCGGCCGACGCATGCTTTTTTTCTTGAAGATGTCCTATAAGCCCAACATTTATACTGACATGGCAATAAAGAATTTGTTTTCTCAGCCGGCCTAGGTAGCTCAGTTGGGAGAGCGTTAGACTGAAGATCTAAAGGTCCCTGGTTCAATCCCGGGTCTGGGCAATCCACCCTTCCGGTGGCTGGCAAGAGTTTTTAAAAACTTCCTTCCTGTTATCAGCTTATTTTTGGCTGAGACTGTTTCCTAAAGAAAGAGGTGTTGATCAGGCATGTTTTCACAATCAAAGTTGAACGGGTACCTTTTCATGTAGCCACTGTGGCCCAATGGATAAGGCATCGGCCTCCTAAAATGCAGAGCAAGCAGCAATTGCTGAGATGACAGCCGGGGATTGCGGGTTCGAGTCCCGCCAGTGGTTGTTTTCATGGAAAAGCATGTGCAGATACATTTTTCTTGAGGAGGAAGACCAACAAGGGCTCAGCTGCTTGTGAGAATGTCTTGTGTGACCGATGTGGCGTCGGTGGTGTAACGGTTAGCATGGTTCAAAGCAGTCGACCCGGGTTCGACTCCCGGCCAACGCATGCTTTTTTTTTTGAAGATGTCCTATAAGCCCAACATTTATACTGACATGGCAATAAAGAATTTGTTTTCTCAGCCGGCCTAGGTAGCTCAGTTGGGAGAGCGTTAGACTGAAGATCTAAAGGTCCCTGGTTCAATCCCGGGTCTGGGCAATCCACCCTTCCGGTGGCTGGCAAGAGTTTTTGAAAACTTCCTTCCTGTTATCAGCTTATTTTTGGCTGAGACTGTGTCCTAAAGAAAGAGGTGTTGATCAGGCATGTTTTCACAATCAAAGTTGAACGGGTACCTTTTCATGTAGCCACTGTGGCCCAATGGATAAGGCATCGGCCTCCTAAAATGCAGAGCAAGCAGCAAATGCTGAGATGACAGCCGGGGATTGCGGGTTCGAGTCCCGCCAGTGGTTGTTTTCATGGAAAAGCATGTGCAGATACATTTTTCTTGAGGAGGAAGACCAACAAGGGCTCAGCCGCTTGTGAGAATGTCTTGTGTGACTGATGTGGCGTCGGTGGTGTAACGGTTAGCATGGTTGCCTTCCAAGCAGTCGACCCGGGTTCGACTCCCGGCCGACGCATGCTTTTTTTCTTGAAGATGTCCTATAAGCCCAACATTTATACTGACATGGCAATGAAGAATTTGTTTTCTCAGCCGGCCTAGGTAGCTCAGTTGGGAGAGCGTTAGACTGAAGATCTAAAGGTCCCTGGTTCAATCCCGGGTCTGGGCAATCCACCCTTCCGGTGGCTGGCAAGAGTTTTTGAAAACTTCCTTCCTGTTATCAGCTTATTTTTGGCTGAGACTGTTTCCTAAAGAAAGAGGTGTTGATCAGGCATGTTTTCACAATCAAAGTTGAACGGGTACCTTTTCATGTAGCCACTGTGGCCCAATGGATAAGGCATCGGCCTCCTAAAATGCAGAGCGAGCAGCAATTGCTGAGATGACAGCCGGGGATTGCGGGTTCGAGTCCCGCCAGTGGTTGTTTTCATGGAAAAGCATGTGCAGATACATTTTTCTTGAGGAGGAAGACCAACAAGGGCTCAGCCGCTTGTGAGAATGTCTTGTGTGACCGATGTGGCGTCGATGGTGTAACGGTTAGCATGGTTCAAAGCAGTCGACCCAGGTTCAACTCCCGGCCGACGCATGCTTTTTTTCTTGAAGATGTCCTATAAGCCCAACATTTATAATTTCATGGCAATAGAGAATTTGTTTTCTCAGCCGGCCTAGGTAGCTCAGTTGGGAGAGCGTTAGACTGAAGATCTAAAGGTCCCTGGTTCAATCCCGGGTCTGGGCAATCCACCCTTCCGGTGGCTGGCAAGAGTTTTTGAAAACTTCCTTCCTGTTATCAGCTTATTTTTGGCTGAGACTGTGTCCTAAAGAAAGAGGTGTTGATCAGGCATGTTTTCACAATCAAAGTTGAACGGGTACCTTTTCATGTAGCCACTGTGGCCCAATGGATAAGGCATCGGCCTCCTAAAATGCAGAGCAAGCAGCAAATGCTGAGATGACAGCCGGGGATTGCAGGTTCGAGTCCCGCCAGTGGTTGTTTTCATGGAAAAGCACGTGCAGATACATTTTTCTTGAGGAGGAAGACCAACAAGGGCTCAGCCGCTTGTGAGAATGTCTTGTGTGACTGATGTGGCGTCGGTGGTGTAACGGTTAGCATGGTTGCCTTCCAAGCAGTCGACCCGGGTTCGACTCCCGGCCGACGCATGCTTTTTTTCTTGAAGATGTCCTATAAGCCCAACATTTATACTGACATGGCAATAAAGAATTTGTTTTCTCAGCCACTGTGGCCCAATGGATAAGGCATCGGCCTCCTAAGATGCAGAGCGAGCAGCAATTGCTGAGATGACAGCCGGGGATTGCGGGTTCGAGTCCCGCCAGTGGTTGTTTTCATGGAAAAGCATGTGCAGATACATTTTTCTTGAGGAGGAAGACCAACAAGGGCTCAGCCGCTTGTGAGAATGTCTTGTGTGACCGATGTGGCGTCGATGGTGTAACGGTTAGCATGGTTCAAAGCAGTCGACCCGGGTTCAACTCCCGGCCGAGGCATGCTTTTTTTCTTGAAGATGTCCTATAAGCCCAACATTTATACTTTCATGGCAATAGAGAATTTGTTTTCTCAGCCGGCCTAGGTAGCTCAGTTGGGAGAGCGTTAGACTGAAGATCTAAAGGTCCCTGGTTCAATCCCGGGTCTGGGCAATCCACCCTTCCGGTGGCTGGCAAGAGTTTTTGAAAACTTCCTTCCTGTTATCAGCTTATTTTTGGCTGAGACTGTGTCCTAAAGAAAGAGGTGTTGATCAGGCATGTTTTCACAATCAAAGTTGAACGGGTACCTTTTCATGTAGCCACTGTGGCCCAATGGATAAGGCATCGGCCTCCTAAAATGCAGAGCGAGCAGCAATTGCTGAGATGACAGCCAGGGATTGCGGGTTCGAGTCCCGCCAGTGGTTGTTTTCATGGAAAAGCATGTGCAGATACATTTTTCTTGAGGAGGAAGACCAACAAGGGCTCAGCCGCTTGTGAGAATGTCTTGTGTGACTGATGTGGCGTCGGTGGTGTAACGGTTAGCATGGTTGCCTTCCAAGCAGTCGACCCGGGTTCGACTCCCGGCCGACGCATGCTTTTTTTCTTGAAGATGTCCTATAAGCCCAACATTTATACTGACATGGCAATAAAGAATTTGTTTTCTCAGCCGGCCTAGGTAGCTCAGTTGGGAGAGCGTTAGACTGAAGATCTAAAGGTCCCTGGTTCAATCCCGGGTCTGGGCAATCCACCCTTCCGGTGGCTGGCAAGAGTTTTTGAAAACTTCCTTCCTGTTATCAGCTTATTTTTGGCTGAGACTGTTTCCTAAAGAAAGAGGTGTTGATCAGGCATGTTTTCACAATCAAAGTTGAACGGGTACCTTTTCATGTAGCCACTGTGGCCCAATGGATAAGGCATCGGCCTCCTAAAATGCAGAGCAAGCAGCAATTGCTGAGATGACAGCCGGGGATTGCGGGTTCGAGTCCCGCCAGTGGTTGTTTTCATGGAAAAGCATGTGCAGATACATTTTTCTTGAGGAGGAAGACCAACAAGGGCTCAGCTGCTTGTGAGAATGTCTTGTGTGACCGATGTGGCGTCGGTGGTGTAACGGTTAGCATGGTTCAAAGCAGTCGACCCGGGTTCGACTCCCGGCCAACACATGCTTTTTTTTTTGAAGATGTCCTATAAGCCCAACATTTATACTGACATGGCAATAAAGAATTTGTTTTCTCAGCCGGCCTAGGTAGCTCAGTTGGGAGAGCGTTAGACTGAAGATCTAAAGGTCCCTGGTTCAATCCCGGGTCTGGGCAATCCACCCTTCCGGTGGCTGGCAAGAGTTTTTGAAAACTTCCTTCCTGTTATCAGCTTATTTTTGGCTGAGACTGTGTCCTAAAGAAAGAGGTGTTGATCAGGCATGTTTTCACAATCAAAGTTGAACTGGTACCTTTTTATGTAGCCACTGTGGCCCAATGGATAAGGCATCGGCCTCCTAAAATGCAGAGCAAGCAGCAAATGCTGAGATGACAGCCGGGGATTGCGGGTTCGAGTCCCGCCAGTGGTTGTTTTCATGGAAAAGCATGTGCAGATACATTTTTCTTGAGGAGGAAGACCAACAAGGGCTCAGACGCTTGTGAGAATGTCTTGTGTGACCGATGTGGCGTCGGTGGTGTAACGGTTAGCATGGTTCAAAGCAGTCGACCCTGGTTCAACTCCCGGCCGACGCATGCTTTTTTTCTTGAAGATGTCCTATACGCCCAACATTTATACTGACATGGCAATAAAGAATTTGTTTTCTCAGCCGGCCTAGGTAGCTCAGTTGGGAGAGCGTTAGACTGAAGATCTAAAGGTCCCTGGTTCAATCCCGGGTCTGGGCAATCCACCCTTCCGGTGGCTGGCAAGAGTTTTTGAAAACTTCCTTCCTGTTATCAGCTTATTTTTGGCTGAGACTGTTTCCTAAAGAAAGAGGTGTTGATCAGGCATGTTTTCACAATCAAAGTTGAACTGGTACCTTTTCATGTAGCCACTGTGGCCCAATGGATAAGGCATCGGCCTCCTAAAATGCAGAGCGAGCAGCAATTGCTGAGATGACAGCCGGGGATTGCGGGTTCGTGTCCCGCCAGTGGTTGTTTTCATGGAAAAGCATGTGCAGATACATTTTTCTTGAGGAGGAAGACCAACAAGGGCTCAGCCGCTTGTGAGAATGTCTTGTGTGACTGATGTGGCGTCGATGGTGTAACGGTTAGCATGGTTCAAAGCAGTCGACCCTGGTTCAACTCCCGGCCGACGCATGCTTTTTTTCTTGAAGATGTCCTATAAGCCCAACATTTATACTGACATGGCAATAAAGAATTTGTTTTCTCAGCCGGCCTAGGTAGCTCAGTTGGGAGAGCATTAGACTGAAGATCTAAAGGTCCCTGGTTCAATCCCGGGTCTGGGCAATCCACCCTTCCGGTGGCTGGCAAGAGTTTTTGAAAACTTCCTTCCTGTTATCAGCTTATTTTTGGCTGAGACTGTTTCCTAAAGAAAGAGGTGTTGATCAGGCATGTTTTCACAATCAAAGTTGAACGGGTACCTTTTCATGTAGCCACTGTGGCCCAATGGATAAGGCATCGGCCTCCTAAAATGCAGAGCGAGCAGCAATTGCTGAGATGACAGCCGGGGATTGCGGGTTCGTGTCCCGCCAGTGGTTGTTTTCATGGAAAAGCATGTGCAGATACATTTTTCTTGAGGAGGAAGACCAACAAGGGCTCAGCCGCTTGTGAGAATGTCTTGTGTGACCGATGTGGCGTCGATGGTGTAACGGTTAGCATGGTTCAAAGCAGTCGACCCGGGTTCAACTCCCGGCCGACGCATGCTTTTTTTCTTGAAGATGTCCTATAAGCCCAACATTTATAATTTCATGGCAATAGAGAATTTGTTTTCTCAGCCGGCCTAGGTAGCTCAGTTGGGAGAGCGTTAGACTGAAGATCTAAAGGTCCCTGGTTCAATCCCGGGTCTGGGCAATCCACCCTTCCGGTGGCTGGCAAGAGTTTTTGAAAACTTCCTTCCTGTTATCAGCTTATTTTTGGCTGAGACTGTGTCCTAAAGAAAGAGGTGTTGATCAGGCATGTTTTCACAATCAAAGTTGAACGGGTACCTTTTCATGTAGCCACTGTGGCCCAATGGATAAGGCATCGGCCTCCTAAAATGCAGAGCAAGCAGCAAATGCTGAGATGACAGCCGGGGATTGCAGGTTCGAGTCCCGCCAGTGGTTGTTTTCATGGAAAAGCATGTGCAGATACATTTTTCTTGAGGAGGAAGACCAACAAGGGCTCAGCCGCTTGTGAGGATGTCTTGTGTGACTGATGTGGCGTCGGTGGTGTAACGGTTAGCATGGTTGCCTTCCAAGCAGTCGACCCGGGTTCGACTCCCGGCTGACGCATGCTTTTTTTCTTGAAGATGTCCTATAAGCCCAACATTTATACTGACATGGCAATAAAGAATTTGTTTTCTCAGCCACTGTGGCCCAATGGATAAGGCATCGGCCTCCTAAGATGCAGAGCGAGCAGCAATTGCTGAGATGACAGCCGGGGATTGCGGGTTCGAGTCCCGCCAGTGGTTGTTTTCATGGAAAAGCATGTGCAGATACATTTTTCTTGAGGAGGAAGACCAACAAGGGCTCAGCCGCTTGTGAGAATGTCTTGTGTGACCGATGTGGCGTCGATGGTGTAACGGTTAGCATGGTTCAAAGCAGTCGACCCGGGTTCAACTCCCGGCCGAGGCATGCTTTTTTTCTTGAAGATGTCCTATAAGCCCAACATTTATACTTTCATGGCAATAGAGAATTTGTTTTCTCAGCCGGCCTAGGTAGCTCAGTTGGGAGAGCGTTAGACTGAAGATCTAAAGGTCCCTGGTTCAATCCCGGGTCTGGGCAATCCACCCTTCCGGTGGCTGGCAAGAGTTTTTGAAAACTTCCTTCCTGTTATCAGCTTATTTTTGGCTGAGACTGTGTCCTAAAGAAAGAGGTGTTGATCAGGCATGTTTTCACAATCAAAGTTGAACGGGTACCTTTTCATGTAGCCACTGTGGCCCAATGGATAAGGCATCGGCCTCCTAAAATGCAGAGCGAGCAGCAATTGCTGAGATGACAGCCGGGGATTGCGGGTTCGAGTCCCGCCAGTGGTTGTTTTCATGGAAAAGCATGTGCAGATACATTTTTCTTGAGGAGGAAGACCAACAAGGGCTCAGCCGCTTGTGAGAATGTCTTGTGTGACTGATGTGGCGTCGGTGGTGTAACGGTTAGCATGGTTGCCTTCCAAGCAGTCGACCCGGGTTCGACTCCCGGCCGACGCATGCTTTTTTTCTTGAAGATGTCCTATAAGCCCAACATTTATACTGACATGGCAATAAAGAATTTGTTTTCTCAGCCGGCCTAGGTAGCTCAGTTGGGAGAGCGTTAGACTGAAGATCTAAAGGTCCCTGGTTCAATCCCGGGTCTGGGCAATCCACCCTTCCGGTGGCTGGCAAGAGTTTTTAAAAACTTCCTTCCTGTTATCAGCTTATTTTTGGCTGAGACTGTTTCCTAAAGAAAGAGGTGTTGATCAGGCATGTTTTCACAATCAAAGTTGAACGGGTACCTTTTCATGTAGCCACTGTGGCCCAATGGAT
The DNA here is from genome assembly GCA_932294295.1 of Alitta virens. Taxonomy (NCBI): domain Eukaryota; kingdom Metazoa; phylum Annelida; class Polychaeta; order Phyllodocida; family Nereididae; genus Alitta; species Alitta virens. The sequence goes on from OW028576.1 coordinate 13,421,567, forward strand.
AAGGCATCGGCCTCCTAAAATGCAGAGCAAGCAGCAATTGCTGAGATGACAGCCGGGGATTGCGGGTTCGAGTCCCGCCAGTGGTTGTTTTCATGGAAAAGCATGTGCAGATACATTTTTCTTGAGGAGGAAGACCAACAAGGGCTCAGCTGCTTGTGAGAATGTCTTGTGTGACCGATGTGGCGTCGGTGGTGTAACGGTTAGCATGGTTCAAAGCAGTCGACCCGGGTTCGACTCCCGGCCAACGCATGCTTTTTTTTTTGAAGATGTCCTATAAGCCCAACATTTATACTGACATGGCAATAAAGAATTTGTTTTCTCAGCCGGCCTAGGTAGCTCAGTTGGGAGAGCGTTAGACTGAAGATCTAAAGGTCCCTGGTTCAATCCCGGGTCTGGGCAATCCACCCTTCCGGTGGCTGGCAAGAGTTTTTGAAAACTTCCTTCCTGTTATCAGCTTATTTTTGGCTGAGACTGTGTCCTAAAGAAAGAGGTGTTGATCAGGCATGTTTTCACAATCAAAGTTGAACGGGTACCTTTTCATGTAGCCACTGTGGCCCAATGGATAAGGCATCGGCCTCCTAAAATGCAGAGCAAGCAGCAAATGCTGAGATGACAGCCGGGGATTGCGGGTTCGAGTCCCGCCAGTGGTTGTTTTCATGGAAAAGCATGTGCAGATACATTTTTCTTGAGGAGGAAGACCAACAAGGGCTCAGCCGCTTGTGAGAATGTCTTGTGTGACTGATGTGGCGTCGGTGGTGTAACGGTTAGCATGGTTGCCTTCCAAGCAGTCGACCCGGGTTCGACTCCCGGCCGACGCATGCTTTTTTTCTTGAAGATGTCCTATAAGCCCAACATTTATACTGACATGGCAATGAAGAATTTGTTTTCTCAGCCGGCCTAGGTAGCTCAGTTGGGAGAGCGTTAGACTGAAGATCTAAAGGTCCCTGGTTCAATCCCGGGTCTGGGCAATCCACCCTTCCGGTGGCTGGCAAGAGTTTTTGAAAACTTCCTTCCTGTTATCAGCTTATTTTTGGCTGAGACTGTTTCCTAAAGAAAGAGGTGTTGATCAGGCATGTTTTCACAATCAAAGTTGAACGGGTACCTTTTCATGTAGCCACTGTGGCCCAATGGATAAGGCATCGGCCTCCTAAAATGCAGAGCGAGCAGCAATTGCTGAGATGACAGCCGGGGATTGCGGGTTCGAGTCCCGCCAGTGGTTGTTTTCATGGAAAAGCATGTGCAGATACATTTTTCTTGAGGAGGAAGACCAACAAGGGCTCAGCCGCTTGTGAGAATGTCTTGTGTGACCGATGTGGCGTCGATGGTGTAACGGTTAGCATGGTTCAAAGCAGTCGACCCGGGTTCAACTCCCGGCCGACGCATGCTTTTTTTCTTGAAGATGTCCTATAAGCCCAACATTTATAATTTCATGGCAATAGAGAATTTGTTTTCTCAGCCGGCCTAGGTAGCTCAGTTGGGAGAGCGTTAGACTGAAGATCTAAAGGTCCCTGGTTCAATCCCGGGTCTGGGCAATCCACCCTTCCGGTGGCTGGCAAGAGTTTTTGAAAACTTCCTTCCTGTTATCAGCTTATTTTTGGCTGAGACTGTGTCCTAAAGAAAGAGGTGTTGATCAGGCATGTTTTCACAATCAAAGTTGAACGGGTACCTTTTCATGTAGCCACTGTGGCCCAATGGATAAGGCATCGGCCTCCTAAAATGCAGAGCAAGCAGCAAATGCTGAGATGACAGCCGGGGATTGCAGGTTCGAGTCCCGCCAGTGGTTGTTTTCATGGAAAAGCACGTGCAGATACATTTTTCTTGAGGAGGAAGACCAACAAGGGCTCAGCCGCTTGTGAGAATGTCTTGTGTGACTGATGTGGCGTCGGTGGTGTAACGGTTAGCATGGTTGCCTTCCAAGCAGTCGACCCGGGTTCGACTCCCGGCCGACGCATGCTTTTTTTCTTGAAGATGTCCTATAAGCCCAACATTTATACTGACATGGCAATAAAGAATTTGTTTTCTCAGCCACTGTGGCCCAATGGATAAGGCATCGGCCTCCTAAGATGCAGAGCGAGCAGCAATTGCTGAGATGACAGCCGGGGATTGCGGGTTCGAGTCCCGCCAGTGGTTGTTTTCATGGAAAAGCATGTGCAGATACATTTTTCTTGAGGAGGAAGACCAACAAGGGCTCAGCCGCTTGTGAGAATGTCTTGTGTGACCGATGTGGCGTCGATGGTGTAACGGTTAGCATGGTTCAAAGCAGTCGACCCGGGTTCAACTCCCGGCCGAGGCATGCTTTTTTTCTTGAAGATGTCCTATAAGCCCAACATTTATACTTTCATGGCAATAGAGAATTTGTTTTCTCAGCCGGCCTAGGTAGCTCAGTTGGGAGAGCGTTAGACTGAAGATCTAAAGGTCCCTGGTTCAATCCCGGGTCTGGGCAATCCACCCTTCCGGTGGCTGGCAAGAGTTTTTGAAAACTTCCTTCCTGTTATCAGCTTATTTTTGGCTGAGACTGTGTCCTAAAGAAAGAGGTGTTGATCAGGCATGTTTTCACAATCAAAGTTGAACGGGTACCTTTTCATGTAGCCACTGTGGCCCAATGGATAAGGCATCGGCCTCCTAAAATGCAGAGCGAGCAGCAATTGCTGAGATGACAGCCGGGGATTGCGGGTTCGAGTCCCGCCAGTGGTTGTTTTCATGGAAAAGCATGTGCAGATACATTTTTCTTGAGGAGGAAGACCAACAAGGGCTCAGCCGCTTGTGAGAATGTCTTGTGTGACTGATGTGGCGTCGGTGGTGTAACGGTTAGCATGGTTGCCTTCCAAGCAGTCGACCCGGGTTCGACTCCCGGCCGACGCATGCTTTTTTTCTTGAAGATGTCCTATAAGCCCAACATTTATACTGACATGGCAATAAAGAATTTGTTTTCTCAGCCGGCCTAGGTAGCTCAGTTGGGAGAGCGTTAGACTGAAGATCTAAAGGTCCCTGGTTCAATCCCGGGTCTGGGCAATCCACCCTTCCGGTGGCTGGCAAGAGTTTTTGAAAACTTCCTTCCTGTTATCAGCTTATTTTTGGCTGAGACTGTTTCCTAAAGAAAGAGGTGTTGATCAGGCATGTTTTCACAATCAAAGTTGAACGGGTACCTTTTCATGTAGCCACTGTGGCCCAATGGATAAGGCATCGGCCTCCTAAAATGCAGAGCAAGCAGCAATTGCTGAGATGACAGCCGGGGATTGCGGGTTCGAGTCCCGCCAGTGGTTGTTTTCATGGAAAAGCATGTGCAGATACATTTTTCTTGAGGAGGAAGACCAACAAGGGCTCAGCTGCTTGTGAGAATGTCTTGTGTGACCGATGTGGCGTCGGTGGTGTAACGGTTAGCATGGTTCAAAGCAGTCGACCCGGGTTCGACTCCCGGCCAACACATGCTTTTTTTTTTGAAGATGTCCTATAAGCCCAACATTTATACTGACATGGCAATAAAGAATTTGTTTTCTCAGCCGGCCTAGGTAGCTCAGTTGGGAGAGCGTTAGACTGAAGATCTAAAGGTCCCTGGTTCAATCCCGGGTCTGGGCAATCCACCCTTCCGGTGGCTGGCAAGAGTTTTTGAAAACTTCCTTCCTGTTATCAGCTTATTTTTGGCTGAGACTGTGTCCTAAAGAAAGAGGTGTTGATCAGGCATGTTTTCACAATCAAAGTTGAACTGGTACCTTTTTATGTAGCCACTGTGGCCCAATGGATAAGGCATCGGCCTCCTAAAATGCAGAGCAAGCAGCAAATGCTGAGATGACAGCCGGGGATTGCGGGTTCGAGTCCCGCCAGTGGTTGTTTTCATGGAAAAGCATGTGCAGATACATTTTTCTTGAGGAGGAAGACCAACAAGGGCTCAGACGCTTGTGAGAATGTCTTGTGTGACCGATGTGGCGTCGGTGGTGTAACGGTTAGCATGGTTCAAAGCAGTCGACCCTGGTTCAACTCCCGGCCGACGCATGCTTTTTTTCTTGAAGATGTCCTATACGCCCAACATTTATACTGACATGGCAATAAAGAATTTGTTTTCTCAGCCGGCCTAGGTAGCTCAGTTGGGAGAGCGTTAGACTGAAGATCTAAAGGTCCCTGGTTCAATCCCGGGTCTGGGCAATCCACCCTTCCGGTGGCTGGCAAGAGTTTTTGAAAACTTCCTTCCTGTTATCAGCTTATTTTTGGCTGAGACTGTTTCCTAAAGAAAGAGGTGTTGATCAGGCATGTTTTCACAATCAAAGTTGAACTGGTACCTTTTCATGTAGCCACTGTGGCCCAATGGATAAGGCATCGGCCTCCTAAAATGCAGAGCGAGCAGCAATTGCTGAGATGACAGCCGGGGATTGCGGGTTCGTGTCCCGCCAGTGGTTGTTTTCATGGAAAAGCATGTGCAGATACATTTTTCTTGAGGAGGAAGACCAACAAGGGCTCAGCCGCTTGTGAGAATGTCTTGTGTGACTGATGTGGCGTCGATGGTGTAACGGTTAGCATGGTTCAAAGCAGTCGACCCTGGTTCAACTCCCGGCCGACGCATGCTTTTTTTCTTGAAGATGTCCTATAAGCCCAACATTTATACTGACATGGCAATAAAGAATTTGTTTTCTCAGCCGGCCTAGGTAGCTCAGTTGGGAGAGCATTAGACTGAAGATCTAAAGGTCCCTGGTTCAATCCCGGGTCTGGGCAATCCACCCTTCCGGTGGCTGGCAAGAGTTTTTGAAAACTTCCTTCCTGTTATCAGCTTATTTTTGGCTGAGACTGTTTCCTAAAGAAAGAGGTGTTGATCAGGCATGTTTTCACAATCAAAGTTGAACGGGTACCTTTTCATGTAGCCACTGTGGCCCAATGGATAAGGCATCGGCCTCCTAAAATGCAGAGCGAGCAGCAATTGCTGAGATGACAGCCGGGGATTGCGGGTTCGTGTCCCGCCAGTGGTTGTTTTCATGGAAAAGCATGTGCAGATACATTTTTCTTGAGGAGGAAGACCAACAAGGGCTCAGCCGCTTGTGAGAATGTCTTGTGTGACCGATGTGGCGTCGATGGTGTAACGGTTAGCATGGTTCAAAGCAGTCGACCCTGGTTCAACTCCCGGCCGACGCATGCTTTTTTTCTTGAAGATGTCCTATAAGCCCAACATTTATACTTTCATGGCAATAGAGAATTTGTTTTCTCAGCCGGCCTAGGTAGCTCAGTTGGGAGAGCGTTAGACTGAAGATCTAAAGGTCCCTGGTTCAATCCCGGGTCTGGGCAATCCACCCTTCCGGTGGCTGGCAAGAGTTTTTGAAAACTTCCTTCCTGTTATCAGCTTATTTTTGGCTGAGACTGTTTCCTAAAGAAAGAGGTGTTGATCAGGCATGTTTTCACAATCAAAGTTGAACGGGTACCTTTTCATGTAGCCACTGTGGCCCAATGGATAAGGCATCGGCCTCCTAAAATGCAGAGCGAGCAGCAATTGCTGAGATGACAGCTGGGGATTGCGGGTTCGAGTCCCGCCAGTGGTTGTTTTCATGGAAAAGCATGTGCAGATACATTTTTCTTGAGGAGGAAGACCAACAAGGGCTCAGCCGCTTGTGAGAATGTCTTGTGTGACTGATGTGGCGTCGGTGGTGTAACGGTTAGCATGGTTGCCTTCCAAGCAGTCGACCCGGGTTCGACTCCCGGCCGACGCATGCTTTTTTTCTTGAAGATGTCCTATAAGCCCAACATTTATACTGACATGGCAATAAAGAATTTGTTTTCTCAGCCGGCCTAGGTAGCTCAGTTGGGAGAGCGTTAGACTGAAGATCTAAAGGTCCCTGGTTCAATCCCGGGTCTGGGCAATCCACCCTTCCGGTGGCTGGCAAGAGTTTTTGAAAACTTCCTTCCTGTTATCAGCTTATTTTTGGCTGAGACTGTTTCCTAAAGAAAGAGGTGTTGATCAGGCATGTTTTCACAATCATAGTTGAACGGGTACCTTTTCATGTAGCCACTGTGGCCCAATGGATAAGGCATCGGCCTCCTAAAATGCAGAGCGAGCAGCAATTGCTGAGATGACAGCCGGGGATTGCGGGTTCGAGTCCCGCCAGTGGTTGTTTTCATGGAAAAGCATGTGCAGATACATTTTTCTTGAGGAGGAAGACCAACAAGGGCTCAGCCGCTTGTGAGAATGTCTTGTGTGACCGATGTGGCGTCGATGGTGTAACGGTTAGCATGGTTCAAAGCAGTCGACCCGGGTTCAACTCCCGGCCGAGGCATGCTTTTTTTCTTGAAGATGTCCTATAAGCCCAACATTTATACTTTCATGGCAATAGAGAATTTGTTTTCTCAGCCGGCCTAGGTAGCTCAGTTGGGAGAGCGTTAGACTGAAGATCTAAAGGTCCCTGGTTCAATCCCGGGTCTGGGCAATCCACCCTTCCGGTGGCTGGCAAGAGTTTTTGAAAACTTCCTTCCTGTTATCAGCTTATTTTTGGCTGAGACTGTTTCCTAAAGAAAGAGGTGTTGATCAGGCATGTTTTCACAATCATAGTTGAACGGGTACCTTTTCATGTAGCCACTGTGGCCCAATGGATAAGGCATCGGCCTCCTAAAATGCAGAGCGAGCAGCAATTGCTGAGATGACAGCCGGGGATTGCGGGTTCGAGTCCCGCCAGTGGTTGTTTTCATGGAAAAGCATGTGCAGATACATTTTTCTTGAGGAGGAAGACCAACAAGGGCTCAGCCGCTTGTGAGAATGTCTTGTGTGACCGATGTGGCGTCGATGGTGTAACGGTTAGCATGGTTCAAAGCAGTCGACCCTGGTTCAACTCCCGGCCGACGCATGCTTTTTTTCTTGAAGATGTCCTGTAAGCCCAACATTTATACTTTCATGGCAATAGAGAATTTGTTTTCTCAGCCGGCCTAGGTAGCTCAGTTGGGAGAGCGTTAGACTGAAGATCTAAAGGTCCCTGGTTCAATCCCGGGTCTGGGCAATCCACCCTTCCGGTGGCTGGCAAGAGTTTTTGAAAACTTCCTTCCTGTTATCAGCTTATTTTTGGCTGAGACTGTGTCCTAAAGAAAGAGGTGTTGATCAGGCATGTTTTCACAATCAAAGTTGAACGGGTACCTTTTCATGTAGCCACTGTGGCCCAATGGATAAGGCATCGGCCTCCTAAAATGCAGAGCAAGCAGCAAATGCTGAGATGACAGCCGGGGATTGCGGGTTCGAGTCCCGCCAGTGGTTGTTTTCATGGAAAAGCATGTGCAGATACATTTTTCTTGAGGAGGAAGACCAACAAGGGCTCAGCCGCTTGTGAGAATGTCTTGTGTGACTGATGTGGCGTCGGTGGTGTAACGGTTAGCATGGTTGCCTTCCAAGCAGGTGACCCGGGTTCGACTCCCGGCCGACGCATGCTTTTTTTCTTGAAGATGTCCTATAAGCCCAACATTTATACTGACATGGCAATAAAGAATTTGTTTTCTCAGCCGGCCTAGGTAGCTCAGTTGGGAGAGCGTTAGGCTGAAGATCTAAAGGTCCCTGGTTCAATCCTGGGTCTGGGCAATCCACCCTTCCGGTGGCTGGCAAGAGTTTTTGAAAACTTCCTTCCTGTTATCAGCTTATTTTTGGCTGAGACTGTTTCCTAAAGAAAGAGGTGTTGATCAGGCATGTTTTCACAATCAAAGTTGAACGGGTACCTTTTCATGTAGCCACTGTGGCCCAATGGATAAGGCATCAGCCTCCTAAAATGCAGAGCGAGCAGCAATTGCTGAGATGACAGCCGGGGATTGCGGGTTCGTGTCCCGCCAGTGGTTGTTTTCATGGAAAAGCATGTGCAGATACATTTTTCTTGAGGAGGAAGACCAACAAGGGCTCAGCCGCTTGTGAGAATGTCTTGTGTGACCGATGTGGCGTCGATGGTGTAACGGTTAGCATGGTTCAAAGCAGTCGACCCTGGTTCAACTTCCGGCCGACGCATGCTTTTTTTCTTGAAGATGTCCTATAAGCCCAACATTTATACTTTCATGGCAATAGAGAATTTGTTTTCTCAGCCGGCCTAGGTAGCTCAGTTGGGAGAGCGTTAGACTGAAGATCTAAAGGTCCCTGGTTCAATCCCGGGTCTGGGCAATCCACCCTTCCGGTGGCTGGCAAGAGTTTTTGAAAACTTCCTTCCTGTTATCAGCTTATTTTTGGCTGAGACTGTGTCCTAAAGAAAGAGGTGTTGATCAGGCATGTTTTCACAATCAAAGTTGAACGGGTACCTTTTCATGTAGCCACTGTGGCCCAATGGATAAGGCATCGGCCTCCTAAAATGCAGAGCGAGCAGCAATTGCTGAGATGACAGCCGGGGATTGCGGGTTCGTGTCCCGCCAGTGGTTGTTTTCATGGAAAAGCATGTGCAGATACATTTTTCTTGAGGAGGAAGACCAACAAGGGCTCAGCCGCTTGTGAGAATGTCTTGTGTGACCGATGTGGCGTCGATGGTGTAACGGTTAGCATGGTTCAAAGCAGTCGACCCTGGTTCAACTCCCGGCCGACGCATGCTTTTTTTCTTGAAGATGTCCTATAAGCCCAACATTTATACTTTCATGGCAATAGAGAATTTGTTTTCTCAGCCGGCCTAGGTAGCTCAGTTGGGAGAGCGTTAGACTGAAGATCTAAAGGTCCCTGGTTCAATCCCGGGTCTGGGCAATCCACCCTTCCGGTGGCTGGCAAGAGTTTTTGAAAACTTCCTTCCTGTTATCAGCTTATTTTTGGCTGAGACTGTGTCCTAAAGAAAGAGGTGTTGATCAGGCATGTTTTCACAATCAAAGTTGAACTGGTACCTTTTCATGTAGCCACTGTGGCCCAATGGATAAGGCATCGGCCTCCTAAAATGCAGAGCGAGCAGCAAATGCTGAGATGACAGCCGGGGATTGCGGGTTCGAGTCCCGCCAGTGGTTGTTTTCATGGAAAAGCATGTGCAGATACATTTTTCTTGAGGAGGAAGACCAACAAGGGCTCAGCCGCTTGTGAGAATGTCTTGTGTGACCGATGTGGCGTCGGTGGTGTAACGGTTAGCATGGTTCAAAGCAGTCGACCCTGGTTCAACTCCCGGCCGACGCATGCTTTTTTTCTTGAAGATGTCCTATAAGCCCAACATTTATACTGACATGGCAATAAAGAATTTGTTTTCTCAGCCGGCCTAGGTAGCTCAGTTGGGAGAGCGTTAGACTGAAGATCTAAAGGTCCCTGGTTCAATCCTGGGTCTGGGCAATCCACCCTTCCGGTGGCTGGCAAGAGTTTTTGAAAACTTCCTTCCTGTTATCAGCTTATTTTTGGCTGAGACTGTTTCCTAAAGAAAGAGGTGTTGATCAGGCATGTTTTCACAATCAAAGTTGAACGGGTACCTTTTCATGTAGCCACTGTGGCCCAATGGATAAGGCATCGGCCTCCTAAAATGCAGAGCAAGCAGCAAATGCTGAGATGACAGCCGGGGATTGCGGGTTCGAGTCCCGCCAGTGGTTGTTTTCATGGAAAAGCATGTGCAGATACATTTTTCTTGAGGAGGAAGACCAACAAGGGCTCAGCCGCTTGTGAGAATGTCTTGTGTGACTGATGTGGCGTCGGTTGTGTAACGGTTAGCATGGTTGCCTTCCAAGCAGTCGACCCGGGTTCGACTCCCGGCCGACGCATGCTTTTTTTCTTGAAGATGTCCTATAAGCCCAACATTTATACTGACATGGCAATAAAGAATTTGTTTTCTCAGCCGGCCTAGGTAGCTCAGTTGGGAGAGCGTTAGACTGAAGATCTAAAGGTCCCTGGTTCAATCCCGGGTCTGGGCAATCCACCCTTCCGGTGGCTGGCAAGAGTTTTTGAAAACTTCCTTCCTGTTATCAGCTTATTTTTGGCTGAGACTGTTTCCTAAAGAAAGAGGTGTTGATCAGGCATGTTTTCACAATCATAGTTGAACGGGTACCTTTTCATGTAGCCACTGTGGCCCAATGGATAAGGCATCGGCCTCCTAAAATGCAGAGCGAGCAGCAATTGCTGAGATGACAGCCGGGGATTGCGGGTTCGTGTCCCGCCAGTGGTTGTTTTCATGGAAAAGCATGTGCAGATACATTTTTCTTGAGGAGGAAGACCAACAAGGGCTCAGCCGCTTGTGAGAATGTCTTGTGTGACTGATGTGGCGTCGATGGTGTAACGGTTAGCATGGTTCAAAGCAGTCGACCCTGGTTCAACTCCCGGCCGACGCATGCTTTTTTTCTTGAAGATGTCCTATAAGCCCAACATTTATACTGACATGGCAATAAAGAATTTGTTTTCTCAGCCGGCCTAGGTAGCTCAGTTGGGAGAGCATTAGACTGAAGATCTAAAGGTCCCTGGTTCAATCCCGGGTCTGGGCAATCCACCCTTCCGGTGGCTGGCAAGAGTTTTTGAAAACTTCCTTCCTGTTATCAGCTTATTTTTGGCTGAGACTGTTTCCTAAAGAAAGAGGTGTTGATCAGGCATGTTTTCACAATCAAAGTTGAACGGGTACCTTTTCATGTAGCCACTGTGGCCCAATGGATAAGGCATCGGCCTCCTAAAATGCAGAGCGAGCAGCAATTGCTGAGATGACAGCCGGGGATTGCGGGTTCGTGTCCCGCCAGTGGTTGTTTTCATGGAAAAGCATGTGCAGATACATTTTTCTTGAGGAGGAAGACCAACAAGGGCTCAGCCGCTTGTGAGAATGTCTTGTGTGACCGATGTGGCGTCGATGGTGTAACGGTTAGCATGGTTCAAAGCAGTCGACCCTGGTTCAACTCCCGGCCGACGCATGCTTTTTTTCTTGAAGATGTCCTATAAGCCCAACATTTATACTTTCATGGCAATAGAGAATTTGTTTTCTCAGCCGGCCTAGGTAGCTCAGTTGGGAGAGCGTTAGACTGAAGATCTAAAGGTCCCTGGTTCAATCCCGGGTCTGGGCAATCCACCCTTCCGGTGGCTGGCAAGAGTTTTTGAAAACTTCCTTCCTGTTATCAGCTTATTTTTGGCTGAGACTGTGTCCTAAAGAAAGAGGTGTTGATCAGGCATGTTTTCACAATCAAAGTTGAACGGGTACCTTTTCATTTAGCCACTGTGGCCCAATGGATAAGGCATCGGCCTCCTAAAATGCAGAGCGAGCAGCAATTGCTGAGATGACAGCCGGGGATTGCGGGTTCGTGTCCCGCCAGTGGTTGTTTTCATGGAAAAGCATGTGCAGATACATTTTTCTTGAGGAGGAAGACCAACAAGGGCTCAGCCGCTTGTGAGAATGTCTTGTGTGACCGATGTGGCGTCGATGGTGTAACGGTTAGCATGGTTCAAAGCAGTCGACCCGGGTTCGACTCCCGGCCGACGCATGCTTTTTTTCTTGAAGATGTCCTATAAGCCCAACATTTATACTGACATGGCAATAAAGAATTTGTTTTCTCAGCCGGCCTAGGTAGCTCAGTTGGGAGAGCGTTAGACTGAAGATCTAAAGGTCCCTGGTTCAATCCCGGGTCTGGGCAATCCACCCTTCCGGTGGCTGGCAAGAGTTTTTGAAAACTTCCTTCCTGTTATCAGCTTATTTTTGGCTGAGACTGTTTCCTAAAGAAAGAGGTGTTGATCAGGCATGTTTTCACAATCAAAGTTGAACGGGTACCCTTTCATGTAGCCACTGTGGCCCAATGGATAAGGCATCGGCCTCCTAAAATGCAGAGCAAGCAGCAAATGCTGAGATGACAGCCGGGGATTGCGGGTTCGAGTCCCGCCAGTGGTTGTTTTCATGGAAAAGCATGTGCAGATACATTTTTCTTGAGGAGGAAGACCAACAAGGGCTCAGCCGCTTGTGAGAATGTCTTGTGTGACCGATGTGGCGTCGATGGTGTAACGGTTAGCATGGTTCAAAGCAGTCGACCCTGGTTCAACTCCCGGCCGACGCATGCTTTTTTTCTTGAAGATGTCCTATAAGCCCAACATTTATACTTTCATGGCAATAGAGAATTTGTTTTCTCAGCCGGCCTAGGTAGCTCAGTTGGGAGAGCGTTAGACTGAAGATCTAAAGGTCCCTGGTTCAATCCCGGGTCTGGGCAATCCACCCTTCCGGTGGCTGGCAAGAGTTTTTGAAAACTTCCTTCCTGTTATCAGCTTATTTTTGGCTGAGACTGTGTCCTAAAGAAAGAGGTGTTGATCAGGCATGTTTTCACAATCAAAGTTGAACGGGTACCTTTTCATGTAGCCACTGTGGCCCAATGGATAAGGCATCGGCCTCCTAAAATGCAGAGCGAGCAGCAATTGCTGAGATGACAGCCGGGGATTACGGGTTCGTTTCCCGCCAGTGGTTGTTTTCATGGAAAAGCATGTGCAGATACATTTTTCTTGAGGAGGAAGACCAACAAGGGCTCAGCCGCTTGTGAGAATGTCTTGTGTGACCGATGTGGCGTCGATGGTGTAACGGTTAGCATGGTTCAAAGCAGTCGACCCTGGTTCAACTCCCGGCCGACACATGCTTTTTTTCTTGAAGATGTCCTATAAGCCCAACATTTATACTTTCATGGCAATAGAGAATTTGTTTTCTCAGCCGGCCTAGGTAGCTCAGTTGGGAGAGCGTTAGACTGAAGATCTAAAGGTCCCTGGTTCAATCCCGGGTCTGGGCAATCCACCCTTCCGGTGGCTGGCAAGAGTTTTTGAAAACTTCCTTCCTGTTATCAGCTTATTTTTGGCTGAGACTGTGTCCTAAAGAAAGAGGTGTTGATCAGGCATGTTTTCACAATCAAAGTTGAACGGGTACCTTTTCATGTAGCCACTGTGGCCCAATGGATAAGGCATCGGCCTCCTAAAATGCAGAGCGAGCAGCAATTGCTGAGATGACAGCCGGGGATTGCGGGTTCGAGTCCCGCCAGTGGTTGTTTTCATGGAAAAGCATGTGCAGATACATTTTTCTTGAGGAGGAAGACCAACAAGGGCTCAGCCGCTTGTGAGAATGTCTTGTGTGACTGATGTGGCGTCGGTGGTGTAACGGTTAGCATGGTTGCCTTCCAAGCAGTCGACCCGGGTTCGACTCCCGGCCGACGCATGCTTTTTTTCTTGAAGATGTCCTATAAGCCCAACATTTATACTGACATGGCAATAAAGAATTTGTTTTCTCAGCCGGCCTAGGTAGCTCAGTTGGGAGAGCGTTAGACTGAAGATCTAAAGGTCCCTGGTTCAATCCCGGGTCTGGGCAATCCACCCTTCCGGTGGCTGGCAAGAGTTTTTGAAAACTTCCTTCCTGTTATCAGCTTATTTTTGGCTGAGACTGTTTCCTAAAGAAAGAGGTGTTGATCAGGCATGTTTTCACAATCATAGTCGAACGGGTACCTTTTCATGTAGCCACTGTGGCCCAATGGATAAGGCATCGGCCTCCTAAAATGCAGAGCGAGCAGCAATTGCTGAGATGACAGCCGGGGATTGCGGGTTCGAGTCCCGCCAGTGGTTGTTTTCATGGAAAAGCATGTGCAGATACATTTTTCTTGAGGAGGAAGACCAACAAGGGCTCAGCCGCTTGTGAGAATGTCTTGTGTGACCGATGTGGCGTCGATGGTGTAACGGTTAGCATGGTTCAAAGCAGTCGACCCGGGTTCAACTCCCGGCCGACGCATGCTTTTTTTCTTGAAGATGTCCTATAAGCCCAACATTTATACTTTCATGGCAATAGAGAATTTGTTTTCTCAGCCGGCCTAGGTAGCTCAGTTGGGAGAGCGTTAGACTGAAGATCTAAAGGTCCCTGGTTCAATCCCGGGTCTGGGCAATCCACCCTTCCGGTGGCTGGCAAGAGTTTTTGAAAACTTCCTTCCTGTTATCAGCTTATTTTTGGCTGAGACTGTTTCCTAAAGAAAGAGGTGTTGATCAGGCATGTTTTCACAATCATAGTTGAACGGGTACCTTTTCATGTAGCCACTGTGGCCCAATGGATAAGGCATCGGCCTCCTAAAATGCAGAGCGAGCAGCAATTGCTGAGATGACAGCCGGGGATTGCGGGTTCGAGTCCCGCCAGTGGTTGTTTTCATGGAAAAGCATGTGCAGATACATTTTTCTTGAGGAGGAAGACCAACAAGGGCTCAGCCGCTTGTGAGAATGTCTTGTGTGACCGATGTGGCGTCGATGGTGTAACGGTTAGCATGGTTCAAAGCAGTCGACCCTGGTTCAACTCCCGGCCGACGCATGCTTTTTTTCTTGAAGATGTCCTATAAGCCCAACATTTATACTTTCATGGCAATAGAGAATTTGTTTTCTCAGCCGGCCTAGGTAGCTCAGTTGGGAGAGCGTTAGACTGAAGATCTAAAGGTCCCTGGTTCAATCCCGGGTCTGGGCAATCCACCCTTCCGGTGGCTGGCAAGAGTTTTTGAAAACTTCCTTCCTGTTATCAGCTTATTTTTGGCTGAGACTGTGTCCTAAAGAAAGAGGTGTTGATCAGGCATGTTTTCACAATCAAAGTTGAACGGGTACCTTTTCATGTAGCCACTGTGGCCCAATGGATAAGGCATCGGCCTCCTTAAATGCAGAGCAAGCAGCAAATGCTGAGATGACAGCCGGGGATTGCGGGTTCGAGTCCCGCCAGTGGTTGTTTTCATGGAAAAGCATGTGCAGATACATTTTTCTTGAGGAGGAAGACCAACAAGGGCTCAGCCGCTTGTGAGAATGTCTTGTGTGACTGATGTGGCGTCGGTGGTGTAACGGTTAGCATGGTTGCCTTCCAAGCAGTCGACCCGGGTTCGACTCCCGGCCGACGCATGCTTTTTTTCTTGAAGATGTCCTATAAGCCCAACATTTATACTGACATGGCAATAAAGAATTTGTTTTCTCAGCCGGCCTAGGTAGCTCAGTTGGGAGAGCGTTAGGCTGAAGATCTAAAGGTCCCTGGTTCAATCCTGGGTCTGGGCAATCCACCCTTCCGGTGGCTGGCAAGAGTTTTTGAAAACTTCCTTCCTGTTATCAGTTTATTTTTGGCTGAGACTGTTTCCTAAAGAAAGAGGTGTTGATCAGGCATGTTTTCACAATCAAAGTTGAACGGGTACCTTTTCATGTAGCCACTGTGGCCCAATGGATAAGGCATCGGCCTCCTAAAATGCAGAGCGAGCAGCAATTGCTGAGATGACAGCCGGGGATTGCGGGTTCGTGTCCCGCCAGTGGTTGTTTTCATGGAAAAGCATGTGCAGATACATTTTTCTTGAGGAGGAAGACCAACAAGGGCTCAGCCGCTTGTGAGAATGTCTTGTGTGACCGATGTGGCGTCGATGGTGTAACGGTTAGCATGGTTCAAAGCAGTTGACCCTGGTTCAACTCCCGGCCGACGCATGCTTTTTTTCTTGAAGATGTCCTATAAGCCCAACATTTATACTTTCATGGCAATAGAGAATTTGTTTTCTCAGCCGGCCTAGGTAGCTCAGTTGGGAGAGCGTTAGACTGAAGATCTAAAGGTCCCTGGTTCAATCCCGGGTCTGGGCAATCCACCCTTCCGGTGGCTGGCAAGAGTTTTTGAAAACTTCCTTCCTGTTATCAGCTTATTTTTGGCTGAGACTGTGTCCTAAAGAAAGAGGTGTTGATCAGGCATGTTTTCACAATCAAAGTTGAACGGGTACCTTTTCGTGTAGCCACTGTGGCCCAATGGATAAGGCATCGGCCTCCTAAAATGCAGAGCGAGCAGCAATTGCTGAGATGACAGCCGGGGATTGCGGGTTCGTGTCCCGCCAGTGGTTGTTTTCATGGAAAAGCATGTGCAGATACATTTTTCTTGAGGAGGAAGACCAACAAGGGCTCAGCCGCTTGTGAGAATGTCTTGTGTGACCGATGTGGCGTCGATGGTGTAACGGTTAGCATGGTTCAAAGCAGTCGACCCTGGTTCAACTCACGGCCAACGCATGCTTTTTTTCTTGAAGATGTCCTATAAGCCCAACATTTATACTTTCATGGCAATAGAGAATTTGTTTTCTCAGCCGGCCTAGGTAGCTCAGTTGGGAGAGCGTTAGACTGAAGATCTAAAGGTCCCTGGTTCAATCCCGGGTCTGGGCAATCCACCCTTCCGGTGGCTGGCAAGAGTTTTTGAAAACTTCCTTCCTGTTATCAGCTTATTTTTGGCTGAGACTGTGTCCTAAAGAAAGAGGTGTTGATCAGGCATGTTTTCACAATCAAAGTTGAACGGGTACCTTTTCATGTAGCCACTGTGGCCCAATGGATAAGGCATCGGCCTCCTAAAATGCAGAGCGAGCAGCAATTGCTGAGATGACAGCCGGGGATTGCGGGTTCGAGTCCCGCCAGTGGTTGTTTTCATGGAAAAGCATGTGCAGATACATTTTTCTTGAGGAGGAAGACCAACAAGGGCTCAGCCGCTTGTGAGAATGTCTTGTGTGACTGATGTGGCGTCGGTGGTGTAACGGTTAGCATGGTTGCCTTCCAAGCAGTCGACCTGGGTTCGACTCCCGGCCGACGCATGCTTTTTTTCTTGAAGATGTCCTATAAGCCCAACATTTATACTGACATGGCAATAAAGAATTTGTTTTCTCAGCCGGCCTAGGTAGCTCAGTTGGGAGAGCGTTAGGCTGAAGATCTAAAGGTCCCTGGTTCAATCCTGGGTCTGGGCAATCCACCCTTCCGGTGGCTGGCAAGAGTTTTTGAAAACTTCCTTCCTGTTATCAGCTTATTTTTGGCTGAGACTGTTTCCTAAAGAAAGAGGTGTTGATCAGGCATGTTTTCACAATCAAAGTTGAACGGGTACCTTTTCATGTAGCCACTGTGGCCCAATGGATAAGGCATCGGCCTCCTAAAATGCAGAGCGAGCAGCAATTGCTGAGATGACAGCCGGGGATTGCGGGTTCGTGTCCCGCCAGTGGTTGTTTTCATGGAAAAGCATGTGCAGATACATTTTTCTTGAGGAGGAAGACCAACAAGGGCTCAGCCGCTTGTGAGAATGTCTTGTGTGACCGATGTGGCGTCGATGGTGTAACGGTTAGCATGGTTCAAAGCAGTCGACCCTGGTTCAACTCCCGGCCGACGCATGCTTTTTTTCTTGAAGATGTCCTATAAGCCCAACATTTATACTTTCATGGCAATAGAGAATTTGTTTTCTCAGCCCTCCTAGGTAGCTCAGTTGGGAGAGCGTTAGACTGAAGATCTAAAGGTCCCTGGTTCAATCCCGGGTCTGGGCAATCCACCCTTCCGGTGGCTGGCAAGAGTTTTTGAAAACTTCCTTCCTGTTATCAGCTTATTTTTGGCTGAGACTGTTTCCTAAAGAAAGAGGTGTTGATCAGGCATGTTTTCACAATCAAAGTTGAACGGGTACCTTTTCATGTAGCCACTGTGGCCCAATGGATAAGGCATCGGCCTCCTAAAATGCAGAGCGAGCAGCAATTGCTGAGATGACAGCCGGGGATTGCGGGTTCGTGTCCCGCCAGTGGTTGTTTTCATGGAAAAGCATGTGCAGATACATTTTTATTGAGGAGGAAGACCAACAAGGGCTCAGCCGCTTGTGAGAATGTCTTGTGTGACCGATGTGGCGTCGATGGTGTAACGGTTAGCATGGTTCAAAGCAGTTGACCCTGGTTCAACTCCCGGCCGACGCATGCTTTTTTTCTTGAAGATGTCCTATAAGCCCAACATTTATACTTTCATGGCAATAGAGAATTTGTTTTCTCAGCCGGCCTAGGTAGCTCAGTTGGGAGAGCGTTAGACTGAAGATCTAAAGGTCCCTGGTTCAATCCCGGGTCTGGGCAATCCACCCTTCCGGTGGCTGGCAAGAGTTTTTGAAAACTTCCTTCCTGTTATCAGCTTATTTTTGGCTGAGACTGTGTCCTAAAGAAAGAGGTGTTGATCAGGCATGTTTTCACAATCAAAGTTGAACGGGTACCTTTTCATGTAGCCACTGTGGCCCAATGGATAAGGCATCGGCCTCCTAAAATGCAGAGCGAGCAGCAATTGCTGAGATGACAGCCGGGGATTGCGGGTTCGTGTCCCGCCAGTGGTTGTTTTCATGGAAAAGCATGTGCAGATACATTTTTCTTGAGGAGGAAGACCAACAAGGGCTCAGCCGCTTGTGAGAATGTCTTGTGTGACCGATGTGGCGTCGATGGTGTAACGGTTAGCATGGTTCAAAGCAGTCGACCCTGGTTCAACTCCCGGCCGACGCATGCTTTTTTTCTTGAAGATGTCCTATAAGCCCAACATTTATACTTTCATGGCAATAGAGAATTTGTTTTCTCAGCCGGCCTAGGTAGCTCAGTTGGGAGAGCGTTAGACTGAAGATCTAAAGGTCCCTGGTTCAATCCCGGGTCTGGGCAATCCACCCTTCCGGTGGCTGGCAAGAGTTTTTGAAAACTTCCTTCCTGTTATCAGCTTATTTTTGGCTGAGACTGTGTCCTAAAGAAAGAGGTGTTGATCAGGCATGTTTTCACAATCAAAGTTGAACGGGTACCTTTTCATGTAGCCACTGTGGCCCAATGGATAAGGCATCGGCCTCCTAAAATGCAGAGCGAGCAGCAATTGCTGAGATGACAGCCGGGGATTGCGGGTTCGAGTCCCGCCAGTGGTTGTTTTCATGGAAAAGCATGTGCAGATACATTTTTCTTGAGGAGGAAGACCAACAAGGGCTCAGCCGCTTGTGAGAATGTCTTGTGTGACTGATGTGGCGTCGGTGGTGTAACGGTTAGCATGGTTGCCTTCCAAGCAGTCGACCCGGGTTCGACTCCCGGCCGACGCATGCTTTTTTTCTTGAAGATGTCCTATAAGCCCAACATTTATACTGACATGGCAATAAAGAATTTGTTTTCTCAGCCGGCCTAGGTAGCTCAGTTGGGAGAGCGTTAGGCTGAAGATCTAAATGTCCCTGGTTCAATCCTGGGTCTGGGCAATCCACCCTTCCGGTGGCTGGCAAGAGTTTTTGAAAACTTCCTTCCTGTTATCAGCTTATTTTTGGCTGAGACTGTTTCCTAAAGAAAGAGGTGTTGATCAGGCATGTTTTCACAATCAAAGTTGAACGGGTACCTTTTCATGTAGCCACTGTGGCCCAATGGATAAGGCATCGGCCTCCTAAAATGCAGAGCGAGCAGCAATTGCTGAGATGACAGCCGGGGATTGCGGGTTCGTGTCCCGCCAGTGGTTGTTTTCATGGAAAAGCATGTGCAGATACATTTTTCTTGAGGAGGAAGACCAACAAGGGCTCAGCCGCTTGTGAGAATGTCTTGTGTGACCGATGTGGCGTCGATGGTGTAACGGTTAGCATGGTTCAAAGCAGTCGACCCTGGTTCAACTCCCGGCCGACGCATGCTTTTTTTCTTGAAGATGTCCTATAAGCCCAACATTTATACTTTCATGGCAATAGAGAATTTGTTTTCTCAGCCGGCCTAGGTAGCTCAGTTGGGAGAGCGTTAGACTGAAGATCTAAAGGTCCCTGGTTCAATCCCGGGTCTGGGCAATCCACCCTTCCGGTGGCTGGCAAGAGTTTTTGAAAACTTCCTTCCTGTTATCAGCTTATTTTTGGCTGAGACTGTGTCCTAAAGAAAGAGGTGTTGATCAGGCATGTTTTCACAATCAAAGTTGAACGGGTACCTTTTCATGTAGCCACTGTGGCCCAATGGATAAGGCATCGGCCTCCTAAAATGCAGAGCGAGCAGCAATTGCTGAGATGACAGCCGGGGATTGCGGGTTCGTGTCCCGCCAGTGGTTGTTTTCATGGAAAAGCATGTGCAGATACATTTTTCTTGAGGAGGAAGACCAACAAGGGCTCAGCAGCTTGTGAGAATGTCTTGTGTGACCGATGTGGCGTCGATGGTGTAACGGTTAGCATGGTTCAAAGCAGTCGACCCTGGTTCAACTCCCGGCCGACGCATGCTTTTTTTCTTGAAGATGTCCTATAAGCCCAACATTTATACTTTCATGGCAATAGAGAATTTGTTTTCTCAGCCGGCCTAGGTAGCTCAGTTGGGAGAGCGTTAGACTGAAGATCTAAAGGTCCCTGGTTCAATCCCGGGTCTGGGCAATCCACCCTTCCGGTGGCTGGCAAGAGTTTTTGAAAACTTCCTTCCTGTTATCAGCTTATTTTTGGCTGAGACTGTGTCCTAAAGAAAGAGGTGTTGATCAGGCATGTTTTCACAATCAAAGTTGAACGGGTACCTTTTCATGTAGCCACTGTGGCCCAATGGATAAGGCATCGGCCTCCTAAAATGCAGAGCGAGCAGCAATTGCTGAGATGACAGCCGGGGATTGCGGGTTCGAGTCCCGCCAGTGGTTGTTTTCATGGAAAAGCATGTGCAGATACATTTTTCTTGAGGAGGAAGACCAACAAGGGCTCAGCCGCTTGTGAGAATGTCTTGCGTGACTGATGTGGCGTCGGTGGTGTAACGGTTAGCATGGTTGCCTTCCAAGCAGTCGACCCGGGTTCGACTCCCGGCCGACGCATGCTTTTTTTCTTGAAGATGTCCTATAAGCCCAACATTTATACTGACATGGCAATAAAGAATTTGTTTTCTCAGTCGGCCTAGGTAGCTCAGTTGGGAGAGCGTTAGACTGAAGATCTAAAGGTCCCTGGTTCAATCCCGGGTCTGGGCAATCCACCCTTCCGGTGGCTAGCAAGAGTTTTTGAAAACTTCCTTCCTGTTATCAGCTTATTTTTGGCTGAGACTGTTTCCTAAAGAAAGAGGTGTTGATCAGGCATGTTTTCACAATCATAGTTGAACGGGTACCTTTTCATGTAGCCACTGTGGCCCAATGGATAAGGCATCGGCCTCCTAAAATGCAGAGCGAGCAGCAATTGCTGAGATGACTGCCGGGGATTGCGGGTTCGAGTCCCGCCAGTGGTTGTTTTCATGGAAAAGCATGTGCAGATACATTTTTCTTGAGGAGGAAGACCAACAAGGGCTCAGCCGCTTGTGAGAATGTCTTGTGTGACCGATGTGGCGTCGATGGTGTAACGGTTAGCATGGTTGAAAGCAGTCGACCCGGGTTCAACTCCCGGCCGACGCATGCTTTTTTTCTTGAAGATGTCCTATAAGCCCAACATTTATACTTTCATGGCAATAGAGAATTTGTTTTCTCAGCCGGCCTAGGTAGCTCAGTTGGGAGAGCGTTAGACTGAAGATCTAAAGGTCCCTGGTTCAATCCCGGGTCTGGGCAATCCACCCTTCCGGTGGCTGGCAAGAGTTTTTGAAAACTTCCTTCCTGTTATCAGCTTATTTTTGGCTGAGACTGTGTCCTAAAGAAAGAGGTGTTGATCAGGCATGTTTTCACAATCAAAGTTGAACGGGTACCTTTTCATGTAGCCACTGTGGCCCAATGGATAAGGCATCGGCCTCCTAAAATGCAGAGCGAGCAGCAATTGCTGAGATGACAGCCGGGGATTGCGGGTTCGAGTCCCGCCAGTGGTTGTTTTCATGGAAAAGCATGTGCAGATACATTTTTCTTGAGGAGGAAGACCAACAAGGGCTCAGCCGCTTGTGAGAATGTCTTGTGTGACTGATGTGGTGTCGGTGGTGTAACGGTTAGCATGGTTGCCTTCCAAGCAGTCGACCCGGGTTCGACTCCCGGCCGACGCATGCTTTTTTTCTTGAAGATGTCCTGTAAGCCCAACATTTATACTGACATGGCAATAAAGAATTTGTTTTCTCAGCCGGCCTAGGTAGCTCAGTTGGGAGAGTGTTAGACTGAAGATCTAAAGGTCCCTGGTTCAATCCTGGGTCTGGGCAATCCACCCTTCCGGTGGCTGGCAAGAGTTTTTGAAAACTTCCTTCCTGTTATCAGCTTATTTTTGGCTGAGACTGTTTCCTAAAGAAAGAGGTGTTGATCAGGCATGTTTTCACAATCAAAGTTGAACGGGTACCTTTTCATGTAGCCACTGTGGCCCAATGGATAAGGCATCGACCTCCTAAAATGCAGAGCGAGCAGCAATTGCTGAGATGACAGCCGGGGATTGCGGGTTCGAGTCCCGCCAGTGGTTGTTTTCATGGAAAAGCATGTGCAGATACATTTTTCTTGAGGAGGAAGACCAACAAGGGCTCAGCCGCTTGTGAGAATGTCTTGTGTGACTGATGTGGCGTCGGTGGTGTAACGGTTAGCATGGTTGCCTTCCAAGCAGTCGACCCGGGTTCGACTCCCGGCCGACGCATGCTTTTTTTCTTGAAGATGTCCTATAAGCCCAACATTTATACTGACATGGCAATAAAGAATTTGTTTTCTCAGCCGGCCTAGGTAGCTCAGTTGGGAGAGCGTTAGACTGAAGATCTAAAGGTCCCTGGTTCAATCCTGGGTCTGGGCAATCCACCCTTCCGGTGGCTGGCAAGAGTTTTTGAAAACTTCCTTCCTGTTATCAGCTAATTTTTGGCTGAGACTGTTTCCTAAAGAAAGAGGTGTTGATCAGGCATGTTTTCACAATCAAAGTTGAACGGGTACCTTTTCATGTAGCCACTGTGGCCCAATGGATAATGCATCGGCCTCCTAAAATGCAGAGCGAGCAGCAATTGCTGAGATGACAGCCGGGGATTGCGGGTTCGAGTCCCGCCAGTGGTTGTTTTCATGGAAAAGCATGTGCAGATACATTTTTCTTGAGGAGGAAGACCAACAAGGGCTCAGCCGCTTGTGAGAATGTCTTGTGTGACCGATGTGGCGTCGATGGTGTAACGGTTAGCATGGTTCAAAGCAGTCGACCCGGGTTCAACTCCCGGCCGACGCATGCTTTTTTTCTTGAAGATGTCCTATAAGCCCAACATTTATACTTTCATGGCAATAGAGAATTTGTTTTCTCAGCCGGCCTAGGTAGCTCAGTTGGGAGAGCGTTAGACTGAAGATCTAAAGGTCCCTGGTTCAATCCCGGGTCTGGGCAATCCACCCTTCCGGTGGCTGGCAAGAGTTTTTGAAAACTTCCTTCCTGTTATCAGCTAATTTTTGGCTGAGACTGTTTCCTAAAGAAAGAGGTGTTGATCAGGCATGTTTTCACAATCAAAGTTGAACGGGTACCTTTTCATGTAGCCACTGTGGCCCAATGGATAAGGCATCGGCCTCCTAAAATGCAGAGCGAGCAGCAATTGCTGAGATGACAGCCGGGGATTGCGGGTGCGAGTCCCGCCAGTGGTTGTTTTCATGGAAAAGCATGTGCAGATACATTTTTCTTGAGGAGGAAGACCAACAAGGGCTCAGCCGCTTGTGAGAATGTCTTGTGTGACCGATGTGGCGTCGATGGTGTAACGGTTAGCATGGTTCAAAGCAGTCGACCCGGGTTCAACTCCCGGCCGACGCATGCTTTTTTTCTTGAAGATGTCCTATAAGCCCAACATTTACACTTTCATGGCAATAGAGAATTTGTTTTCTCAGCCGGCCTAGGTAGCTCAGTTGGGAGAGCGTTAGACTGAAGATCTAAAGGTCCCTGGTTCAATCCTGGGTCTGGGCAATCCACCCTTCCGGTGGCTGGCAAGAGTTTTTGAAAACTTCCTTCCTGTTATCAGCTTATTTTTGGCTGAGACTGTGTCCTAAAGAAAGAGGTGTTGATCAGGCATGTTTTCACAATCAAAGTTGAACGGGTACCTTTTCATGTAGCCACTGTGGCCCAATGGATAAGGCATCGGCCTCCTAAAATGCAGAGCGAGCAGCAATTGCTGAGATGACAGCCGGGGATTGCGGGTTCGAGTCCCGCCAGTGGTTGTTTTCATGGAAAAGCATGTGCAGATACATTTTTCTTGAGGAGGAAGACCAACAAGGGCTCAGCCGCTTGTGAGAATGTCTTGTGTGACTGATGTGGCGTCGGTGGTGTAACGGTTAGCATGGTTGCCTTCCAAGCAGTCGACCCGGGTTCGACTCCCGGCCGACGCATGCTTTTTTTCTTGAAGATGTCCTATAAGCCCAACATTTATACTGACATGGCAATAAAGAATTTGTTTTCTCAGTCGGCCTAGGTAGCTCAGTTGGGAGAGCGTTAGACTGAAGATCTAAAGGTCCCTGGTTCAATCCCGGGTCTGGGCAATCCACCCTTCCGGTGGCTGGCAAGAGTTTTTGAAAACTTCCTTCCTGTTATCAGCTTATTTTTGGCTGAGACTGTTTCCTAAAGAAAGAGGTGTTGATCAGGCATGTTTTCACAATCATAGTTGAACGGGTACCTTTTCATGTAGCCACTGTGGCCCAATGGATAAGGTATCGGCCTCCTAAAATGCAGAGCGAGCAGCAATTGCTGAGATGACAGCCGGGGATTGCGGGTTCGAGTCCCGCCAGTGGTTGTTTTCATGGAAAAGCATGTGCAGATACATTTTTCTTGAGGAGGAAGACCAACAAGGGCTCAGCCGCTTGTGAGAATGTCTTGTGTGACCGATGTGGCGTCGATGGTGTAATGGTTAGCATGGTTGAAAGCAGTCGACCCGGGTTCAACTCCCGGCCGACGCATGCTTTTTTTCTTGAAGATGTCCTATAAGCCCAACATTTATACTTTCATGGCAATAGAGAATTTGTTTTCTCAGCCGGCCTAGGTAGCTCAGTTGGGAGAGCGTTAGACTGAAGATCTAAAGGTCCCTGGTTCAATCCCGGGTCTGGGCAATCCACCCTTCCGGTGGCTGGCAAGAGTTTTTGAAAACTTCCTTCCTGTTATCAGCTTATTTTTGGCTGAGACTGTGTCCTAAAGAAAGAGGTGTTGATCAGGCATGTTTTCACAATCAAAGTTGAACGGGTACCTTTTCATGTAGCCACTGTGGCCCAATGGATAAGGCATCGGCCTCCTAAAATGCAGAGCGAGCAGCAATTGCTGAGATGACAGCCGGGGATTGCGGGTTCGAGTCCCGCCAGTGGTTGTTTTCATGGAAAAGCATGTGCAGATACATTTTTCTTGAGGAGGAAGACCAACAAGGGCTCAGCCGCTTGTGAGAATGTCTTGTGTGACTGATGTGGTGTCGGTGGTGTAACGGTTAGCATGGTTGCCTTCCAAGCAGTCGACCCGGGTTCGACTCCCGGCCGACGCATGCTTTTTTTCTTGAAGATGTCCTGTAAGCCCAACATTTATACTGACATGGCAATAAAGAATTTGTTTTCTCAGCCGGCCTAGGTAGCTCAGTTGGGAGAGTGTTAGACTGAAGATCTAAAGGTCCCTGGTTCAATCCTGGGTCTGGGCAATCCACCCTTCCGGTGGCTGGCAAGAGTTTTTGAAAACTTCCTTCCTGTTATCAGCTTATTTTTGGCTGAGACTGTTTCCTAAAGAAAGAGGTGTTGATCAGGCATGTTTTCACAATCAAAGTTGAACGGGTACCTTCTCATGTAGCCACTGTGGCCCAATGGATAAGGCATCGGCCTCCTAAAATGCAGAGCGAGCAGCAATTGCTGAGATGACAGCCGGGGATTGCGGGTTCGAGTCCCGCCAGTGGTTGTTTTCATGGAAAAGCATGTGCAGATACATTTTTCTTGAGGAGGAAGACCAACAAGGGCTCAGCCGCTTGTGAGAATGTCTTGTGTGACCGATGTGGCGTCGGTGGTGTAACGGTTAGCATGGTTCAAAGCAGTCGACCCGGGTTCAACTCCCGGCCGACGCATGCTTTTTTTCTTGAAGATGTCCTATAAGCCCAACATTTATACTTTCATGGCAATAGAGAATTTGTTTTCTCAGCCGGCCTAGGTAGCTCAGTTGGGAGAGCGTTAGACTGAAGATCTAAAGGTCCCTGGTTCAATCCCGGGTCTGGGCAATCCACCCTTCCGGTGGCTGCCAAGAGTTTTTGAAAACTTCCTTCCTGTTATCAGCTTATTTTTGGCTGAGACTGTGTCCTAAAGAAAGAGGTGTTGATCAGGCATGTTTTCACAATCAAAGTTGAACGGGTACCTTTTCATGTAGCCACTGTGGCCCAATGGATAAGGCATCGGCCTCCTAAAATGCAGAGCAAGCAGCAAATGCTGAGATGACAGCCGGGGATTGCGGGTTCGAGTCCCGCCAGTGGTTGTTTTCATGGAAAAGCATGTGCAGATACATTTTTCTTGAGGAGGAAGACCAACAAGGGCTCAGCCGCTTGTGAGAATGTCTTGTGTGACTGATGTGGCGTCGGTGGTGTAACGGTTAGCATGGTTGCCTTCCAAGCAGTCGACCCGGGTTCGACTCCCGGCCGACGCATGCTTTTTTTCTTGAAGATGTCCTATAAGCCCAACATTTATACTGACATGGCAATTAAGAATTTGTTTTCTCAGCCGGCCTAGGTAGCTCAGTTGGGAGAGCGTTAGACTGAAGATCTAAAGGTCCCTGGTTCAATCCTGGGTCTGGGCAATCCACCCTTCCGGTGGCTGGCAAGAGTTTTTGAAAACTTCCTTCCTGTTATCAGCTAATTTTTGGCTGAGACTGTTTCCTAAAGAAAGAGGTGTTGATCAGGCATGTTTTCACAATCAAAGTTGAACGGGTACCTTTTCATGTAGCCACTGTGGCCCAATGGATAAGGCATCGGCCTCCTAAAATGCAGAGCGAGCAGCAATTGCTGAGATGACAGCCGGGGATTGCGTGTTCGAGTCCCGCCAGTGGTTGTTTTCATGGAAAAGCATGTGCAGATACATTTTTCTTGAGGAGGAAGACCAACAAGGGCTCAGCCGCTTGTGAGAATGTCTTTTGTGACCTATGTGGCGTCGATGGTGTAACGGTTAGCATGGTTCAAAGCAGTCGACCCGGGTTCAACTCCCGGCCGACGCATGCTTTTTTTCTTGAAGATGTCCTATAAGCCCAACATTTATACTTTCATGGCAATAGAGAATTTGTTTTCTCAGCCGGCCTAGGTAGCTCAGTTGGGAGAGCGTTAGACTGAAGATCTAAAGGTCCCTGGTTCAATCCCGGGTCTGGGCAATCCACCCTTCCGGTGGCTGGCAAGAGTTTTTGAAAACTTCCTTCCTGTTATCAGCTTATTTTTGGCTGAGACTGTGTCCTAAAGAAAGAGGTGTTGATCAGGCATGTTTTCACAATCAAAGTTGAACGGGTACCTTTTCATGTAGCCACTGTGGCCCAATGGATAAGGCATCGGCCTCCTAAAATGCAGAGCGAGCAGCAATTGCTGAGATGACAGCCGGGGATTGCGGGTTCGAGTCCCGCCAGTGGTTGTTTTCATGGAAAAGCATGTGCAGATACATTTTTCTTGAGGAGGAAGACCAACAAGGGCTCAGCCGCTTGTGAGAATGTCTTGTGTGACCGATGTGGCGTCGATGGTGTAACGGTTAGCATGGTTCAAAGCAGTCGACCCGGGTTCAACTCCCGGCCGACGCATGCTTTTTTTCTTGAAGATGTCCTATAAGCCCAACATTTATACTTTCATGGCAATAGAGAATTTGTTTTCTCAGCCGGCCTAGGTAGCTCAGTTGGGAGAGCTTTAGACTGAAGATCTAAAGGTCCCTGGTTCAATCCCGGGTCTGGGCAATCCACCCTTCCGGTGGCTGCCAAGAGTTTTTGAAAACTTCCTTCCTGTTATCAGCTTATTTTTGGCTGAGACTGTGTCCTAAAGAAAGAGGTGTTGATCAGGCATGTTTTCACAATCAAAGTTGAACGGGTACCTTTTCATGTAGCCACTGTGGCCCAATGGATAAGGCATCGGCCTCCTAAAATGCAGAGCAAGCAGCAAATGCTGAGATGACAGCCGGGGATTGCGGGTTCGAGTCCCGCCAGTGGTTGTTTTCATGGAAAAGCATGTGCAGATACATTTTTCTTGAGGAGGAAGACCAACAAGGGCTCAGCCGCTTGTGAGAATGTCTTGTGTGACTGATGTGGCGTCGGTGGTGTAACGGTTAGCATGGTTGCCTTCCAAGCAGTCGACCCGGGTTCGACTCCCGGCCGACGCATGCTTTTTTTCTTGAAGATGTCCTATAAGCCCAACATTTATACTGACATGGCAATAAAGAATTTGTTTTCTCAGCCACTGTGGCCCAATGGATAAGGCATCGGCCTCCTAAAATGCAGAGCGAGCAGCAATTGCTGAGATGACAGCCGGGGATTGCGGGTTCGAGTCCCGCCAGTGGTTGTTTTCATGGAAAAGCATGTGCAGATACATTTTTCTTGAGGAGGAAGACCAACAAGGGCTCAGCCGCTTGTGAGAATGTCTTGTGTGACCGATGTGGCGTCGATGGTGTAACGGTTAGCATGGTTCAAAGCAGTCGACCCGGGTTCAACTCCCGGCCGACGCATGCTTTTTTTCTTGAAGATGTCCTATAAGCCCAACATTTATACTTTCATGGCAATAGAGAATTTGTTTTCTCAGCCGGCCTAGGTAGCTCAGTTGGGAGAGTGTTAGACTGAAGATCTAAAGGTACCTGGTTCAATCCCGGGTCTGGGCAATCCACCCTTCCGGTGGCTGGCAAGAGTTTTTGAAAACTTCCTTCCTGTTATCAGCTTATTTTTGGCTGAGACTGTGTCCTAAAGAAAGAGGTGTTGATCAGGCATGTTTTCACAATCAAAGTTGAACTGGTACCTTTTCATTTAGCCACTGTGGCCCAATGGATAAGGCATCGGCCTCCTAAAATGCAGAGCAAGCAGCAAATGCTGAGATGACAGCCGGGGATTGCGGGTTCGAGTCCCGCCAGTGGTTGTTTTCATGGAAAAGCATGTGCAGATACATTTTTCTTGAGGAGGAAGACCAACAAGGGCTCAGCCGCTTGTGAGAATGTCTTGTGTGACTGATGTGGCGTCGGTGGTGTAATGGTTAGCATGGTTGCCTTCCAAGCAGTCGACCCGGGTTCGACTCCCGGCCGACGCATGCTTTTTTTCTTGAAGATGTCCTATAAGCCCAACATTTATACTGACATGGCAATAAAGAATTTGTTTTCTCAGCCGGCCTAGGTAGCTCAGTTGGGAGAGCGTTAGACTGAAGATCTAAAGGTCCCTGGTTCAATCCTGGGTCTGGGCAATCCACCCTTCCGGTGGCTGGCAAGAGTTTTTGAAAACTTCCTTCCTGTTATCAGCTTATTTTTGGCTGAGACTGTTTCCTAAAGAAAGAGGTGTTGATCAGGCATGTTTTCACAATCAAAGTTGAACGGGTACCTTTTCATGTAGCCACTGTGGCCCAATGGATAAGGCATCTGCCTCCTAAAATGCAGAGCGAGCAGCAATTGCTGAGATGACAGCCGGGGATTGCGGGTTCGTGTCCCGCCAGTGGTTGTTTTCATGGAAAAGCATGTGCAGATACATTTTTCTTGAGGAGGAAGACCAACAAGGGCTCAGCCGCTTGTGAGAATGTCTTGTGTGACCGATGTGGCGTCGATGGTGTAACGGTTAGCATGGTTCAAAGCAGTCGACCCGGGTTCAACTCCCGGCCGACGCATGCTTTTTTTCTTGAAGATGTCCTATAAGCCCAACATTTATACTTTCATGGCAATAGAGAATTTGTTTTCTCAGCCGGCCTAGGTAGCTCAGTTGGGAGAGCGTTAGACTGAAGATCTAAAGGTCCCTGGTTCAATCCCGGGTCTGGGCAATCCACCCTTCCGGTGGCTGGCAAGAGTTTTTGAAAACTTCCTTCCTGTTATCAGCTTATTTTTGGCTGAGACTGTGTCCTAAAGAAAGAGGTGTTGATCAGGCATGTTTTCACAATCAAAGTTGAACGGGTACCTTTTCATGTAGCCACTGTGGCCCAATGGATAAGGCATCGGCCTCCTAAAATGCAGAGCGAGCAGCAATTGCTGAGATGACAGCCGGGGATTGCGGGTTCGAGTCCCGCCAGTGGTTGTTTTCATGGAAAAGCATGTGCAGATACATTTTTCTTGAGGAGGAAGACCAACAAGGGCTCAGCCGCTTGTGAGAATGTCTTGTGTGACCGATGTGGCGTCGATGGTGTAACGGTTAGCATGGTTCAAAGCAGTTGACCCGGGTTCAACTCCCGGCCGACGCATGCTTTTTTTCTTGAAGATGTCCTATAAGCCCAACATTTATACTTTCATGGCAATAGAGAATTTGTTTTCTCAGCCGGCCTAGGTAGCTCAGTTGGGAGAGCGTTAGACTGAAGATCTAAAGGTCCCTGGTTCAATCCCGGGTCTGGGCAATCCACCCTTCCGGTGGCTGGCAAGAGTTTTTGAAAACTTCCTTCCTGTTATCAGCTTATTTTTGGCTGAGACTGTGTCCTAAAGAAAGAGGTGTTGATCAGGCATGTTTTCACAATCAAAGTTGAACGGGTACCTTTTCATGTAGCCACTGTGGCCCAATGGATAAGGCATCGGCCTCCTAAAATGCAGAGCAAGCAGCAAATGCTGAGATGACAGCCGGGGATTGCGGGTTCGAGTCCCGCCAGTGGTTGTTTTCATGGAAAAGCATGTGCAGATACATTTTTCTTGAGGAGGAAGACCAACAAGGGCTCAGCCGCTTGTGAGAATGTCTTGTGTGACTGATGTGGCGTCGGTGGTGTAACGGTTAGCATGGTTGCCTTCCAAGCAGTCGACCCGGGTTCGACTCCCGGCCGACGCATGCTTTTTTTCTTGAAGATGTCCTATAAGCCCAACATTTATACTGACATGGCAATAAAGAATTTGTTTTCTCAGCCGGCCTAGGTAGCTCAGTTGGGAGAGCGTTAGACTGAAGATCTAAAGGTCCCTGGTTCAATCCCGGTTCTGGGCAATCCACCCTTCCGGTGGCTGGCATGGGTTTTTGAAAACTTCCTTCCTGTTATCAGCTTATTTTTGGCTGAGACTGTTTCCTAAAGAAAGAGGTGTTGATCAGGCATGTTTTCACAATCAAAGTTGAACGGGTACCTTTTCATGTAGCCACTGTGGCCCAATGGATAAGGCATCGGCCTCCTAAAATGCAGAGCGAGCAGCAATTGCTGAGATGACAGCCGGGGATTGCGGGTTCGAGTCCCGCCAGTGGTTGTTTTCATGGAAAAGCATGTGCAGATACATTTTTCTTGAGGAGGAAGACCAACAAGGGCTCAGCCGCTTGTGAGAATGTCTTGTGTGACCGATGTGGCGTCGATGGTGTAACGGTTGGCATGGTTCAAAGCAGTCGACCCGGGTTCAACTCCCGGCCGACGCATGCTTTTTTTCTTGAAGATGTCCTATAAGCCCAACATTTATAATTTCATGGCAATAGAGAATTTGTTTTCTCAGCCGGCCTAGGTAGCTCAGTTGGGAGAGCGTTAGACTGAAGATCTAAAGGTCCCTGGTTCAATCCCGGGTCTGGGCAATCCACCCTTCCGGTGGCTGGCAAGAGTTTTTGCAAACTTCCTTCCTGTTATCAGCTTATTTTTGGCTGAGACTGTGTCCTAAAGAAAGAGGTGTTGATCAGGCATGTTTTCACAATCAAAGTTGAACGGGTACCTTTTCATGTAGCCACTGTGGCCCAATGGATAAGGCATCGGCCTCCTAAAATGCAGAGCAAGCAGCAAATGCTGAGATGACAGCCGGGGATTGCGGGTTCGAGTCCCGCCAGTGGTTGTTTTCATGGAAAAGCATGTGCAGATACATTTTTCTTGAGGAGGAAGACCAACAAGGGCTCAGCCGCTTGTGAGAATGTCTTGTGTGACTGATGTGGCGTCGGTGGTGTAACGGTTAGCATGGTTGCCTTCCAAGCAGTCGACCCGGGTTCGACTCCCGGCCGACGCATGCTTTTTTTCTTGAAGATGTCCTATAAGCCCAACATTTATACTGACATGGCAATAAAGAATTTGTTTTCTCAGCCACTGTGGCCCAATGGATAAGGCATCGGCCTCCTAAGATGCAGAGCGAGCAGCAATTGCTGAGATGACAGCCGGGGATTGCGGGTTCGAGTCCCGCCAGTGGTTGTTTTCATGGAAAAGCATGTGCAGATACATTTTTCTTGAGGAGGAAGACCAACAAGGGCTCAGCCGCTTGTGAGAATGTCTTGTGTGACCGATGTGGCGTCGATGGTGTAACGGTTAGCGTGGTTCAAAGCAGTCGACCCGGGTTCAACTCCCGGCCGACGCATGCTTTTTTTCTTGAAGATGTCCTATAAGCCCAACATTTATACTTTCATGGCAATAGAGAATTTGTTTTCTCAGCCGGCCTAGGTAGCTCAGTTGGGAGTGCGTTAGACTGAAGATCTAAAGGTCCCTGGTTCAATCCCGGGTCTGGGCAATCCACCCTTCCGGTGGCTGGCAAGAGTTTTTGAAAACTTCCTTCCTGTTATCAGCTTATTTTTGGCTGAGACTGTGTCCTAAAGAAAGAGGTGTTGATCAGGCATGTTTTCACAATCAAAGTTGAACGGGTACCTTTTCATGTAGCCACTGTGGCCCAATGGATAAGGCATCGGCCTCCTAAAATGCAGAGCGAGCAGCAATTGCTGAGATGACAGCCGGGGATTGCGGGTTCGAGTCCCGCCAGTGGTTGTTTTCATGGAAAAGCATGTGCAGATACATTTTTCTTGAGGAGGAAGACCAACAAGGGCTCAGCCGCTTGTGAGAATGTCTTGTGTGACTGATGTGGCGTCGGTGGTGTAACGGTTAGCATGGTTGCCTTCCAAGCAGTCGACCCGGGTTCGACTCCCGGCCGACGCATGCTTTTTTTCTTGAAGATGTCCTATAAGCCCAACATTTATACTGACATGGCAATAAAGAATTTGTTTTCTCAGCCGGCCTAGGTAGCTCAGTTGGGAGAGCGTTAGACTGAAGATCTAAAGGTCCCTGGTTCAATCCCGGGTCTGGGCAATCCACCCTTCCGGTGGCTGGCAAGAGTTTTTGAAAACTTCCTTCCTGTTATCAGCTTATTTTTGGCTGAGACTGTTTCCTAAAGAAAGAGGTGTTGATCAGGCATGTTTTCACAATCAAAGTTGAACGGGTACCTTTTCATGTAGCCACTGTGGCCCAATGGATAAGGCATCGGCCTCCTAAAATGCAGAGCAAGCAGCAATTGCTGAGATGACAGCCGGGGATTGCGGGTTCGAGTCCCGCCAGTGGTTGTTTTCATGGAAAAGCATGTGCAGATACATTTTTCTTGAGGAGGAAGACCAACAAGGGCTCAGCTGCTTGTGAGAATGTCTTGTGTGACCGATGTGGCGTCGGTGGTGTAACGGTTAGCATGGTTCAAAGCAGTCGACCCGGGTTCGACTCCCGGCCGACGCATGCTTTTTTTCTTGAAGATGTCCTATAAGCCCAACATTTATACTGACATGGCAATAAAGAATTTGTTTTCTCAGCCGGCCTAGGTAGCTCAGTTGGGAGAGCGTTAGACTGAAGATCTAAAGGTCCCTGGTTCAATCCCGGGTCTGGGCAATCCACCCTTCCGGTGGCTGGCAAGAGTTTTTGAAAACTTCCTTCCTGTTATCAGCTTATTTTTGGCTGAGACTGTTTCCTAAAGAAAGAGGTGTTGATCAGGCATGTTTTCACAATCAAAGTTGAACGGGTACCTTTTCATGTAGCCACTGTGGCCCAATGGATAAGGCATCGGCCTCCTAAAATGCAGAGCAAGCAGCAATTGCTGAGATGACAGCCGGGGATTGCGGGTTCGAGTCCCGCCAGTGGTTGTTTTCATGGAAAAGCATGTGCAGATACATTTTTCTTGAGGAGGAAGACCAACAAGGGCTCAGCTGCTTGTGAGAATGTCTTGTGTGACCGATGTGGCGTCGATGGTGTAACGGTTAGCATGGTTCAAAGCAGTCGACCCGGGTTCAACTCCCGGCCGACGCATGCTTTTTTTCTTGAAGATGTCCTATAAGCCCAACATTTATACTTTCATGGCAATAGAGAATTTGTTTTCTCAGCCGGCCTAGGTAGCTCAGTTGGGAGAGCGTTAGACTGAAGATCTAAAGGTCCCTGGTTCAATCCTGGGTCTGGGCAATCCACCCTTCCGGTGGCTGGCAAGAATTTTTGAAAACTTCCTTCCTGTTATCAGCTTATTTTTGGCTGAGACTGTTTCCTAAAGAAAGAGGTGTTGATCAGGCATGTTTTCACAATCAAAGTTGAACGGGTACCTTTTCATGTAGCCACTGTGGCCCAATGGATAAGGCATCGGCCTCCTAAAATGCAGAGCGAGCAGCAATTGCTGAGATGACAGCCGGGGATTGCGGGTTCGAGTCCCGCCAGTGGTTGTTTTCATGGAAAAGCATGTGCAGATACATTTTTCTTGAGGAGGAAGACCAACAAGGGCTCAGCTGCTTGTGAGAATGTCTTGTGTGACCGATGTGGCGTCGGTGGTGTAACGGTTAGCATGGTTCAAAGCAGTCGACCCGGGTTCGACTCCCGGCCGACGCATGCTTTTTTTCTTGAAGATGTCCTATAAGCCCAACATTTATACTGACATGGCAATAAAGAATTTGTTTTCTCAGCCGGCCTAGGTAGCTCAGTTGGGAGAGCGTTAGACTGAAGATCTAAAGGTCCCTGGTTCAATCCCGGGTCTGGGCAATCCACCCTTCCGGTGGCTGGCAAGAGTTTTTGAAAACTTCCTTCCTGTTATCAGCTTATTTTTGGCTGAGACTGTTTCCTAAAGAAAGAGGTGTTGATCAGGCATGTTTTCACAATCAAAGTTGAACGGGTACCTTTTCATGTAGCCACTGTGGCCCAATGGATAAGGCATCGGCCTCCTAAAATGCAGAGCAAGCAGCAATTGCTGAGATGACAGCCGGGGATTGCGGGTTCGAGTCCCGCCAGTGGTTGTTTTCATGGAAAAGCATGTGCAGATACATTTTTCTTGAGGAGGAAGACCAACAAGGGCTCAGCTGCTTGTGAGAATGTCTTGTGTGACCGATGTGGCGTCGATGGTGTAACGGTTAGCATGGTTCAAAGCAGTCGACCCGGGTTCAACTCCCGGCCGACGCATGCTTTTTTTCTTGAAGATGTCCTATAAGCCCAACATTTATACTTTCATGGCAATAGAGAATTTGTTTTCTCAGCCGGCCTAGGTAGCTCAGTTGGGAGAGCGTTAGACTGAAGATCTAAAGGTCCCTGGTTCAATCCTGGGTCTGGGCAATCCACCCTTCCGGTGGCTGGCAAGAGTTTTTGAAAACTTCCTTCCTGTTATCAGCTTATTTTTGGCTGAGACTGTTTCCTAAAGAAAGAGGTGTTGATCAGGCATGTTTTCACAATCAAAGTTGAACGGGTACCTTTTCATGTAGCCACTGTGGCCCAATGGATAAGGCATCGGCCTCCTAAAATGCAGAGCGAGCAGCAATTGCTGAGATGACAGCCGGGGATTGCGGGTTCGAGTCCCGCCAGTGGTTGTTTTCATGGAAAAGCATGTGCAGATACATTTTTCTTGAGGAGGAAGACCAACAAGGGCTCAGCCGCTTGTGAGAATGTCTTGTGTGACCGATGTGGCGTCGATGGTGTAACGGTTAGCATGGTTCAAAGCAGTCGACCCTGGTTCAACTCCCTGCCGACGCATGCTTTTTTTCTTGAAGATGTCCTATAAGCCCAACATTTATACTTTCATGGCAATAGAGAATTTGTTTTCTCAGCCGGCCTAGTTAGCTCAGTTGGGAGAGCGTTAGACTGAAGATCTAAAGGTCCCTGGTTCAATCCCTGGTCTGGGCAATCCACCTAAAATGCAGAGCAAGCAGCAAATGCTGAGATGACAGCCAGGGATTGCGGGTTCGAGTCCCGCCAGTGGTTGTTTTCATGGAAAAGCATGTGCAGATACATTTCTCTTGAGGAGGAAGACCAACAAGGGCTCAGCCGCTTGTGAGAATGTCTTGTGTGACTGATGTGGCGTCGGTGGTGTAACGGTTAGCATGGTTGCCTTCCAAGCAGTCGACCCGGGTTCGACTCCCGGCCGACGCATGATTTTTTTCTTGAAGATGTCCTATAAGCCCAACATTTATACTGACATGGCAATAAAGAATTTGTTTTCTCAGCCGGCCTAGGTAGCTCAGTTGGGAGAGCGTTAGACTGAAAATCTAAAGGTCCCTGGTTCAATCCCGGGTCTGGGCAATCCTTCCGGTGGCTGGCAAGAGTTTTTGAAAACTTCCTTCCTGTTATCAGCTTATTTTTGGCTGAGACTGTTTCCTAAAGAAAGAGGTGTTGATCAGGCATGTTTTCGCAATCAAAGTTGAACGGGTACCTTTTCATGTAGCCACTGTGGCCCAATGGATAAGGCATCGGCCTCCTAAAATGCAGAGCAAGCAGCAAATGCTGAGATGACAGCCGGGGATTGCGGGTTCGAGTCCCGCCAGTGGTTGTTTTCATGGAAAAGCATGTGCAGATACATTTTTCTTGAGGAGGAAGACCAACAAGGGTTCAGCCGCTTGTTAGAATGTCTTGTGTGACTGATGTGGCGTCGGTGGTGTAACGGTTAGCATGGTTGCCTTCCAAGCAGTCGACCCGGGTTCGACTCCCGGCCGACGCATGCTTTTTTTCTTGAAGATGTCCTATAAGCCCAACATTTATACTTTCATGGCAATAGAGAATTTGTTTTCTCAGCCGGCCTAGGTAGCTCAGTTGGGAGAGCGTTAGACTGAAGATCTAAAGGTCCCTGGTTCAATCCCGGGTCTGGGCAATCCACCCTTCCGGTGGCTGGCAAGAGTTTTTGAAAACTTCCTTCCTGTTATCAGCTTATTTTTGGCTGAGACTGTTTCCTAAAGAAAGAGGTGTTGATCAGGCATGTTTTCACAATCAAAGTTGAACGGGTACCTTTTCATGTAGCCACTGTGGCCCAATGGATAAGGCATCGGCCTCCTAAAATGCAGAGCAAGCAGCAAATGCTGAGATGACAGCCGGGGATTGCGGGTTCGAAACCCGCCAGTGGTTGTTTTCATGGAAAAGCATGTGCAGATACATTTTTCTTGAGGAGGAAGACCAACAAGGGTTCAGCCGCTTGTTAGAATGTCTTGTGTGACTGATGTGGCGTCGGTGGTGTAACGGTTAGCATGGTTGCCTTCCAAGCAGTCGTCCCCGGTTCGACTCCCGGCCGACGCATGATTTTTTTCTTGAAGATGTCTTATAAGCCCAACATTTATACTGACATGGCAATAAAGAATTTGTTTTCTCAGCCGGCCTAGGTAGCTCAGTTGGGAGAGCGTTAGACTGAAGATCTAAAGGTCCCTGGTTCAATCCCGGGTCTGGGCAATCCACCCTTCCGGTGGCTGGCAAGAGTTTTTGAAAACTTCCTTCCTGTTATCAGCTTATTTTTGGCTGAGACTGTGTCCTAAAGAAAGAGGTGTTGATCAGGCATGTTTTCACAATCAAAGTTGAATGGGTACCTTTTCATGTAGCCACTGTGGCCCAATGGATAAGGCATCGGCCTCCTAAAATGCAGAGCGAGCAGCAATTGCTGAGATGACAGCCGGGGATTGCGGGTTCGAGTCCCGCCAGTGGTTGTTTTCATGGAAAAGCATGTGCAGATACATTTTTCTTGAGGAGGAAGACCAACAAGGGCTCAGCCGCTTGTGAGAATGTCTTGTGTGACTGATGTGGCGTCGGTGGTGTAACGGTTAGCATGGTTGCCTTCCAAGCAGTCGTCCCCGGTTCGACTCCCGGCCGACGCATGATTTTTTTCTTGAAGATGTCTTATAAGCCCAACATTTATACTGACATGGCAATAAAGAATTTGTTTTCTCAGCTGGCCTAGGTAGCTCAGTTGGGAGAGCGTTAGACTGAAGATCTAAAGGTCCCTGGTTCAATCCCGGGTTTGGGCAATCCACCCTTCCGGTGGCTGGCAAGAGTTTTTGAAAACTTCCTTCCTGTTATCAGCTTATTTTTGGCTGAGACTGTTTCCTAAAGAAAGAGGTGTTGATCAGGCATGTTTTCACAATCAAAGTTGAACGGGTACCTTTTCATGTAGCCACTGTGGCCCAATGGATAAGGCATCGGCCTCCTAAAATGCAGAGCAAGCAGCAAATGCTGAGATGACAGCCGGGGATTGCGGGTTCGAGTCCCGCCAGTGGTTGTTTTCATGGAAAAGCATGTGCAGATACATTTTTCTTGAGGAGGAAGACCAACAAGGGTTCAGCCGCTTGTTAGAATGTCTTGTGTGACTGATGTGGCGTCGGTGGTGTAACGGTTAGCATGGTTGCCTTCCAAGCAGTCGACCCGGGTTCGACTCCCGGCCGACGCATGCTTTTTTTCTTGAAGATGTCCTATAAGCCCAACATTTATACTTTCATGGCAATAGAGAATTTGTTTTCTCAGCCGGCTTAGGAAGCTCAGTTGGGAGAGCGTCAGACTGAAGATCTAAAGGTCATGTAGCCACTGTGGCCCAATGGATAAGGCATCGGCCTCCTAAAATGCAGAGCGAGCAGCAATTGCTGAGATGACAGCCGGGGATTGCGGGTTCGAGTCCCGCCAGTGGTTGTTTTCATGGAAAAGCATGTGCAGATACATTTTTCTTGAGGAGGAAGACCAACAAGGGCTCAGCCGCTTGTGAGAATGTCTTGTGTGACTGATGTGGTTCAATCCCGGGTCTGGGCAATCCACCCTTCCGGTGGCTGGCAAGAGTTTTTGAAAACTTCCTTCCTGTTATCAGCTTATTTTTGGCTGAGACTGTGTCCTAAAGAAAGAGGTGTTGATCAGGCATGTTTTCACAATCAAAGTTGAACGGGTACCTTTTCATGTAGCCACTGTGGCCCAATGGATAAGGCATCGGCCTCCTAAAATGCAGAGCAAGCAGCAAATGCTGAGATGACAGCCGGGGATTGCGGGTTCGAAACCCGCCAGTGGTTGTTTTCATGGAAAAGCATGTGCAGATACATTTTTCTTGAGGAGTAAGACCAACAAGGGTTCAGCCGCTTGTTAGAATGTCTTGTGTGACTGATGTGGCGTCGGTGGTGTAACGGTTAGCATGGTTGCCTTCCAAGCAGTCGACCCGGGTTCGACTCCCGGCCGACGCATGCTTTTTTTCTTGAAGATGTCCTATAAGCCCAACATTTATACTTTCATGGCAATAGAGAATTTGTTTTCTCAGCCGGCCTAGGTAGCTCAGTTGGGAGAGCGTTAGACTGAAGATCTAAAGGTCCCTGGTTCAATCCCGGGTCTGGGCAATCCACCCTTCCGGTGGCTGGCAAGAGTTTTTGAAAACTTCCTTCCTGTTATCAGCTTATTTTTGGCTGAGACTGTTTCCTAAAGAAAGAGGTGTTGATCAGGCATGTTTTCACAATCAAAGTTGAACGGGTACCTTTTCATGTAGCCACTGTGGCCCAATGGATAAGGCATCGGCCTCCTAAAATGCAGAGCAAGCAGCAAATGCTGAGATGACAGCCGGGGATTGCGGGTTCGAGTCCCGCCAGTGGTTGTTTTCATGGAAAAGCATGTGCAGATACATTTTTCTTGAGGAGGAAGACCAACAAGGGTTCAGCCGCTTGTTAGAATGTCTTGTGTGACTGATGTGGCGTCGGTGGTGTAACGGTTAGCATGGTTGCCTTCCAAGCAGTCGACCCGGGTTCGACTCCCGGCCGACGCATGCTTTTTTTCTTGAAGATGTCCTATAAGCCCAACATTTATACTTTCATGGCAATAGAGAATTTGTTTTCTCAGCCGGCTTAGGAAGCTCAGTTGGGAGAGCGTCAGACTGAAGATCTAAAGGTCATGTAGCCACTGTGGCCCAATGGATAAGGCATCGGCCTCCTAAAATGCAGAGCGAGCAGCAATTGCTGAGATGACAGCCGGGGATTGCGGGTTCGAGTCCCGCCAGTGGTTGTTTTCATGGAAAAGCATGTGCAGATACATTTTTCTTGAGGAGGAAGACCAACAAGGGCTCAGCCGCTTGTGAGAATGTCTTGTGTGACTGATGTGGTTCAATCCCGGGTCTGGGCAATCCACCCTTCCGGTGGCTGGCAAGAGTTTTTGAAAACTTCCTTCCTGTTATCAGCTTATTTTTGGCTGAGACTGTGTCCTAAAGAAAGAGGTGTTGATCAGGCATGTTTTCACAATCAAAGTTGAACGGGTACCTTTTCATGTAGCCACTGTGGCCCAATGGATAAGGCATCGGCCTCCTAAAATGCAGAGCAAGCAGCAAATGCTGAGATGACAGCCGGGGATTGCGGGTTCGAAACCCGCCAGTGGTTGTTTTCATGGAAAAGCATGTGCAGATACATTTTTCTTGAGGAGTAAGACCAACAAGGGTTCAGCCGCTTGTTAGAATGTCTTGTGTGACTGATGTGGCGTCGGTGGTGTAACGGTTAGCATGGTTGCCTTCCAAGCAGTCGACCCGGGTTCGACTCCCGGCCGACGCATGCTTTTTTTCTTGAAGATGTCCTATAAGCCCAACATTTATTCTTTCATGGCAATAGAGAATTTGTTTTCTCAGCCGGCCTAGGTAGCTCAGTTGGGAGAGCGTTAGACTGAAGATCTAAAGGTCCCTGGTTCAATCCCGGGTCTGGGCAATCCACCCTTCCGGTGGCTGGCAAGAGTTTTTGAAAACTTCCTTCCTGTTATCAGCTTATTTTTGGCTGAGACTGTTTCCTAAAGAAAGAGGTGTTGATCAGGCATGTTTTCACAATCAAAGTTGAACGGGTACCTTTTCATGTAGCCACTGTGGCCCAATGGATAAGGCATCGGCCTCCTAAAATGCAGAGCAAGCAGCAAATGCTGAGATGACAGCCGGGGATTGCGGGTTGAAACCCGCCAGTGGTTGTTTTCATGGAAAAGCATGTGCAGATACATTTTTCTTGAGGAGTAAGACCAACAAGGGTTCAGCCGCTTGTTAGAATGTCTTGTGTGACTGATGTGGCGTCGGTGGTGTAACGGTTAGCATGGTTGCCTTCCAAGCAGTCGACCCGGGTTCGACTCCCGGCCGACGCATGCTTTTTTTCTTGAAGATGTCCTATAAGCCCAACATTTATTCTTTCATGGCAATAGAGAATTTGTTTTCTCAGCCGGCCTAGGTAGCTCAGTTGGGAGAGCGTTAGACTGAAGATCTAAAGGTCCCTGGTTCAATCCCGGGTCTGGGCAATCCACCCTTCCGGTGGCTGGCAAGAGTTTTTGAAAACTTCCTTCCTGTTATCAGCTTATTTTTGGCTGAGACTGTTTCCTAAAGAAAGAGGTGTTGATCAGGCATGTTTTCACAATCAAAGTTGAACGGGTACCTTTTCATGTAGCCACTGTGGCCCAATGGATAAGGCATCGGCCTCCTAAAATGCAGAGCGAGCAGCAATTGCTGAGATGACAGCCGGGGATTGCGGGTTCGAGTCCCGCCAGTGGTTGTTTTCATGGAAAAGCATGTGCAGATACATTTTTCTTAAGGAGGAAGAACAACAAGGGCTCAGCCGCTTGTGAGAATGTCTTGTGTGACCGATGTGGCGTCGATGGTGTAACGGTTAGCATGGTTCAAAGCAGTCGACCCGGGTTCAACTCCCGGCCGACGCATGCTTTTTTTCTTGAAGATGTCCTATAAGCCCAACATTTATACTTTCATGGCAATAGAGAATTTGTTTTCTCAGCCAGCCTAGGTAGCTCAGTTGGGAGAGCGTTAGACTGAAGATCTAAAGGTCCCTGGTTCAATCCCGGGTCTGGGCAATCCACCCTTCCGGTGGCTGGCAAGAGTTTTTGAAAACTTCCTTCCTGTTATCAGCTTATTTTTGGCTGAGACTGTTTCCTAAAGAAAGAGGTGTTGATCAGGCATGTTTTCACAATCAAAGTTGAACGGGTACCTTTTCATGTAGCCACTGTGGCCCAATGGATAAGGCATCGGCCTCCTAAAATGCAGAGCGAGCAGCAATTGCTGAGATGACAGCCGGGGATTGCGGGTTCGAGTCCCGCCAGTGGTTGTTTTCATGGAAAAGCATGTGCAGATACATTTTTCTTGAGGAGGAAGACCAACAAGGGCTCAGCCGCTTGTGAGAATGTCTTGTGTGACTGATGTGGCGTCGGTGGTGTAACGGTAAGCATGGTTGCCTTCCAAGCAGTCGACCCGGGTTCGACTCCCGGCCGACGCATGCTTTTTTTCTTGAAGATGTCCTATAAGCCCAACATTTATACTGACATGGCAATAAAGAATTTGTTTTCTCAGCCGGCTTAGGAAGCTCAGTTGGGAGAGCGTTCGACTGAAGATCTAAAGGTCCCTGGTTCAATCCCGGGTCTGGGCAATCCACCCTTCCGGTGGCTGGCAAGAGTTTTTGAAAACTTCCTTCCTGTTATCAGCTTATTTTTGGCTGATACTGTGTCCTAAAGAGAGAGGTGTTGATCAGGCATGTTTTCACAATCAAAGTTGAACGGGTACCTTTTCATGTAGCCACTGTGGCCCAATGGATAAGGCATCGGCCTCCTAAAATGCAGAGCGAGCAGCAATTGCTGAGATGATAGCCGGGGATTGCGGGTTCGAGTCCCGCCAGTGGTTGTTTTCATGGAAAGCATGTGCAGATACATTTTTCTTGAGGAGGAAGACCAACAAGGGCTAAGCCGCTTGTGAGAATGTCTTGTGTGACCGATGTGGCGTCGATGGTGTAACGGTTAGCATGGTTCAAAGCAGTCGACTGAGTTCAACTCCCGGCCGACGCATGCTTTTTTTCTTGAAGATGTCCTATAAGCCCAACATTTATACTTTCATGGCAATAGAGAATTTGTTTTCTCAGCCGGCCTAGGTAGCTCAGTTGGGAGAGCGTTAGACTGAAGATCTAAAGGTCCCTGGTTCAATCCCGGGTCTGGGCAATCCACCCTTCCGGTGGCTGGCAAGAGTTTTTGAAAACTTCCTTCCTGTTATCAGCTTATTTTTGGCTGAGACTGTGTCCTAAAGAAAGAGGTGTTGATCAGGCATGTTTTCACAATCAAAGTTGAACTGGTACCTTTTCATGTAGCCACTGTGGCCCAATGGATAAGGCATCGGCCTCCTAAAATGCAGAGCAAGCAGCAAATGCTGAGATGACAGCCGGAGATTGCGGGTTCGAGTCCCGCCAGTGGTTGTTTTCATGGAAAAGCATGTGCAGATACATTTTTCTTGAGGAGGAAGACCAACAAGGGTTCAGCCGCTTGTTAGAATGTCTTGTGTGACTGATGTGGCGTCGGTGGTGTAACGGTTAGCATGGTTGCCTTCCAAGCAGTCGACCCGGGTTCGACTCCCGGCCGACGCATGCTTTTTTTCTTGAAGATGTCCTATAAGCCCAACATTTTTACTTTCATGGCAATAGAGAATTTGTTTTCTCAGCCGGCCTAGGTAGCTCAGTTGGGAGAGCGTTAGACTGAAGATCTAAAGGTCCCTGGTTCAATCCCGGGTCTGGGCAATCCACCCTTCCGGTGGCTGGCAAGAGTTTTTGAAAACTTCCTTCCTGTTATCAGCTTATTTTTGGCTAAGACTGTGTCCTAAAGAAAGAGGTGTTGATCAGGCATGTTTTCACAATCAAAGTTGAATGGGTACCTTTTCATGTAGCCACTGTGGCCCAATGGATAAGGCAGCGGCCTCCTAAAATGCAGAGCGAGCAGCAATTGCTGAGATGACAGCCGGGGATTGCGGGTTCGAGTCCCGCCAGTGGTTGTTTTCATGGAAAAGCATGTGCAGATACATTTTTCTTGAGGAGGAAGACCAACAAGGGCTCAGCCGCTTGTGAGAATGTCTTGTGTGACTGATGTGGCGTCGGTGGTGTAACGGTTAGCATGGTTGCCTTCCAAGCAGTCGTCCCCGGTTCGACTCCCGGCCGACGCATGATTTTTTTCTTGAAGATGTCTTATAAGCCCAACATTTATACTGACATGGCAATAAAGAATTTGTTTTCTCAGCCGGCTTAGGAAGC
This sequence comes from Alitta virens, assembly GCA_932294295.1. Lineage (NCBI taxonomy): Eukaryota > Metazoa > Annelida > Polychaeta > Phyllodocida > Nereididae > Alitta > Alitta virens. The sequence continues at coordinate 13,465,057 of OW028576.1, forward strand.
TCAGTTGGGAGAGCGTCAGACTGAAGATCTAAAGGTCCCTGGTTCAATCCCGGGTCTGGGCAATCCACCCTTCCGGTGGCTGGCAAGAGTTTTTGAAAACTTCCTTCCTGTTATCAGCTTATTTTTGGCTGATACTGTGTCCTAAAGAGAGAGGTGTTGATCAGGCATGTTTTCACAATCAAAGTTGAACGGGTACCTTTTCATGTAGCCACTGTGGCCCAATGGATAAGGCATCGGCCTCCTAAAATGCAGAGCGAGCAGCAATTGCTGAGATGATAGCCGGGGATTGCGGGTTCGAGTCCCGCCAGTGGTTGTTTTCATGGAAAGCATGTGCAGATACATTTTTCTTGAGGAGGAAGACCAACAAGGGCTAAGCCGCTTGTGAGAATGTCTTGTGTGACCGATGTGGCGTCGATGGTGTAACGGTTAGCATGGTTCAAAGCAGTCGACCCGGGTTCAACTCCCGGCCGACGCATGCTTTTTTTCTTGAAGATGTCCTATAAGCCCAACATTTATACTTTCATGGCAATAGAGAATTTGTTTTCTCAGCCGGCCTAGGTAGCTCAGTTGGGAGAGCGTTAGACTGAAGATCTAAAGGTCCCTGGTTCAATCCCGGGTCCGGGCAATCCACCCTTCCGGTGGCTGGCAAGAGTTTTTGAAAACTTCCTTCCTGTTATCAGCTTATTTTTGGCTGAGACTGTGTCCTAAAGAAAGAGGTGTTGATCAGGCATGTTTTCACAATCAAAGTTGAACGGGTACCTTTTCATGTAGCCACTGTGGCCCAATGGATAAGGCATCGGCCTCCTAAAATGCAGAGCAAGCAGCAAATGCTGAGATGACAGCCGGGGATTGCGGGTTCGAGTCCCGCCAGTGGTTGTTTTCATGGAAAAGCATGTGCAGATACATTTTTCTTGAGGAGGAAGACCAACAAGGGTTCAGCCGCTTGTTAGAATGTCTTGTGTGACTGATGTGGCGTCGATGGTGTAACGGTTAGCATGGTTGCCTTCCAAGCAGTCGACCCGGGTTCGACTCCCGGCCGACGCATGCTTTTTTTCTTGAAGATGTCCTATAAGCCCAACATTTATACTTTCATGGCAATAGAGAATTTGTTTTCTCAGCCGGCCTAGGTAGCTCAGTTGGGAGAGCGTTAGACTGAAGATCTAAAGGTCCCTGGTTCAATCCCGGGTCTGGGCAATCCACCCTTCCGGTGGCTGGCAAGAGTTTTTGAAAACTTCCTTCCTGTTATCAGCTTATTTTTGGCTGAGACTGTTTCCTAAAGAAAGAGGTGTTGATCAGGCATGTTTTCACAATCAAAGTTGAACGGGTACCTTTTCATGTAGCCACTGTGGCCCAATGGATAAGGCATCGGCCTCCTAAAATGCAGAGCAAGCAGCAAATGCTGAGATGACAGCCGGGGATTGCGGGTTCGAAACCCGCCAGTGGTTGTTTTCATGGAAAAGCAAGTGCAGATACATTTTACTTGAGGAGGAAGACCAACAAGGGTTCAGCTGCTTGTTAGAATGTCTTGTGTGACTGATGTGGCGGCGGTGGTGTAACGGTTAGCATGGTTGCCTTCCAAGCAGTCGACCCGGGTTCGACTCCCGGCCGACGCATGCTTTTTTTCTTGAAGATGTCCTATAAGCCCAACATTTATACTTTCATGGCAATAGAGAATTTGTTTTCTCAGCCGGCCTAGGTAGCTCAGTTGGGAGAGCGTTAGACTGAAGATCTAAAGGTCCCTGGTTCAATCCCGGGTCTGGGCAATCCACCCTTCCGGTGGCTGGCAAGAGTTTTTGAAAACTTCCTTCCTGTTATCAGCTTATTTTTGGCTGAGACTGTTTCCTAAAGAAAGAGGTGTTGATCAGGCATGTTTTCACAATCAAAGTTGAACGGGTACCTTTTCATGTAGCCACTGTGGCCCAATGGATAAGGCATCGGCCTCCTAAAATGCAGAGCGAGCAGCAATTGCTGAGATGACAGCCGGGGATTGCGGGTTCGAGTCCCGCCAGTGGTTGTTTTCATGGAAAAGCATGTGCAGATACATTTTTCTTAAGGAGGAAGAACAACAAGGGCTCAGCCGCTTGTGAGAATGTCTTGTGTGACCGATGTGGCGTCGATGGTGTAACGGTTAGCATGGTTCAAAGCAGTCGACCCGGGTTCAACTCCCGGCCGACGCATGCTTTTTTTCTTGAAGATGTCCTATAAGCCCAACATTTATACTTTCATGGCAATAGAGAATTTGTTTTCTCAGCCGGCCTAGGTAGCTCAGTTGGGAGAGCGTTAGACTGAAGATCTAAAGGTCCCTGGTTCAATCCCGGGTCTGGGCAATCCACCCTTCCGGTGGCTGGCAAGAGTTTTTGAAAACTTCCTTCCTGTTATCAGCTTGTTTTTGGCTGAGACTGTGTCCTAAAGAAAGAGGTGTTGATCAGGCATGTTTTCACAATCAAAGTTGAACGGGTACCTTTTCATTTAGCCACTGTGGCCCAATGGATAAGGCATCGGCCTCCTAAAATGCAGAGCAAGCAGCAAATGCTGAGATGACAGCCGGGGATTGCGGGTTCGAGTCCCGCCAGTGGTTGTTTTCATGGAAAAGCATGTGCAGATACATTTTTCTTGAGGAGGAAGACCAACAAGGGTTCAGCCGCTTGTTAGAATGTCTTGTGTGACTGATGTGGCGTCGGTGGTGTAACGGTTAGCATGGTTGCCTTCCAAGCAGTCGACCCGGGTTCGACTCCCGGCCGACGCATGCTTTTTTTCTTGAAGATGTCCTATAAGCCCAACATTTATACTTTCATGGCAATAGAGAATTTGTTTTCTCAGCCGGCCTAGGTAGCTCAGTTGGGAGAGCGTTAGACTGAAGATCTAAAGGTCCCTGGTTCAATCCCGGGTCTGGGCAATCCACCCTTCCGGTGGCTGGCAAGAGTTTTTGAAAACTTCCTTCCTGTTATCAGCTTATTTTTGGCTGAGACTGTTTCCTAAAGAAAGAGGTGTTGATCAGGCATGTTTTCACAATCAAAGTTGAACGGGTACCTTTTCATGTAGCCACTGTGGCCCAATGGATAAGGCATCGGCCTCCTAAAATGCAGAGCAAGCAGCAAATGCTGAGATGACAGCCGGGGATTGCGGGTTCGAGTCCCGCCAGTGGTTGTTTTCATGGAAAAGCATGTGCAGATACATTTTTCTTGAGGAGGAAGACCAACAAGGGTTCAGCCGCTTGTTAGAATGTCTTGTGTGACTGATGTGGCGTCGGTGGTGTAACGGTTAGCATGGTTGCCTTCCAAGCAGTCGACCCGGGTTCGACTCCCGGCCGACGCATGCTTTTTTTCTTGAAGATGTCCTATAAGCCCAACATTTATACTTTCATGGCAATAGAGAATTTGTTTTCTCAGCCGGCCTAGGTAGCTCAGTTGGGAGAGCGTTAGACTGAAGATCTAAAGGTCCCTGGTTCAATCCCGGGTCTGGGCAATCCACCCTTCCGGTGGCTGGCAAGAGTTTTTGAAAACTTCCTTCCTGTTATCAGCTTATTTTTGGCTGAGACTGTGTCCTAAAGAAAGAGGTGTTGATCAGGCATGTTTTCACAATCAAAGTTGAACGGGTACCTTTTCATGTAGCCACTGTGGCCCAATGGATAAGGCATCGGCCTCCTAAAATGCAGAGCAAGCAGCAAATGCTGAGATGACAGCCGGGGATTGCGGGTTCGAGTCCCGCCAGTGGTTGTTTTCATGGAAAAGCATGTGCAGATACATTTTTCTTGAGGAGGAAGACCAACAAGGGTTCAGCCGCTTGTTAGAATGTCTTGTGTGACTGATGTGGCGTCGGTGGTGTAACGGTTAGCATGGTTGCCTTCCAAGCAGTCGACCCGGGTTCGACTCCCGGCCGACGCATGCTTTTTTTCTTGAAGATGTCCTATAAGCCCAACATTTATACTTTCATGGCAATAGAGAATTTGTTTTCTCAGCCGGCCTAGGTAGCTCAGTTGGGAGAGCGTTAGACTGAAGATCTAAAGGTCCCTGGTTCAATCCCGGGTCTGGGCAATCCACCCTTCCGGTGGCTGGCAAGAGTTTTTGAAAACTTCCTTCCTGTTATCAGCTTATTTTTGGCTGAGACTGTTTCCTAAAGAAAGAGGTGTTGATCAGGCATGTTTTCACAATCAAAGTTGAACGGGTACCTTTTCATGTAGCCACTGTGGCCCAATGGATAAGGCATCGGCCTCCTAAAATGCAGAGCAAGCAGCAAATGCTGAGATGACAGCCGGGGATTGCGGGTTCGAGTCCCGCCAGTGGTTGTTTTCATGGAAAAGCATGTGCAGATACATTTTTCTTGAGGAGGAAGACCAACAAGGGTTCAGCCGCTTGTTAGAATGTCTTGTGTGACTGATGTGGCGTCGGTGGTGTAACGGTTAGCATGGTTGCCTTCCAAGCAGTCGACCCGGGTTCGACTCCCGGCCGACGCATGCTTTTTTTCTTGAAGATGTCCTATAAGCCCAACATTTATACTTTCATGGCAATAGAGAATTTGTTTTCTCAGCCGGCCTAGGTAGCTCAGTTGGGAGAGCGTTAGACTGAAGATCTAAAGGTCCCTGGTTCAATCCCGGGTCTGGGCAATCCACCCTTCCGGTGGCTGGCAAGAGTTTTTGAAAACTTCCTTCCTGTTATCAGCTTATTTTTGGCTGAGACTGTTTCCTAAAGAAAGAGGTGTTGATCAGGCATGTTTTCACAATCAAAGTTGAATGGGTACCTTTTCATGTAGCCACTGTGGCCCAATGGATAAGGCATCGGCCTCCTAAAATGCAGAGCGAGCAGCAATTGCTGAGATGACAGCCGGGGATTGCGGGTTCGTGTCCCGCCAGTGGTTGTTTTCATGGAAAAGCATGTGCAGATACATTTTTCTTAAGGAGGAAGAACAACAAGGGCTCAGCCGCTTGTGAGAATGTCTTGTGTGACCGATGTGGCGTCGGTGGTGTAACGGTTAGCATGGTTGCCTTCCAAGCAGTCGACCCGGGTTCGACTCCCGGCCGACGCATGCTTTTTTTCTTGAAGATGTCCTATAAGCCCAACATTTATACTGACATGGCAATAAAGAATTTGTTTTCTCAGCCGGCCTAGGAAGCTCAGTTGGGAGAGCGTTAGACTGAAGATCTAAAGGTCCCTGGTTCAATCCCGGGTCTGGGCAATCCACCCTTCCGGTGGCTGGCAAGAGTTTTTGAAAACTTCCTTCCTGTTATCAGCTTATTTTTGGCTGATACTGTGTCCTAAAGAGAGAGGTGTTGATCAGGCATGTTTTCACAATCAAAGTTGAACGGGTACCTTTTCATGTAGCCACTGTGGCCCAATGGATAAGGCATCGGCCTCCTAAAATGCAGAGCGAGCAGCAATTGCTGAGATGATAGCCGGGGATTGCGGGTTCGAGTCCCGCCAGTGGTTGTTTTCATGGAAAAGCATGTGCAGATACATTTTTCTTGAGGAGGAAGACCAACAAGGGCTAAGCCGCTTGTGAGAATGTCTTGTGTGACCGATGTGGCGTCGATGGTGTAACGGTTAGCATGGTTCAAAGCAGTCGACCCGGGTTCAACTCCCGGCCGACGCATGCTTTTTTTCTTGAAGATGTCCTATAAGCCCAACATTTATACTTTCATGGCAATAGAGAATTTGTTTTCTCAGCCGGCCTAGGTAGCTCAGTTGGGAGAGCGTTAGACTGAAGATCTAAAGGTCCCTGGTTCAATCCCGGGTCTGGGCAATCCACCCTTCCGGTGGCTGGCAAGAGTTTTTGAAAACTTCCTTCCTGTTATCAGCTTATTTTTGGCTGAGACTGTGTCCTAAAGAAAGAGGTGTTGATCAGGCATGTTTTCACAATCAAAGTTGAACTGGTACCTTTTCATGTAGCCACTGTGGCCCAATGGATAAGGCATCGGCCTCCTAAAATGCAGAGCAAGCAGCAAATGCTGAGATGACAGCCGGGGATTGCGGGTTCGAAACCCGCCAGTGGTTGTTTTCATGGAAAAGCAAGTGCAGATACATTTTACTTGAGGAGGAAGACCAACAAGGGTTCAGCCGCTTGTTAGAATGTCTTGTGTGACTGATGTGGCGTCGGTGGTGTAACGGTTAGCATGGTTGCCTTCCAAGCAGTCGACCCGGGTTCGACTCCCGGCCGACGCATGCTTTTTTTCTTGAAGATGTCCTATAAGCCCAACATTTATACTTTCATGGCAATAGAGAATTTGTTTTCTCAGCCGGCTTAGGAAGCTCAGTTGGGAGAGCGTCAGACTGAAGATCTAAAGGTCCCTGGTTCAATCCCGGGTCTGGGCAATCCACCCTTCCGGTGGCTGGCAAGAGTTTTTGAAAACTTCCTTCCTGTTATCAGCTTATTTTTGGCTGATACTGTGTCCTAAAGAGAGAGGTGTTGATCAGGCATGTTTTCACAATCAAAGTTGAACGGGTACCTTTTCATGTAGCCACTGTGGCCCAATGGATAAGGCATCGGCCTCCTAAAATGCAGAGCGAGCAGCAATTGCTGAGATGATAGCCGGGGATTGCGGGTTCGAGTCCCGCCAGTGGTTGTTTTCATGGAAAGCATGTGCAGATACATTTTTCTTGAGGAGGAAGACCAACAAGGGCTAAGCCGCTTGTGAGAATGTCTTGTGTGACCGATGTGGCGTCGATGGTGTAACGGTTAGCATGGTTCAAAGCAGTCGACCCGGGTTCAACTCCCGGCCGACGCATGCTTTTTTTCTTGAAGATGTCCTATAAGCCCAACATTTATACTTTCATGGCAATAGAGAATTTGTTTTCTCAGCCGGCCTAGGTAGCTCAGTTGGGAGAGCGTTAGACTGAAGATCTAAAGGTCCCTGGTTCAATCCCGGGTCCGGGCAATCCACCCTTCCGGTGGCTGGCAAGAGTTTTTGAAAACTTCCTTCCTGTTATCAGCTTATTTTTGGCTGAGACTGTGTCCTAAAGAAAGAGGTGTTGATCAGGCATGTTTTCACAATCAAAGTTGAACGGGTACCTTTTCATGTAGCCACTGTGGCCCAATGGATAAGGCATCGGCCTCCTAAAATGCAGAGCAAGCAGCAAATGCTGAGATGACAGCCGGGGATTGCGGGTTCGAGTCCCGCCAGTGGTTGTTTTCATGGAAAAGCATGTGCAGATACATTTTTCTTGAGGAGGAAGACCAACAAGGGTTCAGCCGCTTGTTAGAATGTCTTGTGTGACTGATGTGGCGTCGATGGTGTAACGGTTAGCATGGTTGCCTTCCAAGCAGTCGACCCGGGTTCGACTCCCGGCCGACGCATGCTTTTTTTCTTGAAGATGTCCTATAAGCCCAACATTTATACTTTCATGGCAATAGAGAATTTGTTTTCTCAGCCGGCCTAGGTAGCTCAGTTGGGAGAGCGTTAGACTGAAGATCTAAAGGTCCCTGGTTCAATCCCGGGTCTGGGCAATCCACCCTTCCGGTGGCTGGCAAGAGTTTTTGAAAACTTCCTTCCTGTTATCAGCTTATTTTTGGCTGAGACTGTTTCCTAAAGAAAGAGGTGTTGATCAGGCATGTTTTCACAATCAAAGTTGAACGGGTACCTTTTCATGTAGCCACTGTGGCCCAATGGATAAGGCATCGGCCTCCTAAAATGCAGAGCAAGCAGCAAATGCTGAGATGACAGCCGGGGATTGCGGGTTCGAAACCCGCCAGTGGTTGTTTTCATGGAAAAGCAAGTGCAGATACATTTTACTTGAGGAGGAAGACCAACAAGGGTTCAGCTGCTTGTTAGAATGTCTTGTGTGACTGATGTGGCGGCGGTGGTGTAACGGTTAGCATGGTTGCCTTCCAAGCAGTCGACCCGGGTTCGACTCCCGGCCGACGCATGCTTTTTTTCTTGAAGATGTCCTATAAGCCCAACATTTATACTTTCATGGCAATAGAGAATTTGTTTTCTCAGCCGGCCTAGGTAGCTCAGTTGGGAGAGCGTTAGACTGAAGATCTAAAGGTCCCTGGTTCAATCCCGGGTCTGGGCAATCCACCCTTCCGGTGGCTGGCAAGAGTTTTTGAAAACTTCCTTCCTGTTATCAGCTTATTTTTGGCTGAGACTGTTTCCTAAAGAAAGAGGTGTTGATCAGGCATGTTTTCACAATCAAAGTTGAACGGGTACCTTTTCATGTAGCCACTGTGGCCCAATGGATAAGGCATCGGCCTCCTAAAATGCAGAGCGAGCAGCAATTGCTGAGATGACAGCCGGGGATTGCGGGTTCGAGTCCCGCCAGTGGTTGTTTTCATGGAAAAGCATGTGCAGATACATTTTTCTTAAGGAGGAAGAACAACAAGGGCTCAGCCGCTTGTGAGAATGTCTTGTGTGACCGATGTGGCGTCGATGGTGTAACGGTTAGCATGGTTCAAAGCAGTCGACCCGGGTTCAACTCCCGGCCGACGCATGCTTTTTTTCTTGAAGATGTCCTATAAGCCCAACATTTATACTTTCATGGCAATAGAGAATTTGTTTTCTCAGCCGGCCTAGGTAGCTCAGTTGGGAGAGCGTTAGACTGAAGATCTAAAGGTCCCTGGTTCAATCCCGGGTCTGGGCAATCCACCCTTCCGGTGGCTGGCAAGAGTTTTTGAAAACTTCCTTCCTGTTATCAGCTTGTTTTTGGCTGAGACTGTGTCCTAAAGAAAGAGGTGTTGATCAGGCATGTTTTCACAATCAAAGTTGAACGGGTACCTTTTCATTTAGCCACTGTGGCCCAATGGATAAGGCATCGGCCTCCTAAAATGCAGAGCAAGCAGCAAATGCTGAGATGACAGCCGGGGATTGCGGGTTCGAGTCCCGCCAGTGGTTGTTTTCATGGAAAAGCATGTGCAGATACATTTTTCTTGAGGAGGAAGACCAACAAGGGTTCAGCCGCTTGTTAGAATGTCTTGTGTGACTGATGTGGCGTCGGTGGTGTAACGGTTAGCATGGTTGCCTTCCAAGCAGTCGACCCGGGTTCGACTCCCGGCCGACGCATGCTTTTTTTCTTGAAGATGTCCTATAAGCCCAACATTTATACTTTCATGGCAATAGAGAATTTGTTTTCTCAGCCGGCCTAGGTAGCTCAGTTGGGAGAGCGTTAGACTGAAGATCTAAAGGTCCCTGGTTCAATCCCGGGTCTGGGCAATCCACCCTTCCGGTGGCTGGCAAGAGTTTTTGAAAACTTCCTTCCTGTTATCAGCTTATTTTTGGCTGAGACTGTTTCCTAAAGAAAGAGGTGTTGATCAGGCATGTTTTCACAATCAAAGTTGAACGGGTACCTTTTCATGTAGCCACTGTGGCCCAATGGATAAGGCATCGGCCTCCTAAAATGCAGAGCAAGCAGCAAATGCTGAGATGACAGCCGGGGATTGCGGGTTCGAGTCCCGCCAGTGGTTGTTTTCATGGAAAAGCATGTGCAGATACATTTTTCTTGAGGAGGAAGACCAACAAGGGTTCAGCCGCTTGTTAGAATGTCTTGTGTGACTGATGTGGCGTCGGTGGTGTAACGGTTAGCATGGTTGCCTTCCAAGCAGTCGACCCGGGTTCGACTCCCGGCCGACGCATGCTTTTTTTCTTGAAGATGTCCTATAAGCCCAACATTTATACTTTCATGGCAATAGAGAATTTGTTTTCTCAGCCGGCCTAGGTAGCTCAGTTGGGAGAGCGTTAGACTGAAGATCTAAAGGTCCCTGGTTCAATCCCGGGTCTGGGCAATCCACCCTTCCGGTGGCTGGCAAGAGTTTTTGAAAACTTCCTTCCTGTTATCAGCTTATTTTTGGCTGAGACTGTGTCCTAAAGAAAGAGGTGTTGATCAGGCATGTTTTCACAATCAAAGTTGAACGGGTACCTTTTCATGTAGCCACTGTGGCCCAATGGATAAGGCATCGGCCTCCTAAAATGCAGAGCAAGCAGCAAATGCTGAGATGACAGCCGGGGATTGCGGGTTCGAGTCCCGCCAGTGGTTGTTTTCATGGAAAAGCATGTGCAGATACATTTTTCTTGAGGAGGAAGACCAACAAGGGTTCAGCCGCTTGTTAGAATGTCTTGTGTGACTGATGTGGCGTCGGTGGTGTAACGGTTAGCATGGTTGCCTTCCAAGCAGTCGACCCGGGTTCGACTCCCGGCCGACGCATGCTTTTTTTCTTGAAGATGTCCTATAAGCCCAACATTTATACTTTCATGGCAATAGAGAATTTGTTTTCTCAGCCGGCCTAGGTAGCTCAGTTGGGAGAGCGTTAGACTGAAGATCTAAAGGTCCCTGGTTCAATCCCGGGTCTGGGCAATCCACCCTTCCGGTGGCTGGCAAGAGTTTTTGAAAACTTCCTTCCTGTTATCAGCTTATTTTTGGCTGAGACTGTTTCCTAAAGAAAGAGGTGTTGATCAGGCATGTTTTCACAATCAAAGTTGAACGGGTACCTTTTCATGTAGCCACTGTGGCCCAATGGATAAGGCATCGGCCTCCTAAAATGCAGAGCAAGCAGCAAATGCTGAGATGACAGCCGGGGATTGCGGGTTCGAGTCCCGCCAGTGGTTGTTTTCATGGAAAAGCATGTGCAGATACATTTTTCTTGAGGAGGAAGACCAACAAGGGTTCAGCCGCTTGTTAGAATGTCTTGTGTGACTGATGTGGCGTCGGTGGTGTAACGGTTAGCATGGTTGCCTTCCAAGCAGTCGACCCGGGTTCGACTCCCGGCCGACGCATGCTTTTTTTGTTGAAGATGTCCTATAAGCCCAACATTTATACTTTCATGGCAATAGAGAATTTGTTTTCTCAGCCGGCCTAGGTAGCTCAGTTGGGAGAGCGTTAGACTGAAGATCTAAAGGTCCCTGGTTCAATCCCGGGTCTGGGCAATCCACCCTTCCGGTGGCTGGCAAGAGTTTTTGAAAACTTCCTTCCTGTTATCAGCTTATTTTTGGCTGAGACTGTTTCCTAAAGAAAGAGGTGTTGATCAGGCATGTTTTCACAATCAAAGTTGAATGGGTACCTTTTCATGTAGCCACTGTGGCCCAATGGATAAGGCATCGGCCTCCTAAAATGCAGAGCGAGCAGCAATTGCTGAGATGACAGCCGGGGATTGCGGGTTCGTGTCCCGCCAGTGGTTGTTTTCATGGAAAAGCATGTGCAGATACATTTTTCTTAAGGAGGAAGAACAACAAGGGCTCAGCCGCTTGTGAGAATGTCTTGTGTGACCGATGTGGCGTCGGTGGTGTAACGGTTAGCATGGTTGCCTTCCAAGCAGTCGACCCGGGTTCGACTCCCGGCCGACGCATGCTTTTTTTCTTGAAGATGTCCTATAAGCCCAACATTTATACTGACATGGCAATAAAGAATTTGTTTTCTCAGCCGGCCTAGGAAGCTCAGTTGGGAGAGCGTTAGACTGAAGATCTAAAGGTCCCTGGTTCAATCCCGGGTCTGGGCAATCCACCCTTCCGGTGGCTGGCAAGAGTTTTTGAAAACTTCCTTCCTGTTATCAGCTTATTTTTGGCTGATACTGTGTCCTAAAGAGAGAGGTGTTGATCAGGCATGTTTTCACAATCAAAGTTGAACGGGTACCTTTTCATGTAGCCACTGTGGCCCAATGGATAAGGCATCGGCCTCCTAAAATGCAGAGCGAGCAGCAATTGCTGAGATGATAGCCGGGGATTGCGGGTTCGAGTCCCGCCAGTGGTTGTTTTCATGGAAAAGCATGTGCAGATACATTTTTCTTGAGGAGGAAGACCAACAAGGGCTAAGCCGCTTGTGAGAATGTCTTGTGTGACCGATGTGGCGTCGATGGTGTAACGGTTAGCATGGTTCAAAGCAGTCGACCCGGGTTCAACTCCCGGCCGACGCATGCTTTTTTTCTTGAAGATGTCCTATAAGCCCAACATTTATACTTTCATGGCAATAGAGAATTTGTTTTCTCAGCCGGCCTAGGTAGCTCAGTTGGGAGAGCGTTAGACTGAAGATCTAAAGGTCCCTGGTTCAATCCCGGGTCTGGGCAATCCACCCTTCCGGTGGCTGGCAAGAGTTTTTGAAAACTTCCTTCCTGTTATCAGCTTATTTTTGGCTGAGACTGTGTCCTAAAGAAAGAGGTGTTGATCAGGCATGTTTTCACAATCAAAGTTGAACTGGTACCTTTTCATGTAGCCACTGTGGCCCAATGGATAAGGCATCGGCCTCCTAAAATGCAGAGCAAGCAGCAAATGCTGAGATGACAGCCGGGGATTGCGGGTTCGAAACCCGCCAGTGGTTGTTTTCATGGAAAAGCAAGTGCAGATACATTTTACTTGAGGAGGAAGACCAACAAGGGTTCAGCCGCTTGTTAGAATGTCTTGTGTGACTGATGTGGCGTCGGTGGTGTAACGGTTAGCATGGTTGCCTTCCAAGCAGTCGACCCGGGTTCGACTCCCGGCCGACGCATGCTTTTTTTCTTGAAGATGTCCTATAAGCCCAACATTTATACTTTCATGGCAATAGAGAATTTGTTTTCTCAGCCGGCCTAGGTAGCTCAGTTGGGAGAGCGTTAGACTGAAGATCTAAAGGTCCCTGGTTCAATCCCGGGTCTGGGCAATCCACCCTTCCGGTGGCTGGCAAGAGTTTTTGAAAACTTCCTTCCTGTTATCAGCTTATTTTTGGCTGAGACTGTTTCCTAAAGAAAGAGGTGTTGATCAGGCATGTTTTCACAATCAAAGTTGAACGGGTACCTTTTCATGTAGCCACTGTGGCCCAATGGATAAGGCATCGGCCTCCTAAAATGCAGAGCGAGCAGCAATTGCTGAGATGACAGCCGGGGATTGCGGGTTCGAGTCCCGCCAGTGGTTGTTTTCATGGAAAAGCATGTGCAGATACATTTTTCTTAAGGAGGAAGAACAACAAGGGCTCAGCCGCTTGTGAGAATGTCTTGTGTGACCGATGTGGCGTCGATGGTGTAACGGTTAGCATGGTTCAAAGCAGTCGACCCGGGTTCAACTCCCGGCCGACGCATGCTTTTTTTCTTGAAGATGTCCTATAAGCCCAACATTTATACTTTCATGGCAATAGAGAATTTGATTTCTCAGCCGGCCTAGGTAGCTCAGTTGGGAGAGCGTTAGACTGAAGATCTAAAGGTCCCTGGTTCAATCCCGGGTCTGGGCAATCCACCCTTCCGGTGGCTGGCAAGAGTTTTTGAAAACTTCCTTCCTGTTATCAGCTTATTTTTGGCTGAGACTGTGTCCTAAAGAAAGAGGTGTTGATCAGGCATGTTTTCACAATCAAAGTTGAACGGGTACCTTTTCATTTAGCCACTGTGGCCCAATGGATAAGGCATCGGCCTCCTAAAATGCAGAGCAAGCAGCAAATGCTGAGATGACAGCCGGGGATTGCGGGTTCGAGTCCCGCCAGTGGTTGTTTTCATGGAAAAGCATGTGCAGATACATTTTTCTTGAGGAGGAAGACCAACAAGGGTTCAGCCGCTTGTTAGAATGTCTTGTGTGACTGATGTGGCGTCGGTGGTGTAACGGTTAGCATGGTTGCCTTCCAAGCAGTCGACCCGGGTTCGACTCCCGGCCGACGCATGCTTTTTTTCTTGAAGATGTCCTATAAGCCCAACATTTATACTTTCATGGCAATAGAGAATTTGGTTTCTCAGCCGGCCTAGGTAGCTCAGTTGGGAGAGCGTTAGACTGAAGATCTAAAGGTCCCTGGTTCAATCCCGGGTCTGGGCAATCCACCCTTCCGGTGGCTGGCAAGAGTTTTTGAAAACTTCCTTCCTGTTATCAGCTTATTTTTGGCTGAGACTGTTTCCTAAAGAAAGAGGTGTTGATCAGGCATGTTTTCACAATCAAAGTTGAACGGGTACCTTTTCATGTAGCCACTGTGGCCCAATGGATAAGGCATCGGCCTCCTAAAATGCAGAGCAAGCAGCAAATGCTGAGATGACAGCCGGGGATTGCGGGTTCGAGTCCCGCCAGTGGTTGTTTTCATGGAAAAGCATGTGCAGATACATTTTTCTTGAGGAGGAAGACCAACAAGGGTTCAGCCGCTTGTTAGAATGTCTTGTGTGACTGATGTGGCGTCGGTGGTGTAACGGTTAGCATGGTTGCCTTCCAAGCAGTCGACCCGGGTTCGACTCCCGGCCGACGCATGCTTTTTTTCTTGAAGATGTCCTATAAGCCCAACATTTATACTTTCATGGCAATAGAGAATTTGTTTTCTCAGCCGGCCTAGGTAGCTCAGTTGGGAGAGCGTTAGACTGAAGATCTAAAGGTCCCTGGTTCAATCCCGGGTCTGGGCAATCCACCCTTCCGGTGGCTGGCAAGAGTTTTTGAAAACTTCCTTCCTGTTATCAGCTTATTTTTGGCTGAGACTGTTTCCTAAAGAAAGAGGTGTTGATCAGGCATGTTTTCACAATCAAAGTTGAACGGGTACCTTTTCATGTAGCCACTGTGGCCCAATGGATAAGGCATCGGCCTCCTAAAATGCAGAGCAAGCAGCAAATGCTGAGATGACAGCCGGGGATTGCGGGTTCGAGTCCCGCCAGTGGTTGTTTTCATGGAAAAGCATGTGCAGATACATTTTTCTTGAGGAGGAAGACCAACAAGGGTTCAGCCGCTTGTTAGAATGTCTTGTGTGACTGATGTGGCGTCGGTGGTGTAACGGTTAGCATGGTTGCCTTCCAAGCAGTCGACCCGGGTTCGACTCCCGGCCGACGCATGCTTTTTTTCTTGAAGATGTCCTATAAGCCCAACATTTATACTTTCATGGCAATAGAGAATTTGTTTTCTCAGCCGGCCTAGGTAGCTCAGTTGGGAGAGCGTTAGACTGAAGATCTAAAGGTCCCTGGTTCAATCCCGGGTCTGGGCAATCCACCCTTCCGGTGGCTGGCAAGAGTTTTTGAAAACTTCCTTCCTGTTATCAGCTTATTTTTGGCTGAGACTGTTTCCTAAAGAAAGAGGTGTTGATCAGGCATGTTTTCACAATCAAAGTTGAATGGGTACCTTTTCATGTAGCCACTGTGGCCCAATGGATAAGGCATCGGCCTCCTAAAATGCAGAGCGAGCAGCAATTGCTGAGATGACAGCCGGGGATTGCGGGTTCGTGTCCCGCCAGTGGTTGTTTTCATGGAAAAGCATGTGCAGATACATTTTTCTTAAGGAGGAAGAACAACAAGGGCTCAGCCGCTTGTGAGAATGTCTTGTGTGACCGATGTGGCGTCGGTGGTGTAACGGTTAGCATGGTTGCCTTCCAAGCAGTCGACCCGGGTTCGACTCCCGGCTGACGCATGCTTTTTTTCTTGAAGATGTCCTATAAGCCCAACATTTATACTGACATGGCAATAAAGAATTTGTTTTCTCAGCCGGCCTAGGAAGCTCAGTTGGGAGAGCGTTAGACTGAAGATCTAAAGGTCCCTGGTTCAATCCCGGGTCTGGGCAATCCACCCTTCCGGTGGCTGGCAAGAGTTTTTGAAAACTTCCTTCCTGTTATCAGCTTATTTTTGGCTGATACTGTGTCCTAAAGAGAGAGGTGTTGATCAGGCATGTTTTCACAATCAAAGTTGAACGGGTACCTTTTCATGTAGCCACTGTGGCCCAATGGATAAGGCATCGGCCTCCTAAAATGCAGAGCGAGCAGCAATTGCTGAGATGATAGCCGGGGATTGCGGGTTCGAGTCCCGCCAGTGGTTGTTTTCATGGAAAAGCATGTGCAGATACATTTTTCTTGAGGAGGAAGACCAACAAGGGCTAAGCCGCTTGTGAGAATGTCTTGTGTGACCGATGTGGCGTCGATGGTGTAACGGTTAGCATGGTTCAAAGCAGTCGACCCGGGTTCAACTCCCGGCCGACGCATGCTTTTTTTCTTGAAGATGTCCTATAAGCCCAACATTTATACTTTCATGGCAATAGAGAATTTGTTTTCTCAGCCGGCCTAGGTAGCTCAGTTGGGAGAGCGTTAGACTGAAGATCTAAAGGTCCCTGGTTCAATCCCGGGTCTGGGCAATCCACCCTTCCGGTGGCTGGCAAGAGTTTTTGAAAACTTCCTTCCTGTTATCAGCTTATTTTTGGCTGAGACTGTGTCCTAAAGAAAGAGGTGTTGATCAGGCATGTTTTCACAATCAAAGTTGAACTGGTACCTTTTCATGTAGCCACTGTGGCCCAATGGATAAGGCATCGGCCTCCTAAAATGCAGAGCGAGCAGCAATTGCTGAGATGACAGCCGGGGATTGCGAGTTCGAGTCCCGCCAGTGGTTGTTTTCATGGAAAAGCATGTGCAGATACATTTTTCTTGAGGAGGAAGACCAACAAGGGCTCAGCCGCTTGTGAGAATGTCTTGTGTGACCGATGTGGCGTCGATGGTGTAACGGTTAGCATGGTTCAAAGCAGTCGACCCGGGTTCGACTCCCGGCCGACGCATGCTTTTTTTCTTGAAGATGTCCTATAAGCCCAACATTTATACTGACATGGCAATAAAGAATTTGTTTTCTCAGCCGGCCTAGGTAGCTCAGTTGGGAGAGCGTTAGACTGAAGATCTAAAGGTCCCTGGTTCAATCCCGGGTCTGGGCAATCCACCCTTCCGGTGGCTGGCAAGAGTTTTTGAAAACTTCCTTCCTGTTATCAGCTTATTTTTGGCTGAGACTGTGTCCTAAAGAAAGAGGTGTTGATCAGGCATTTTTTCACAATCAAAGTTGAACGGGTACCTTTTCATGTAGCCACTGTGGCCCAATGGATAAGGCATCGGCCTCCTAAAATGCAGAGCAAGCAGCAATTGCTGAGATGACAGCCGGGGATTGCGGGTTCGAGTCCCGCCAGTGGTTGTTTTCATGGAAAAGCATGTGCAGATACATTTTTCTTGAGGAGGAAGACCAACAAGGGCTCAGCCGCTTGTGAGAATGTCTTGTGTGACTGATGTGGCGTCGGTGGTGTAACGGTTAGCATGGTTGCCTTCCAAGCAGTCGTCCCGGGTTTGACTCCCGGCCGACGCATGATTTTTTTCTTGAAGATGTCTTATAAGCCCAACATTTATACTGACATGGCAATAAAGAATTTGTTTTCTCAGCCGGCCTAGGTAGCTCAGTTGGGAGAGCGTTAGACTGAAGATCTAAAGGTCCCTGGTTCAATCCCGGGTCTGGGCAATCCACCCTTCCGGTGGCTGGCAAGAGTTTTTGAAAACTTCCTTCCTGTTATCAGCTTCTTTTCGGCTGAGACTGTTTCCTAAAGAAAGAGGTGTTGATCAGGCATGTTTTCACAATCAAAGTTGAACGGGTACCTTTTCATGTAGCCACTGTGGCCCAATGGATAAGGCATCAGCCTTCTAAAATGCAGAGCGAGCAGCAATTGCTGAGATGACAGCCGGGGATTGCGGGTTCGAGTCCCGCCAGTGGTTGTTTTCATGGAAAAGCATGTGCAGATACATTTTTCTTGAGGAGGAAGACCAACAAGGGCTCAGCCGCTTGTGAGAATGTCTTGTGTGACTGATGTGGCGTCGGTGGTGTAACGGTTAGCATGGTTGCCTTCCAAGCAGTCGACCCGGGTTCGACTCCCGGCCGACGCATGCTTTTTTTCTTGAAGATGTCCTATAAGCCCAACATTTATACTGACATGGCAATAAAGAGTTTGTTTTCTCAGCCGGCCTAGGAAGCTCAGTTGGGAGAGCGTTAGACTGAAGATCTAAAGGTCCCTGGTTCAATCCCGGGTCTGGGCAATCCACCCTTCCGGTGGCTGGCAAGAGTTTTTGAAAACTTCCTTCCTGTTATCAGCTTATTTTTGGCTGATACTGTGTCCTAAAGAGAGAGGTGTTGATCAGGCATGTTTTCACAATCAAAGTTGAACGGGTACCTTTTCATGTAGCCACTGTGGCCCAATGGATAAGGCATCGGCCTCCTAAAATGCAGAGCGAGCAGCAATTGCTAAGATGACAGCCGGGGATTGCGGGTTCGAGTCCCGCCAGTGGTTGTTTTCATGGAAAAGCATGTGCAGATACATTTTTCTTGAGGAGGAAGACCAACAAGGGCTAAGCCGCTTGTGAGAATGTCTTGTGTGACTGATGTGGCGTCGATGGTGTAACGGTTAGCATGGTTCAAAGCAGTCGACCCGGGTTCAACTCCCGGCCGACGCATGCTTTTTTTCTTGAAGATGTCCTATAAGCCCAACATTTATACTTTCATGGCAATAGAGAATTTGTTTTCTCAGCCGGCCTAGGTAGCTCAGTTGGGAGAGCGTTAGACTGAAGATCTAAAGGTCCCTGGTTCAATCCCGGGTCTGGGCAATCCACCCTTCCGGTGGCTGGCAAGAGTTTTTGAAAACTTCCTTCCTGTTATCAGCTTATTTTTGGCTGAGACTGTGTCCTAAAGAAAGAGGTGTTGATCAGGCATGTTTTCACAATCAAAGTTGAACGGGTACCTTTTCATGTAGCCACTGTGGCCCAATGGATAAGGCATCGGCCTCCTAAAATGCAGAGCAAGCAGCAAATGCTGAGATGACAGCCGGGGATTGCGGGTTCGAGTCCCGCCAGTGGTTGTTTTCATGGAAAAGCATGTGCAGATACATTTTTCTTGAGGAGGAAGACCAACAAGGGCTCAGCCGCTTGTGAGAATGTCTTGTGTGACTGATGTGGCGTCGGTGGTGTAACGGTTAGCATGGTTGCCTTCCAAGCAGTCGACCCGGGTTCGACTCCCGGCCGACGCATGCTTTTTTTCTTGAAGATGTCCTATAAGCCCAACATTTATACTTTCATGGCAATAGAGAATTTGTTTTCTCAGCCGGCCTAGGTAGCTCAGTTGGGAGAGCGTTAGACTGAAGATCTAAAGGTCCCTGGTTCAATCCCGGGTCTGGGCAATCCACCCTTCCGGTGGCTGGCAAGAGTTTTTGAAAACTTCCTTCCTGTTATCAGCTTATTTTTGGCTGAGACTGTTTCCTAAAGAAAGAGGTGTTGATCAGGCATGTTTTCACAATCAAAGTTGAACGGGTACCTTTTCATGTAGCCACTGTGGCCCAATGGATAAGGCATCGGCCTCCTAAAATGCAGAGCAAGCAGCAAATGCTGAGATGACAGCCGGGGATTGCGGGTTCGAGTCCCGCCAGTGGTTGTTTTCATGGAAAAGCATGTGCAGATACATTTTTCTTGAGGAGGAAGACCAACAAGGGTTCAGCCGCTTGTTAGAATGTCTTGTGTGACTGATGTGGCGTCGGTGGTGTAACGGTTAGCATGGTTGCCTTCCAAGCAGTCGACCCGGGTTCGACTCCCGGCCGACGCATGCTTTTTTTCTTGAAGATGTCCTATAAGCCCAACATTTATACTTTCATGGCAAGAGAGAATTTGTTTTCTCAGCCGGCCTATGTAGCTCAGTTGGGAGAGCGTTAGACTGAAGATCTAAAGGTCCCTGGTTCAATCCCGGGTCTGGGCAATCCACCCTTCCGGTGGCTGGCAAGAGTTTTTGAAAACTTCCTTCCTGTTATCAGCTTATTTTTGGCTGAGACTGTGTCCTAAAGAAAGAGGTGTTGATCAGGCATTTTTTCACAATCAAAGTTGAACGGGTACCTTTTCATGTAGCCACTGTGGCCCAATGGATAAGGCATCGGCCTCCTAAAATGCAGAGCAAGCAGCAATTGCTGAGATGACAGCCGGGGATTGCGGGTTCGAGTCCCGCCAGTGGTTGTTTTCATGGAAAAGCATGTGCAGATACATTTTTCTTGAGGAGGAAGACCAACAAGGGCTCAGCCGCTTGTGAGAATGTCTTGTGTGACTGATGTGGCGTCGGTGGTGTAACGGTTAGCATGGTTGCCTTCCAAGCAGTCGTCCCGGGTTTGACTCCCGGCCGACGCATGATTTTTTTCTTGAAGATGTCTTATAAGCCCAACATTTATACTGACATGGCAATAAAGAATTTGTTTTCTCAGCCGGCCTAGGTAGCTCAGTTGGGAGAGCGTTAGACTGAAGATCTAAAGGTCCCTGGTTCAATCCCGGGTCTGGGCAATCCACCCTTCCGGTGGCTGGCAAGAGTTTTTGAAAACTTCCTTCCTGTTATCAGCTTCTTTTCGGCTGAGACTGTTTCCTAAAGAAAGAGGTGTTGATCAGGCATGTTTTCACAATCAAAGTTGAACGGGTACCTTTTCATGTAGCCACTGTGGCCCAATGGATAAGGCATCAGCCTTCTAAAATGCAGAGCGAGCAGCAATTGCTGAGATGACAGCCGGGGATTGCGGGTTCGAGTCCCGCCAGTGGTTGTTTTCATGGAAAAGCATGTGCAGATACATTTTTCTTGAGGAGGAAGACCAACAAGGGCTCAGCCGCTTGTGAGAATGTCTTGTGTGACTGATGTGGCGTCGGTGGTGTAACGGTTAGCATGGTTGCCTTCCAAGCAGTCGACCCGGGTTCGACTCCCGGCCGACGCATGCTTTTTTTCTTGAAGATGTCCTATAAGCCCAACATTTATACTGACATGGCAATAAAGAGTTTGTTTTCTCAGCCGGCCTAGGAAGCTCAGTTGGGAGAGCGTTAGACTGAAGATCTAAAGGTCCCTGGTTCAATCCCGGGTCTGGGCAATCCACCCTTCCGGTGGCTGGCAAGAGTTTTTGAAAACTTCCTTCCTGTTATCAGCTTATTTTTGGCTGATACTGTGTCCTAAAGAGAGAGGTGTTGATCAGGCATGTTTTCACAATCAAAGTTGAACGGGTACCTTTTCATGTAGCCACTGTGGCCCAATGGATAAGGCATCGGCCTCCTAAAATGCAGAGCGAGCAGCAATTGCTAAGATGACAGCCGGGGATTGCGGGTTCGAGTCCCGCCAGTGGTTGTTTTCATGGAAAAGCATGTGCAGATACATTTTTCTTGAGGAGGAAGACCAACAAGGGCTAAGCCGCTTGTGAGAATGTCTTGTGTGACTGATGTGGCGTCGATGGTGTAACGGTTAGCATGGTTCAAAGCAGTCGACCCGGGTTCAACTCCCGGCCGACGCATGCTTTTTTTCTTGAAGATGTCCTATAAGCCCAACATTTATACTTTCATGGCAATAGAGAATTTGTTTTCTCAGCCGGCCTAGGTAGCTCAGTTGGGAGAGCGTTAGACTGAAGATCTAAAGGTCCCTGGTTCAATCCCGGGTCTGGGCAATCCACCCTTCCGGTGGCTGGCAAGAGTTTTTGAAAACTTCCTTCCTGTTATCAGCTTATTTTTGGCTGAGACTGTGTCCTAAAGAAAGAGGTGTTGATCAGGCATGTTTTCACAATCAAAGTTGAACGGGTACCTTTTCATGTAGCCACTGTGGCCCAATGGATAAGGCATCGGCCTCCTAAAATGCAGAGCAAGCAGCAAATGCTGAGATGACAGCCGGGGATTGCGGGTTCGAGTCCCGCCAGTGGTTGTTTTCATGGAAAAGCATGTGCAGATACATTTTTCTTGAGGAGGAAGACCAACAAGGGCTCAGCCGCTTGTGAGAATGTCTTGTGTGACTGATGTGGCGTCGGTGGTGTAACGGTTAGCATGGTTGCCTTCCAAGCAGTCGACCCGGGTTCGACTCCCGGCCGACGCATGCTTTTTTTCTTGAAGATGTCCTATAAGCCCAACATTTATACTTTCATGGCAATAGAGAATTTGTTTTCTCAGCCGGCCTAGGTAGCTCAGTTGGGAGAGCGTTAGACTGAAGATCTAAAGGTCCCTGGTTCAATCCCGGGTCTGGGCAATCCACCCTTCCGGTGGCTGGCAAGAGTTTTTGAAAACTTCCTTCCTGTTATCAGCTTATTTTTGGCTGAGACTGTTTCCTAAAGAAAGAGGTGTTGATCAGGCATGTTTTCACAATCAAAGTTGAACGGGTACCTTTTCATGTAGCCACTGTGGCCCAATGGATAAGGCATCGGCCTCCTAAAATGCAGAGCAAGCAGCAAATGCTGAGATGACAGCCGGGGATTGCGGGTTCGAGTCCCGCCAGTGGTTGTTTTCATGGAAAAGCATGTGCAGATACATTTTTCTTGAGGAGGAAGACCAACAAGGGTTCAGCCGCTTGTTAGAATGTCTTGTGTGACTGATGTGGCGTCGGTGGTGTAACGGTTAGCATGGTTGCCTTCCAAGCAGTCGACCCGGGTTCGACTCCCGGCCGACGCATGCTTTTTTTCTTGAAGATGTCCTATAAGCCCAACATTTATACTTTCATGGCAAGAGAGAATTTGTTTTCTCAGCCGGCCTATGTAGCTCAGTTGGGAGAGCGTTAGACTGAAGATCTAAAGGTCCCTGGTTCAATCCCGGGTCTGGGCAATCCACCCTTCCGGTGGCTGGCAAGAGTTTTTGAAAACTTCCTTCCTGTTATCAGCTTATTTTTGGCTGAGACTGTGTCCTAAAGAAAGAGGTGTTGATCAGGCATGTTTTCACAATCAAAGTTGAACGGGTACCTTTTCATGTAGCCACTGTGGCCCAATGGATAAGGCATCGGCCTCCTAAAATGCAGAGCAAGCAGCAAATGCTGAGATGACAGCCGGGGATTGCGGGTTCGAGTCCCGCCAGTGGTTGTTTTCATGGAAAAGCATGTGCAGATACATTTTTCTTGAGGAGGAAGACCAACAAGGGTTCAGCCGCTTGTTAGAATGTCTTGTGTGACTGATGTGGCGTCGGTGGTGTAACGGTTAGCATGGTTGCCTTCCAAGCAGTCGACCCGGGTTCGACTCCCGGCCGACGCATGCTTATTTTCTTGAAGATGTCCTATAAGCCCAACATTTATACTTTCATGGCAATAGAGAATTTGTTTTCTCAGCCGGCCTAGGTAGCTCAGTTGGGAGAGCGTTAGACTGAAGATCTAAAGGTCCCTGGTTCAATCCCGGGTCTGGGCAATCCACCCTTCCGGTGGCTGGCAAGAGTTTTTGAAAACTTCCTTCCTGTTATCAGCTTATTTTTGGCTGAGACTGTTTCCTAAAGAAAGAGGTGTTGATCAGGCATGTTTTCACAATCAAAGTTGAACGGGTACCTTTTCATGTAGCCACTGTGGCCCAATGGATAAGGCATCGGCCTCCTAAAATGCAGAGCAAGCAGCAAATGCTGAGATGACAGCCGGGGATTGCGGGTTCGAGTCCCGCCAGTGGTTGTTTTCATGGAAAAGCATGTGCAGATACATTTTTCTTGAGGAGGAAGACCAACAAGGGTTCAGCCGCTTGTTAGAATGTCTTGTGTGACTGATGTGGCGTCGGTGGTGTAACGGTTAGCATGGTTGCCTTCCAAGCAGTCGACCCGGGTTCGACTCCCGGCCGACGCATGCTTTTTTTTCTTGAAGATGTCCTATAAGCCCAACATTTATACTTTCATGGCAATAGAGAATTTGTTTTCTCAGCCGGCCTAGGTAGCTCAGTTGGGAGAGCGTTAGACTGAAGATCTAAAGGTCCCTGGTTCAATCCCGGGTCTGGGCAATCCACCCTTCCGGTGGCTGGCAAGAGTTTTTGAAAACTTCCTTCCTGTTATCAGCTTATTTTTGGCTGAGACTGTTTCCTAAAGAAAGAGGTGTTGATCAGGCATGTTTTCACAATCAAAGTTGAATGGGTACCTTTTCATGTAGCCACTGTGGCCCAATGGATAAGGCATCGGCCTCCTAAAATGCAGAGCGAGCAGCAATTGCTGAGATGACAGCCGGGGATTGCGGGTTCGTGTCCCGCCAGTGGTTGTTTTCATGGAAAAGCATGTGCAGATACATTTTTCTTAAGGAGGAAGAACAACAAGGGCTCAGCCGCTTGTGAGAATGTCTTGTGTGACCGATGTGGCGTCGGTGGTGTAACGGTTAGCATGGTTGCCTTCCAAGCAGTCGACCCGGGTTCGACTCCCGGCCGACGCATGCTTTTTTTCTTGAAGATGTCCTATAAGCCCAACATTTATACTGACATGGCAATAAAGAATTTGTTTTCTCAGCCGGCCTAGGTAGCTCAGTTGGGAGAGCGTTAGACTGAAGATCTAAAGGTCCCTGGTTCAATCCCGGGTCTGGGCAATCCACCCTTCCGGTGGCTGGCAAGAGTTTTTGAAAACTTCCTTCCTGTTATCAGCTTATTTTTGGCTGAGACTGTGTCCTAAAGAAAGAGGTGTTGATCAGGCATTTTTTCACAATCAAAGTTGAACGGGTACCTTTTCATGTAGCCACTGTGGCCCAATGGATAAGGCATCGGCCTCCTAAAATGCAGAGCAAGCAGCAATTGCTGAGATGACAGCCGGGGATTGCGGGTTCGAGTCCCGCCAGTGGTTGTTTTCATGGAAAAGCATGTGCAGATACATTTTTCTTGAGGAGGAAGACCAACAAGGGCTCAGCCGCTTGTGAGAATGTCTTGTGTGACTGATGTGGCGTCGGTGGTGTAACGGTTAGCATGGTTGCCTTCCAAGCAGTCGTCCCGGGTTTGACTCCCGGCCGACGCATGATTTTTTTCTTGAAGATGTCTTATAAGCCCAACATTTATACTGACATGGCAATAAAGAATTTGTTTTCTCAGCCGGCCTAGGTAGCTCAGTTGGGAGAGCGTTAGACTGAAGATCTAAAGGTCCCTGGTTCAATCCCGGGTCTGGGCAATCCACCCTTCCGGTGGCTGGCAAGAGTTTTTGAAAACTTCCTTCCTGTTATCAGCTTCTTTTCGGCTGAGACTGTTTCCTAAAGAAAGAGGTGTTGATCAGGCATGTTTTCACAATCAAAGTTGAACGGGTACCTTTTCATGTAGCCACTGTGGCCCAATGGATAAGGCATCAGCCTTCTAAAATGCAGAGCGAGCAGCAATTGCTGAGATGACAGCCGGGGATTGCGGGTTCGAGTCCCGCCAGTGGTTGTTTTCATGGAAAAGCATGTGCAGATACATTTTTCTTGAGGAGGAAGACCAACAAGGGCTCAGCCGCTTGTGAGAATGTCTTGTGTGACTGATGTGGCGTCGGTGGTGTAACGGTTAGCATGGTTGCCTTCCAAGCAGTCGACCCGGGTTCGACTCCCGGCCGACGCATGCTTTTTTTCTTGAAGATGTCCTATAAGCCCAACATTTATACTGACATGGCAATAAAGAGTTTGTTTTCTCAGCCGGCCTAGGAAGCTCAGTTGGGAGAGCGTTAGACTGAAGATCTAAAGGTCCCTGGTTCAATCCCGGGTCTGGGCAATCCACCCTTCCGGTGGCTGGCAAGAGTTTTTGAAAACTTCCTTCCTGTTATCAGCTTATTTTTGGCTGATACTGTGTCCTAAAGAGAGAGGTGTTGATCAGGCATGTTTTCACAATCAAAGTTGAACGGGTACCTTTTCATGTAGCCACTGTGGCCCAATGGATAAGGCATCGGCCTCCTAAAATGCAGAGCGAGCAGCAATTGCTAAGATGACAGCCGGGGATTGCGGGTTCGAGTCCCGCCAGTGGTTGTTTTCATGGAAAAGCATGTGCAGATACATTTTTCTTGAGGAGGAAGACCAACAAGGGCTAAGCCGCTTGTGAGAATGTCTTGTGTGACTGATGTGGCGTCGATGGTGTAACGGTTAGCATGGTTCAAAGCAGTCGACCCGGGTTCAACTCCCGGCCGACGCATGCTTTTTTTCTTGAAGATGTCCTATAAGCCCAACATTTATACTTTCATGGCAATAGAGAATTTGTTTTCTCAGCCGGCCTAGGTAGCTCAGTTGGGAGAGCGTTAGACTGAAGATCTAAAGGTCCCTGGTTCAATCCCGGGTCTGGGCAATCCACCCTTCCGGTGGCTGGCAAGAGTTTTTGAAAACTTCCTTCCTGTTATCAGCTTATTTTTGGCTGAGACTGTGTCCTAAAGAAAGAGGTGTTGATCAGGCATGTTTTCACAATCAAAGTTGAACGGGTACCTTTTCATGTAGCCACTGTGGCCCAATGGATAAGGCATCGGCCTCCTAAAATGCAGAGCAAGCAGCAAATGCTGAGATGACAGCCGGGGATTGCGGGTTCGAGTCCCGCCAGTGGTTGTTTTCATGGAAAAGCATGTGCAGATACATTTTTCTTGAGGAGGAAGACCAACAAGGGCTCAGCCGCTTGTGAGAATGTCTTGTGTGACTGATGTGGCGTCGGTGGTGTAACGGTTAGCATGGTTGCCTTCCAAGCAGTCGACCCGGGTTCGACTCCCGGCCGACGCATGCTTTTTTTCTTGAAGATGTCCTATAAGCCCAACATTTATACTTTCATGGCAATAGAGAATTTGTTTTCTCAGCCGGCCTAGGTAGCTCAGTTGGGAGAGCGTTAGACTGAAGATCTAAAGGTCCCTGGTTCAATCCCGGGTCTGGGCAATCCACCCTTCCGGTGGCTGGCAAGAGTTTTTGAAAACTTCCTTCCTGTTATCAGCTTATTTTTGGCTGAGACTGTTTCCTAAAGAAAGAGGTGTTGATCAGGCATGTTTTCACAATCAAAGTTGAACGGGTACCTTTTCATGTAGCCACTGTGGCCCAATGGATAAGGCATCGGCCTCCTAAAATGCAGAGCAAGCAGCAAATGCTGAGATGACAGCCGGGGATTGCGGGTTCGAGTCCCGCCAGTGGTTGTTTTCATGGAAAAGCATGTGCAGATACATTTTTCTTGAGGAGGAAGACCAACAAGGGTTCAGCCGCTTGTTAGAATGTCTTGTGTGACTGATGTGGCGTCGGTGGTGTAACGGTTAGCATGGTTGCCTTCCAAGCAGTCGACCCGGGTTCGACTCCCGGCCGACGCATGCTTTTTTTCTTGAAGATGTCCTATAAGCCCAACATTTATACTTTCATGGCAAGAGAGAATTTGTTTTCTCAGCCGGCCTATGTAGCTCAGTTGGGAGAGCGTTAGACTGAAGATCTAAAGGTCCCTGGTTCAATCCCGGGTCTGGGCAATCCACCCTTCCGGTGGCTGGCAAGAGTTTTTGAAAACTTCCTTCCTGTTATCAGCTTATTTTTGGCTGAGACTGTGTCCTAAAGAAAGAGGTGTTGATCAGGCATGTTTTCACAATCAAAGTTGAACGGGTACCTTTTCATGTAGCCACTGTGGCCCAATGGATAAGGCATCGGCCTCCTAAAATGCAGAGCAAGCAGCAAATGCTGAGATGACAGCCGGGGATTGCGGGTTCGAGTCCCGCCAGTGGTTGTTTTCATGGAAAAGCATGTGCAGATACATTTTTCTTGAGGAGGAAGACCAACAAGGGTTCAGCCGCTTGTTAGAATGTCTTGTGTGACTGATGTGGCGTCGGTGGTGTAACGGTTAGCATGGTTGCCTTCCAAGCAGTCGACCCGGGTTCGACTCCCGGCCGACGCATGCTTATTTTCTTGAAGATGTCCTATAAGCCCAACATTTATACTTTCATGGCAATAGAGAATTTGTTTTCTCAGCCGGCCTAGGTAGCTCAGTTGGGAGAGCGTTAGACTGAAGATCTAAAGGTCCCTGGTTCAATCCCGGGTCTGGGCAATCCACCCTTCCGGTGGCTGGCAAGAGTTTTTGAAAACTTCCTTCCTGTTATCAGCTTATTTTTGGCTGAGACTGTTTCCTAAAGAAAGAGGTGTTGATCAGGCATGTTTTCACAATCAAAGTTGAACGGGTACCTTTTCATGTAGCCACTGTGGCCCAATGGATAAGGCATCGGCCTCCTAAAATGCAGAGCAAGCAGCAAATGCTGAGATGACAGCCGGGGATTGCGGGTTCGAGTCCCGCCAGTGGTTGTTTTCATGGAAAAGCATGTGCAGATACATTTTTCTTGAGGAGGAAGACCAACAAGGGTTCAGCCGCTTGTTAGAATGTCTTGTGTGACTGATGTGGCGTCGGTGGTGTAACGGTTAGCATGGTTGCCTTCCAAGCAGTCGACCCGGGTTCGACTCCCGGCCGACGCATGCTTTTTTTTCTTGAAGATGTCCTATAAGCCCAACATTTATACTTTCATGGCAATAGAGAATTTGTTTTCTCAGCCGGCCTAGGTAGCTCAGTTGGGAGAGCGTTAGACTGAAGATCTAAAGGTCCCTGGTTCAATCCCGGGTCTGGGCAATCCACCCTTCCGGTGGCTGGCAAGAGTTTTTGAAAACTTCCTTCCTGTTATCAGCTTATTTTTGGCTGAGACTGTTTCCTAAAGAAAGAGGTGTTGATCAGGCATGTTTTCACAATCAAAGTTGAATGGGTACCTTTTCATGTAGCCACTGTGGCCCAATGGATAAGGCATCGGCCTCCTAAAATGCAGAGCGAGCAGCAATTGCTGAGATGACAGCCGGGGATTGCGGGTTCGTGTCCCGCCAGTGGTTGTTTTCATGGAAAAGCATGTGCAGATACATTTTTCTTAAGGAGGAAGAACAACAAGGGCTCAGCCGCTTGTGAGAATGTCTTGTGTGACCGATGTGGCGTCGGTGGTGTAACGGTTAGCATGGTTGCCTTCCAAGCAGTCGACCCGGGTTCGACTCCCGGCCGACGCATGCTTTTTTTCTTGAAGATGTCCTATAAGCCCAACATTTATACTGACATGGCAATAAAGAATTTGTTTTCTCAGCCGGCCTAGGAAGCTCAGTTGGGAGAGCGTTAGACTGAAGATCTAAAGGTCCCTGGTTCAATCCCGGGTCTGGGCAATCCACCCTTCCGGTGGCTGGCAAGAGTTTTTGAAAACTTCCTTCCTGTTATCAGCTTATTTTTGGCTGATACTGTGTCCTAAAGAGAGAGGTGTTGATCAGGCATGTTTTCACAATCAAAGTTGAACGGGTACCTTTTCATGTAGCCACTGTGGCCCAATGGATAAGGCATCGGCCTCCTAAAATGCAGAGCGAGCAGCAATTGCTGAGATGATAGCCGGGGATTGCGGGTTCGAGTCCCGCCAGTGGTTGTTTTCATGGAAAAGCATGTGCAGATACATTTTTCTTGAGGAGGAAGACCAACAAGGGCTAAGCCGCTTGTGAGAATGTCTTGTGTGACCGATGTGGCGTCGATGGTGTAACGGTTAGCATGGTTCAAAGCAGTCGACCCGGGTTCAACTCCCGGCCGACGCATGCTTTTTTTCTTGAAGATGTCCTATAAGCCCAACATTTATACTTTCATGGCAATAGAGAATTTGTTTTCTCAGCCGGCCTAGGTAGCTCAGTTGGGAGAGCGTTAGACTGAAGATCTAAAGGTCCCTGGTTCAATCCCGGGTCTGGGCAATCCACCCTTCCGGTGGCTGGCAAGAGTTTTTGAAAACTTCCTTCCTGTTATCAGCTTATTTTTGGCTGAGACTGTGTCCTAAAGAAAGAGGTGTTGATCAGGCATGTTTTCACAATCAAAGTTGAACTGGTACCTTTTCATGTAGCCACTGTGGCCCAATGGATAAGGCATCGGCCTCCTAAAATGCAGAGCGAGCAGCAATTGCTGAGATGACAGCCGGGGATTGCGAGTTCGAGTCCCGCCAGTGGTTGTTTTCATGGAAAAGCATGTGCAGATACATTTTTCTTGAGGAGGAAGACCAACAAGGGCTCAGCCGCTTGTGAGAATGTCTTGTGTGACCGATGTGGCGTCGATGGTGTAACGGTTAGCATGGTTCAAAGCAGTCGACCCGGGTTCGACTCCCGGCCGACGCATGCTTTTTTTCTTGAAGATGTCCTATAAGCCCAACATTTATACTGACATGGCAATAAAGAATTTGTTTTCTCAGCCGGCCTAGGTAGCTCAGTTGGGAGAGCGTTAGACTGAAGATCTAAAGGTCCCTGGTTCAATCCCGGTTCTGGGCAATCCACCCTTCCGGTGGCTGGCAAGAGTTTTTGAAAACTTCCTTCCTGTTATCAGCTTATTTTTGGCTGAGACTGTGTCCTAAAGAAAGAGGTGTTGATCAGGCATTTTTTCACAATCAAAGTTGAACGGGTACCTTTTCATGTAGCCACTGTGGCCCAATGGATAAGGCATCGGCCTCCTAAAATGCAGAGCAAGCAGCAATTGCTGAGATGACAGCCGGGGATTGCGGGTTCGAGTCCCGCCAGTGGTTGTTTTCATGGAAAAGCATGTGCAGATACATTTTTCTTGAGGAGGAAGACCAACAAGGGCTCAGCCGCTTGTGAGAATGTCTTGTGTGACTGATGTGGCGTCGGTGGTGTAACGGTTAGCATGGTTGCCTTCCAAGCAGTCGTCCCGGGTTTGACTCCCGGCCGACGCATGATTTTTTTCTTGAAGATGTCTTATAAGCCCAACATTTATACTGACATGGCAATAAAGAATTTGTTTTCTCAGCCGGCCTAGGTAGCTCAGTTGGGAGAGCGTTAGACTGAAGATCTAAAGGTCCCTGGTTCAATCCCGGGTCTGGGCAATCCACCCTTCTGGTGGCTGGCAAGAGTTTTTGAAAACTTCCTTCCTGTTATCAGCTTCTTTTCGGCTGAGACTGTTTCCTAAAGAAAGAGGTGTTGATCAGGCATGTTTTCACAATCAAAGTTGAACGGGTACCTTTTCATGTAGCCACTGTGGCCCAATGGATAAGGCATCGGCCTTCTAAAATGCAGAGCGAGCAGCAATTGCTGAGATGACAGCCGGGGATTGCGGGTTCGAGTCCCGCCAGTGGTTGTTTTCATGGAAAAGCATGTGCAGATACATTTTTCTTGAGGAGGAAGACCAACAAGGGCTCAGCCGCTTGTGAGAATGTCTTGTGTGACTGATGTGGCGTCGGTGGTGTAACGGTTAGCATGGTTGCCTTCCAAGCAGTCGACCCGGGTTCGACTCCCGGCCGACGCATGCTTTTTTTCTTGAAGATGTCCTATAAGCCCAACATTTATACTGACATGGCAATAAAGAGTTTGTTTTCTCAGCCGGCCTAGGAAGCTCAGTTGGGAGAGCGTTAGACTGAAGATCTAAAGGTCCCTGGTTCAATCCCGGGTCTGGGCAATCCACCCTTCCGGTGGCTGGCAAGAGTTTTTGAAAACTTCCTTCCTGTTATCAGCTTATTTTTGGCTGATACTGTGTCCTAAAGAGAGAGGTGTTGATCAGGCATGTTTTCACAATCAAAGTTGAACGGGTACCTTTTCATGTAGCCACTGTGGCCCAATGGATAAGGCATCGGCCTCCTAAAATGCAGAGCGAGCAGCAATTGCTAAGATGACAGCCGGGGATTGCGGGTTCGAGTCCCGCCAGTGGTTGTTTTCATGGAAAAGCATGTGCAGATACATTTTTCTTGAGGAGGAAGACCAACAAGGGCTAAGCCGCTTGTGAGAATGTCTTGTGTGACTGATGTGGCGTCGATGGTGTAACGGTTAGCATGGTTCAAAGCAGTCGACCCGGGTTCGACTCCCGGCCGACGCATGCTTTTTTTCTTGAAGATGTCCTATAAGCCCAACATTTATACTTTCATGGCAATAGAGAATTTGTTTTCTCAGCCGGCCTAGGTAGCTCAGTTGGGAGAGCGTTAGACTGAAGATCTAAAGGTCCCTGGTTCAATCCCGGGTCTGGGCAATCCACCCTTCCGGTGGCTGGCAAGAGTTTTTGAAAACTTCCTTCCTGTTATCAGCTTATTTTTGGCTGAGACTGTGTCCTAAAGAAAGAGGTGTTGATCAGGCATTTTTTCACAATCAAAGTTGAACGGGTACCTTTTCATGTAGCCACTGTGGCCCAATGGATAAGGCATCGGCCTCCTAAAATGCAGAGCAAGCAGCAATTGCTGAGATGACAGCCGGGGATTGCGGGTTCGAGTCCCGCCAGTGGTTGTTTTCATGGAAAAGCATGTGCAGATACATTTTTCTTGAGGAGGAAGACCAACAAGGGCTCAGCCGCTTGTGAGAATGTCTTGTGTGACTGATGTGGCGTCGGTGGTGTAACGGTTAGCATGGTTGCCTTCCAAGCAGTCGTCCCGGGTTTGACTCCCGGCCGACGCATGATTTTTTTCTTGAAGATGTCTTATAAGCCCAACATTTATACTGACATGGCAATAAAGAATTTGTTTTCTCAGCCGGCCTAGGTAGCTCAGTTGGGAGAGCGTTAGACTGAAGATCTAAAGGTCCCTGGTTCAATCCCGGGTCTGGGCAATCCACCCTTCTGGTGGCTGGCAAGAGTTTTTGAAAACTTCCTTCCTGTTATCAGCTTCTTTTCGGCTGAGACTGTTTCCTAAAGAAAGAGGTGTTGATCAGGCATGTTTTCACAATCAAAGTTGAACGGGTACCTTTTCATGTAGCCACTGTGGCCCAATGGATAAGGCATCGGCCTTCTAAAATGCAGAGCGAGCAGCAATTGCTGAGATGACAGCCGGGGATTGCGGGTTCGAGTCCCGCCAGTGGTTGTTTTCATGGAAAAGCATGTGCAGATACATTTTTCTTGAGGAGGAAGACCAACAAGGGCTCAGCCGCTTGTGAGAATGTCTTGTGTGACTGATGTGGCGTCGGTGGTGTAACGGTTAGCATGGTTGCCTTCCAAGCAGTCGACCCGGGTTCGACTCCCGGCCGACGCATGCTTTTTTTCTTGAAGATGTCCTATAAGCCCAACATTTATACTGACATGGCAATAAAGAGTTTGTTT
This sequence comes from Alitta virens, assembly GCA_932294295.1. NCBI lineage: Eukaryota > Metazoa > Annelida > Polychaeta > Phyllodocida > Nereididae > Alitta > Alitta virens. Next base: position 13,497,395 of record OW028576.1, read on the forward strand.
TCTCAGCCGGCCTAGGAAGCTCAGTTGGGAGAGCGTTAGACTGAAGATCTAAAGGTCCCTGGTTCAATCCCGGGTCTGGGCAATCCACCCTTCCGGTGGCTGGCAAGAGTTTTTGAAAACTTCCTTCCTGTTATCAGCTTATTTTTGGCTGATACTGTGTCCTAAAGAGAGAGGTGTTGATCAGGCATGTTTTCACAATCAAAGTTGAACGGGTACCTTTTCATGTAGCCACTGTGGCCCAATGGATAAGGCATCGGCCTCCTAAAATGCAGAGCGAGCAGCAATTGCTAAGATGACAGCCGGGGATTGCGGGTTCGAGTCCCGCCAGTGGTTGTTTTCATGGAAAAGCATGTGCAGATACATTTTTCTTGAGGAGGAAGACCAACAAGGGCTAAGCCGCTTGTGAGAATGTCTTGTGTGACTGATGTGGCGTCGATGGTGTAACGGTTAGCATGGTTCAAAGCAGTCGACCCGGGTTCAACTCCCGGCCGACGCATGCTTTTTTTCTTGAAGATGTCCTATAAGCCCAACATTTATACTTTCATGGCAATAGAGAATTTGTTTTCTCAGCCGGCCTAGGTAGCTCAGTTGGGAGAGCGTTAGACTGAAGATCTAAAGGTCCCTGGTTCAATCCCGGGTCTGGGCAATCCACCCTTCCGGTGGCTGGCAAGAGTTTTTGAAAACTTCCTTCCTGTTATCAGCTTATTTTTGGCTGAGACTGTGTCCTAAAGAAAGAGGTGTTGATCAGGCATGTTTTCACAATCAAAGTTGAACGGGTACCTTTTCATGTAGCCACTGTGGCCCAATGGATAAGGCATCGGCCTCCTAAAATGCAGAGCAAGCAGCAAATGCTGAGATGACAGCCGGGGATTGCGGGTTCGAGTCCCGCCAGTGGTTGTTTTCATGGAAAAGCATGTGCAGATACATTTTTCTTGAGGAGGAAGACCAACAAGGGCTCAGCCGCTTGTGAGAATGTCTTGTGTGACTGATGTGGCATCGGTGGTGTAACGGTTAGCATGGTTGCCTTCCAAGCAGTCGACCAGGGTTCGACTCCCGGCCGACGCATGCTTTTTTTCTTGAAGATGTCCTATAAGCCCAACATTTATACTGATATGGCAATAGAGAATTTGTTTTCTCAGCCGGCCTAGGTAGCTCAGTTGGGAGAGCGTTAGACTGAAGATCTAAAGGTCCCTGGTTCAATCCCGGGTCTGGGCAATCCACCCTTCCGGTGGCTGGCAAGAGTTTTTGAAAACTTCCTTCCTGTTATCAGCTTATTTTTGGCTGAGACTGTGTCCTAAAGAAAGAGGTGTTGATCAGGCATGTTTTCACAATCAAAGTTGAACGGGTACCTTTTCATGTAGCCACTGTGGCCCAATGGATAAGGCATCGGCCTCCTAAAATGCAGAGCGAGCAGCAATTGCTGAGATGACAGCCGGGGATTGCGGGTTCGAGTCCCGCCAGTGGTTGTTTTCATGGAAAAGCATGTGCAGATACATTTTTCTTGAGGAGGAAGACCAACAAGGGCTCAGCCGCTTGTGAGAATGTCTTGTGTGACCGATGTGGCGTCGATGGTGTAACGGTTAGCATGGTTCAAAGCAGTCGACCCGGGTTCAACTCCCGGCCGACGCATGCTATTTTTCTTGAAGATGTCCTATAAGCCCAACATTTATACTTTCATGGCAATAGAGAATTTGTTTTCTCAGCCGGCCTAGGTAGCTCAGTTGGGAGAGCATTAGACTGAAGATCTAAAAGTCCCTGGTTCAATCCCGGGTCTGGGCAATCCACCCTTCCGGTGGCTGGCAAGAGTTTTTGAAAACTTCCTTCCTGTTATCAGCTTATTTTTGGCTGAGACTGTTTCCTAAAGAAAGAGGTGTTGATCAGGCATGTTTTCACAATCAAAGTTGAACGGGTACCTTTTCATGTAGCCACTGTGGCCCAATGGATAAGGCATCGGCCTCCTAAAATGCAGAGCGAGCAGCAATTGCTGAGATGACAGCCGGGGATTGCGGGTTCGAGTCCCGCCAGTGGTTGTTTTCATGGAAAAGCATGTGCAGATACATTTTTCTTGAGGAGGAAGACCAACAAGGGTTCAGCCGCTTGTGAGAATGTCTTGTGTGACCGATGTGGCGTCGATGGTGTAACGGTTAGCATGGTTCAAAGCAGTCGACCCGGGTTCAACTACCGGCCGACGCATGCTTTTTTTCTTGAAGATGTCCTATAAGCCCAACATTTATACTTTCATGGCAATAGAGAATTTGTTTTCTCAGCCGGCCTAGGTAGCTCAGTTGGGAGAGCGTTAGACTGAAGATCTAAAGGTCCCTGGTTCAATCCTGGGTCTGGGCAATCCACCCTTCCGGTGGCTGGCAAGAGTTTTTGAAAACTTCCTTCCTGTTATCAGCTTATTTTTGGCTGAGACTGTGTCCTAAAGAAAGAGGTGTTGATCAGGCATGTTTTCACAATCAAAGTTGAACGGGTACCTTTTCATGTAGCCACTGTGGCCCAATGGATAAGGCATCGGCCTCCTAAAATGCAGAGCAAGCAGCAAATGGTGAGATGACAGCCGGGGATTGCGGGTTCGAGTCCCGCCAGTGGTTGTTTTCATGGAAAAGCATGTGCAGATACATTTTTCTTGAGGAGGAAGACCAACAAGGGCTCAGCCGCTTGTGAGAATGTCTTGTGTGACTGATGTGGCATCGGTGGTGTAACGGTTAGCATGGTTGCCTTCCAAGCAGTCGACCAGGGTTCGACTCCCGGCCGACGCATGCTTTTTTTCTTGAAGATGTCCTATAAGCCCAACATTTATACTGATATGGCAATAGAGAATTTGTTTTCTCAGCCGGCCTAGGTAGCTCAGTTGGGAGAGCGTTAGACTGAAGATCTAAAGGTCCCTGGTTCAATCCCGGGTCTGGGCAATCCACCCTTCCGGTGGCTGGCAAGAGTTTTTGAAAACTTCCTTCCTGTTATCAGCTAATTTTTGGCTGAGACTGTTTCCTAAAGAAAGAGGTGTTGATCAGGCATGTTTTCACAATCAAAGTTGAACGGGTACCTTTTCATGTAGCCACTGTGGCCCAATGGATAAGGCATCGGCCTCCTAAAATGCAGAGCGAGCAGCAATTGCTGAGATGACAGCCGGGGATTGCGGGTTCGAGTCCCGCCAGTGGTTGTTTTCATGGAAAAGCATGTGCAGATACATTTTTCTTGAGGAGGAAGACCAACAAGGGCTCAGCCGCTTGTGAGAATGTCTTGTGTGACCGATGTGGCGTCGATGATGTAACGGTTAGCATGGTTCAAAGCAGTCGACCCGGGTTCAACTCCCGGCCGACGCATGCTTTTTTTCTTGAAGATGTCCTATAAGCCCAACATTTATACTGATATGGCAATAGAGAATTTGTTTTCTCAGCCGGCCTAGGTAGCTCAGTTGGGAGAGCGTTAGACTGAAGATCTAAAGGTCCCTGGTTCAATCCCGGGTCTGGGCAATCCACCCTTCCGGTGGCTGGCAAGAGTTTTTGAAAACTTCCTTCCTGTTATCAGCTAATTTTTGGCTGAGACTGTTTCCTAAAGAAAGAGGTGTTGATCAGGCATGTTTTCACAATCAAAGTTGAACGGGTACCTTTTCATGTAGCCACTGTGGCCCAATGGATAAGGCATCGGCCTCCCAAAATGCAGAGCGAGCAGCAATTGCTGAGATGACAGCCGGGGATTGCGGGTTCGAGTCCCGCCAGTGGTTGTTTTCATGGAAAAGCATGTGCAGATACATTTTTCTTGAGGAGGAAGACCAACAAGGGCTCAGCCGCTTGTGAGAATGTCTTGTGTGACCGATGTGGCGTCGATGATGTAACGGTTAGCATGGTTCAAAGCAGTCGACCCGGGTTCAACTCCCGGCCGACGCATGCTTTTTTTCTTGAAGATGTCCTATAAGCCCAACATTCATACTTTCATGGCAATAGAGAATTTGTTTTCTCAGCCGGCCTAGGTAGCTCAGTTGGGAGAGCGTTAGACTGAAGATCTAAAGGTCCCTGGTTCAATCCCGGGTCTGGGCAATCCACCCTTCCGGTGGCTGGCAAGAGTTTTTGAAAACTTCCTTCCTGTTATCAGCTTATTTTTGGCTGAGACTGTGTCCTAAAGAAAGAGGTGTTGATCAGGCATGTTTTCACAATCAAAGTTGAACGGGTACCTTTTCATGTAGCCACTGTGGCCCAATGGATAAGGCATTGGCCTCCTAAAATGCAGAGCGAGCAGCAATTGCTGAGATGACAGCCGGGGATTGCGGGTTCGAGTCCCGCCAGTGGTTGTTTTCATGGAAAAGCATGTGCAGATACATTTTTCTTGAGGAGGAAGACCAACAAGGGCTCAGCCGCTTGTGAGAATGTCTTGTGTGACCGATGTGGCGTCGATGGTGTAACGGTTAGCATGGTTCAAAGCAGTCGACCCGGGTTCAACTCCCGGCCGACGCATGCTTTTTTTCTTGAAGATGTCCTATAAGCCCAACATTTATACTTTCATGGCAATAGAGAATTTGTTTTCTCAGCCGGCCTAGGTAGCTCAGTTGGGAGAGCGTTAGACTGAAGATCTAAAAGTCCCTGGTTCAATCCCGGGTCTGGGCAATCCACCCTTCCGGTGGCTGGCAAGAGTTTTTGAAAACTTCCTTCCTGTTATCAGCTTATTTTTGGCTGAGACTGTTTCCTAAAGAAAGAGGTGTTGATCAGGCATGTTTTCACAATCAAAGTTGAACAGGTACCTTTTCATGTAGCCACTGTGGCCCAATGGATAAGGCATCGGCCTCCTAAAATGCAGAGCGAGCAGCAATTGCTGAGATGACAGCCGGGGATTGCGGGTTCGAGTCCCGCCAGTGGTTGTTTTCATGGAAAAGCATGTGCAGATATATTTTTCTTGAGGAGGAAGACCAACAAGGGTTCAGCCGCTTGTGAGAATGTCTTGTGTGACCGATGTGGCGTCGATGGTGTAACGGTTAGCATGGTTCAAAGCAGTCGACCCGGGTTCAACTCCCGGCCGACGCATGCTTTTTTTCTTGAAGATGTCCTATAAGCCCAACATTTATACTTTCATGGCAATAGAGAATTTGTTTTCTCAGCCGGCCTAGGTAGCTCAGTTGGGAGAGCGTTAGACTGAAGATCTAAAAGTCCCTGGTTCAATCCCGGGTCTGGGCAATCCACCCTTCCGGTGGCTGGCAAGAGTTTTTGAAAACTTCCTTCCTGTTATCAGCTTATTTTTGGCTGAGACTGTTTCCTAAAGAAAGAGGTGTTGATCAGGCATGTTTTCACAATCAAAGTTGAACAGGTACCTTTTCATGTAGCCACTGTGGCCCAATGGATAAGGCATCGGCCTCCTAAAATGCAGAGCGAGCAGCAATTGCTGAGATGACAGCCGGGGATTGCGGGTTCGAGTCCCGCCAGTGGTTGTTTTCATGGAAAAGCATGTGCAGATATATTTTTCTTGAGGAGGAAGACCAACAAGGGTTCAGCCGCTTGTGAGAATGTCTTGTGTGACCGATGTGGCGTCGATGGTGTAACGGTTAGCATGGTTCAAAGCAGTCGACCCGGGTTCAACTCCCGGCCGACGCATGCTTTTTTTCTTGAAGATGTCCTATAAGCCCAACATTTATACTTTCATGGCAATAGAGAATTTGTTTTCTCAGCCGGCCTAGGTAGCTCAGTTGGGAGAGCGTTAGACTGAAGATCTAAAGGTCCCTGGTTCAATCCTGGGTCTGGGCAATCCACCCTTCCGGTGGCTGGCAAGAGTTTTTGAAAACTTCCTTCCTGTTATCAGCTTATTTTTGGCTGAGACTGTGTCCTAAAGAAAGAGGTGTTGATCAGGCATGTTTTCACAATCAAAGTTGAACGGGTACCTTTTCATGTAGCCACTGTGGCCCAATGGATAAGGCATCGGCCTCCTAAAATGCAGAGCGAGCAGCAAATGCTGAGATGACAGCCGGGGATTGCGGGTTCGAGTCCCGCCAGTGGTTGTTTTCATGGAAAAGCATGTGCAGATACATTTTTCTTGAGGAGGAAGACCAACAAGGGCTCAGCCGCTTGTGAGAATGTCTTGTGTGACTGATGTGGCATCGGTGGTGTAACGGTTAGCATGGTTGCCTTCCAAGCAGTCGACCAGGGTTCGACTCCCGGCCGACGCATGCTTTTTTTCTTGAAGATGTCCTATAAGCCCAACATTTATACTGATATGGCAATAGAGAATTTGTTTTCTCAGCCGGCCTAGGTAGCTCAGTTGGCAGAGCGTTAGACTGAAGATCTAAAGGTCCCTGGTTCAATCCCGGGTCTGGGCAATCCACCCTTCCGGTGGCTGGCAAGAGTTTTTGAAAACTTCCTTCCTGTTATCAGCTAATTTTTGGCTGAGACTGTTTCCTAAAGAAAGAGGTGTTGATCAGGCATGTTTTCACAATCAAAGTTGAACGGGTACCTTTTCATGTAGCCACTGTGGCCCAATGGATAAGGCATCGGCCTCCTAAAATGCAGAGCGAGCAGCAATTGCTGAGATGACAGCCGGGGATTGCGGGTTCGAGTCCCGCCAGTGGTTGTTTTCATGGAAAAGCATGTGCAGATACATTTTTCTTGAGGAGGAAGACCAACAAGGGTTCAGCCGCTTGTGAGAATGTCTTGTGTGACCGATGTGGCGTCGATGATGTAACGGTTAGCATGGTTCAAAGCAGTCGACCCGGGTTCAACTCCCGGCCGACGCATGCTTTTTTTCTTGAAGATGTCCTATAAGCCCAACATTTATACTGATATGGCAATAGAGAATTTGTTTTCTCAGCCGGCCTAGGTAGCTCAGTTGGGAGAGCGTTAGACTGAAGAACTAAAAGTCCCTGGTTCAATCCCGGGTCTGGGCAATCCACCCTTCCGGTGGCTGGCAAGAGTTTTTGAAAACTTCCTTCCTGTTATCAGCTTATTTTTGGCTGAGACTGTTTCCTAAAGAAAGAGGTGTTGATCAGGCATGTTTTCACAATCAAAGTTGAACGGGTACCTTTTCATGTAGCCACTGTGGCCCAATGGATAAGGCATCGGCCTCCTAAAATGCAGAGCGAGCAGCAATTGCTGAGATGACAGCCGGGGATTGCGGGTTCGAGTCCCGCCAGTGGTTGTTTTCATGGAAAAGCATGTGCAGATACATTTTTCTTGAGGAGGAAGACCAACAAGGGCTCAGCCGCTTGTGAGAATGTCTTGTGTGACCGATGTGGCATCGATGGTGTAACGGTTAGCATGGTTCAAAGCAGTCGACCCGGGTTCAACTCCCGGCCGACGCATGCTTTTTTTCTTGAAGATGTCCTATAAGCCCAACATTTATACTTTCATGGCAATAGAGAATTTGTTTTCTCAGCCGGCCTAGGTAGCTCAGTTGGGAGAGCGTTAGACTGAAGATCTAAAGGTCCCTGGTTCAATCCCGGGTCTGGGCAATCCAGCCTTCCGGTGGCTGGCAAGAGTTTTTGAAAACTTCCTTCCTGTTATCAGCTTATTTTTGGCTGAGACTGTGTCCTAAAGAAAGAGGTGTTGATCAGGCATGTTTTCACAATCAAAGTTGAACGGGTACCTTTTCATGTAGCCACTGTGGCCCAATGGATAAGGCATCGGCCTCCTAAAATGCAGAGCAAGCACCAAATGCTGAGATGACAGCCGGGGATTGCGGGTTCGAGTCCCGCCAGTGGTTGTTTTCATGGAAAAGCATGTGCAGATACATTTTTCTTGAGGAGGAAGACCAACAAGGGCTCAGCCGCTTGTGAGAATGTCTTGTGTGACTGATGTGGCGTCGGTGGTGTAACGGTTAGCATGGTTGCCTTCCAAGCAGTCGACCCGGGTTCGACTCCCGGCCGACGCATGATTTTTTTCTTGAAGATGTCCTATAAGCCCAACATTTATACTGAAATGGCAATAAAGAATTTGTTTTCTCAGCTGGCCTAGGTAGCTCAGTTGGGAGAGCGTTAGACTGAAGATCTAAAGGTCCCTGGTTCAATCCCGGGTCTGGGCAATCCTTCCGGTGGCAGGCAAGAGTTTTTGAAAACTTCCTTCCTGTTATCAGCTTATTTTTGGCTGAGACTGTTTCCTAAAGAAAGAGGTGTTGATCAGGCATGTTTTCACAATCAAAGTTGAACAGGTACCTTTTCATGTAGCCACTGTGGCCCAATGGATAAGGCATCGGCCTCCTAAAATGCAGAGCAAGCAGCAATTGCTGAGATGACAGCCGGGGATTGCGGGTTCGAGTCCCGCCAGTGGTTGTTTTCATGGAAAAGCATGTGCAGATACATTTTTCTTGAGGAGGAAGACCAACAAGGGCTCAGCCGCTTGTGAGAATGTCTTGTGTGACCGATGTGGCGTTGATGGTGTAACGGTTAGCATGGTTCAAAGCAGTCGACCCGGGTTCGACTCCCGGCCGACGCATGCTTTTTTTCTTGAAGATGTCCTATAAGCCCAACATTTATACTGACATGGCAATAAAGAATTTGTTTTCTCAGCCGGCCTAGGTAGCTCAGTTGGGAGAGCGTTAGACTGAAGATCTAAAGGTCCCTGGTTCAATCCCGGGTCTGGGCAATCCACCCTTCCGGTGGCTGGCAAGAGTTTTTGAAAACTTCCTTCCTGTTATCAGCTTATTTTTGGCTGATACTGTGTCCTAAAGAGAGAGGTGTTGATCAGGCATGTTTTCACAATCAAAGTTGAACGGGTACCTTTTCATGTAGCCACTGTGGCCCAATGGATAAGGCATCGGCCTCCTAAAATGCAGAGCGAGCAGCAATTGCTGAGATGACAGCCGGGGATTGCGGGTTCGAGTCCCGCCAGTGGTTGTTTTCATGGAAAAGCATGTGCAGATACATTTTTCTTGAGGAGGAAGACCAACAAGGGCTAAGCCGCTTGTGAGAATGTCTTGTGTGACTGATGTGGCGTCAATGGTGTAACGGTTAGCATGGTTCAAAGCAGTCGACCCGGGTTCGACTCCCGGCCGACGCATGCTTTTTTTCTTGAAGATGTCCTATAAGCCCCACATTTATACTTTCATGGCAATAGAGAATTTGTTTTCTCAGCCGGCCTAGGTAGCTCAGTTGGGAGAGCGTTAGACTGAAGATCTAAAGGTCCCTGGTTCAATCCCGGGTCTGGGCAATCCACCCTTCCGGTGGCTGGCAAGAGTTTTTGAAAACTTCCTTCCTGTTATCAGCTTATTTTTGGCTGAGACTGTGTCCTAAAGAAAGAGGTGTTGATCAGGCATGTTTTCACAATCAAAGTTGAACGGGTACCTTTTCATGTAGCCACTGTGGCCCAATGGATAAGGCATCGGCCTCCTAAAATGCAGAGCAAGCAGCAAATGCTGAGATGACAGCCGGGGATTGCGGGTTCGAGTCCCGCCAGTGGTTGTTTTCATGGAAAAGCATGTGCAGATACATTTTTCTTGAGGAGGAAGACCAACAAGGGCTCAGCCGCTTGTGAGAATGTCTTGTGTGACTGATGTGGCATCGGTGGTGTAACGGTTAGCATGGTTGCCTTCCAAGCAGTCGACCAGGGTTCGACTCTCGGCCGACGCATGCTTTTTTTCTTGAAGATGTCCTATAAGCCCAACACGTATACTGATATGGCAATAGAGAATTTGTTTTCTCAGCCGGCCTAGGTAGCTCAGTTGGGAGAGCGTTAGACTGAAAATCTAAAGGTCCCTGGTTCAATCCCGGGTCTGGGCAATCCTTCCGGTGGCTGGCAAGAGTTTTTGAAAACTTCCTTCCTGTTATCAGCTTATTTTTGGCTGAGACTGTTTCCTAAAGAAAGAGGTGTTGATCAGGCATGTTTTCACAATCAAAGTTGAACAGGTACCTTTTCATGTAGCCACTGTGGCCCAATGGATAAGGCATCGGCCTCCTAAAATGCAGAGCAAGCAGCAATTGCTGAGATGACAGCCGGGGATTGCGGGTTCGAGTCCCACCAGTGGTTGTTTTCATGGAAAAGCATGTGCAGATACATTTTTCTTGAGGAGGAAGACCAACAAGGTCTCAGCCGCTTGTGAGAATGTCTTGTGTGACCGATGTGGCGTCGATGGTGTAACGGTTAGCATGGTTCAAAGCAGTCGACCCGGGTTCGACTCCCGGCCGACGCATGCTTTTTTTCTTGAAGATGTCCTATAAGCCCAACATTTATACTGACATGGCAATAAAGAATTTGTTTTCTCAGCTGGCCTAGGTAGCTCAGTTGGGAGAGCGTTAGACTGAAGATCTAAAGGTCCCTGGTTCAATCCCGGGTCTGGGCAATCCTTCCGGTGGCAGGCAAGAGTTTTTGAAAACTTCCTTCCTGTTATCAGCTTATTTTTGGCTGAGACTGTTTCCTAAAGAAAGAGGTGTTGATCAGGCATGTTTTCACAATCAAAGTTAAACAGGTACCTTTTCATGTAGCCACTGTGGCCCAATGGATAAGGCATCGGCCTCCTAAAATGCAGAGCAAGCAGCAATTGCTGAGATGACAGCCGGGGATTGCGGGTTCGAGTCCCGCCAGTGGTTGTTTTCATGGAAAAGCATGTGCAGATACATTTTTCTTGAGGAGGAAGACCAACAAGGGCTCAGCCGCTTGTGAGAATGTCTTGTGTGACCGATGTGGCGTTGATGGTGTAACGGTTAGCATGGTTCAAAGCAGTCGACCCGGGTTCGACTCCCGGCCGACGCATGCTTTTTTTCTTGAAGATGTCCTATAAGCCCAACATTTATACTGACATGGCAATAAAGAATTTGTTTTCTCAGCCGGCCTAGGTAGCTCAGTTGGGAGAGCGTTAGACTGAAGATCTAAAGGTCCCTGGTTCAATCCCGGGTCTGGGCAATCCACCCTTCCGGTGGCTGGCAAGAGTTTTTGAAAACTTCCTTCCTGTTATCAGCTTATTTTTGGCTGATACTGTGTCCTAAAGAGAGAGGTGTTGATCAGGCATGTTTTCACAATCAAAGTTGAACGGGTACCTTTTCATGTAGCCACTGTGGCCCAATGGATAAGGCATCGGCCTCCTAAAATGCAGAGCGAGCAGCAATTGCTGAGATGACAGCCGGGGATTGCGGGTTCGAGTCCCGCCAGTGGTTGTTTTCATGGAAAAGCATGTGCAGATACATTTTTCTTGAGGAGGAAGACCAACAAGGGCTAAGCCGCTTGTGAGAATGTCTTGTGTGACTGATGTGGCGTCAATGGTGTAACGGTTAGCATGGTTCAAAGCAGTCGACCCGGGTTCGACTCCCGGCCGACGCATGCTTTTTTTCTTGAAGATGTCCTATAAGCCCAACATTTATACTTTCATGGCAATAGAGAATTTGTTTTCTCAGCCGGCCTAGGTAGCTCAGTTGGGAGAGCGTTAGACTGAAGATCTAAAGGTCCCTGGTTCAATCCCGGGTCTGGGCAATCCACCCTTCCGGTGGCTGGCAAGAGTTTTTGAAAACTTCCTTCCTGTTATCAGCTAATTTTTGGCTGAGACTGTTTCCTAAAGAAAGAGGTGTTGATCAGGCATGTTTTCACAATCAAAGTTGAACGGGTACCTTTTCATGTAGCCACTGTGGCCCAATGGATAAGGCATCGGCCTCCTAAAATGCAGAGCGAGCAGCAATTGCTGAGATGACAGCCGGGGATTGCGGGTTCGAGTCCCGCCAGTGGTTGTTTTCATGGAAAAGCATGTGCAGATACATTTTTCTTGAGGAGGAAGACCAACAAGGGTTCAGCCGCTTGTGAGAATGTCTTGTGTGACCGATGTGGCGTCGATGATGTAACGGTTAGCATGGTTCAAAGCAGTCGACCCGGGTTCAACTCCCGGCCGACGCATGCTTTTTTTCTTGAAGATGTCCTATAAGCCCAACATTTATACTGATATGGCAATAGAGAATTTGTTTTCTCAGCCGGCCTAGGTAGCTCAGTTGGGAGAGCGTTAGACTGAAGAACTAAAAGTCCCTGGTTCAATCCCGGGTCTGGGCAATCCACCCTTCCGGTGGCTGGCAAGAGTTTTTGAAAACTTCCTTCCTGTTATCAGCTTATTTTTGGCTGAGACTGTTTCCTAAAGAAAGAGGTGTTGATCAGGCATGTTTTCACAATCAAAGTTGAACGGGTACCTTTTCATGTAGCCACTGTGGCCCAATGGATAAGGCATCGGCCTCCTAAAATGCAGAGCGAGCAGCAATTGCTGAGATGACAGCCGGGGATTGCGGGTTCGAGTCCCGCCAGTGGTTGTTTTCATGGAAAAGCATGTGCAGATACATTTTTCTTGAGGAGGAAGACCAACAAGGGCTCAGCCGCTTGTGAGAATGTCTTGTGTGACCGATGTGGCATCGATGGTGTAACGGTTAGCATGGTTCAAAGCAGTCGACCCGGGTTCAACTCCCGGCCGACGCATGCTTTTTTTCTTGAAGATGTCCTATAAGCCCAACATTTATACTTTCATGGCAATAGAGAATTTGTTTTCTCAGCCGGCCTAGGTAGCTCAGTTGGGAGAGCGTTAGACTGAAGATCTAAAGGTCCCTGGTTCAATCCCGGGTCTGGGCAATCCAGCCTTCCGGTGGCTGGCAAGAGTTTTTGAAAACTTCCTTCCTGTTATCAGCTTATTTTTGGCTGAGACTGTGTCCTAAAGAAAGAGGTGTTGATCAGGCATGTTTTCACAATCAAAGTTGAACGGGTACCTTTTCATGTAGCCACTGTGGCCCAATGGATAAGGCATCGGCCTCCTAAAATGCAGAGCAAGCACCAAATGCTGAGATGACAGCCGGGGATTGCGGGTTCGAGTCCCGCCAGTGGTTGTTTTCATGGAAAAGCATGTGCAGATACATTTTTCTTGAGGAGGAAGACCAACAAGGGCTCAGCCGCTTGTGAGAATGTCTTGTGTGACTGATGTGGCGTCGGTGGTGTAACGGTTAGCATGGTTGCCTTCCAAGCAGTCGACCCGGGTTCGACTCCCGGCCGACGCATGATTTTTTTCTTGAAGATGTCCTATAAGCCCAACATTTATACTGAAATGGCAATAAAGAATTTGTTTTCTCAGCTGGCCTAGGTAGCTCAGTTGGGAGAGCGTTAGACTGAAGATCTAAAGGTCCCTGGTTCAATCCCGGGTCTGGGCAATCCTTCCGGTGGCAGGCAAGAGTTTTTGAAAACTTCCTTCCTGTTATCAGCTTATTTTTGGCTGAGACTGTTTCCTAAAGAAAGAGGTGTTGATCAGGCATGTTTTCACAATCAAAGTTGAACAGGTACCTTTTCATGTAGCCACTGTGGCCCAATGGATAAGGCATCGGCCTCCTAAAATGCAGAGCAAGCAGCAATTGCTGAGATGACAGCCGGGGATTGCGGGTTCGAGTCCCGCCAGTGGTTGTTTTCATGGAAAAGCATGTGCAGATACATTTTTCTTGAGGAGGAAGACCAACAAGGGCTCAGCCGCTTGTGAGAATGTCTTGTGTGACCGATGTGGCGTTGATGGTGTAACGGTTAGCATGGTTCAAAGCAGTCGACCCGGGTTCGACTCCCGGCCGACGCATGCTTTTTTTCTTGAAGATGTCCTATAAGCCCAACATTTATACTGACATGGCAATAAAGAATTTGTTTTCTCAGCCGGCCTAGGTAGCTCAGTTGGGAGAGCGTTAGACTGAAGATCTAAAGGTCCCTGGTTCAATCCCGGGTCTGGGCAATCCACCCTTCCGGTGGCTGGCAAGAGTTTTTGAAAACTTCCTTCCTGTTATCAGCTTATTTTTGGCTGATACTGTGTCCTAAAGAGAGAGGTGTTGATCAGGCATGTTTTCACAATCAAAGTTGAACGGGTACCTTTTCATGTAGCCACTGTGGCCCAATGGATAAGGCATCGGCCTCCTAAAATGCAGAGCGAGCAGCAATTGCTGAGATGACAGCCGGGGATTGCGGGTTCGAGTCCCGCCAGTGGTTGTTTTCATGGAAAAGCATGTGCAGATACATTTTTCTTGAGGAGGAAGACCAACAAGGGCTAAGCCGCTTGTGAGAATGTCTTGTGTGACTGATGTGGCGTCAATGGTGTAACGGTTAGCATGGTTCAAAGCAGTCGACCCGGGTTCGACTCCCGGCCGACGCATGCTTTTTTTCTTGAAGATGTCCTATAAGCCCCACATTTATACTTTCATGGCAATAGAGAATTTGTTTTCTCAGCCGGCCTAGGTAGCTCAGTTGGGAGAGCGTTAGACTGAAGATCTAAAGGTCCCTGGTTCAATCCCGGGTCTGGGCAATCCACCCTTCCGGTGGCTGGCAAGAGTTTTTGAAAACTTCCTTCCTGTTATCAGCTTATTTTTGGCTGAGACTGTGTCCTAAAGAAAGAGGTGTTGATCAGGCATGTTTTCACAATCAAAGTTGAACGGGTACCTTTTCATGTAGCCACTGTGGCCCAATGGATAAGGCATCGGCCTCCTAAAATGCAGAGCAAGCAGCAAATGCTGAGATGACAGCCGGGGATTGCGGGTTCGAGTCCCGCCAGTGGTTGTTTTCATGGAAAAGCATGTGCAGATACATTTTTCTTGAGGAGGAAGACCAACAAGGGCTCAGCCGCTTGTGAGAATGTCTTGTGTGACTGATGTGGCATCGGTGGTGTAACGGTTAGCATGGTTGCCTTCCAAGCAGTCGACCAGGGTTCGACTCTCGGCCGACGCATGCTTTTTTTCTTGAAGATGTCCTATAAGCCCAACACGTATACTGATATGGCAATAGAGAATTTGTTTTCTCAGCCGGCCTAGGTAGCTCAGTTGGGAGAGCGTTAGACTGAAAATCTAAAGGTCCCTGGTTCAATCCCGGGTCTGGGCAATCCTTCCGGTGGCTGGCAAGAGTTTTTGAAAACTTCCTTCCTGTTATCAGCTTATTTTTGGCTGAGACTGTTTCCTAAAGAAAGAGGTGTTGATCAGGCATGTTTTCACAATCAAAGTTGAACAGGTACCTTTTCATGTAGCCACTGTGGCCCAATGGATAAGGCATCGGCCTCCTAAAATGCAGAGCAAGCAGCAATTGCTGAGATGACAGCCGGGGATTGCGGGTTCGAGTCCCACCAGTGGTTGTTTTCATGGAAAAGCATGTGCAGATACATTTTTCTTGAGGAGGAAGACCAACAAGGTCTCAGCCGCTTGTGAGAATGTCTTGTGTGACCGATGTGGCGTCGATGGTGTAACGGTTAGCATGGTTCAAAGCAGTCGACCCGGGTTCGACTCCCGGCCGACGCATGCTTTTTTTCTTGAAGATGTCCTATAAGCCCAACATTTATACTGACATGGCAATAAAGAATTTGTTTTCTCAGCTGGCCTAGGTAGCTCAGTTGGGAGAGCGTTAGACTGAAGATCTAAAGGTCCCTGGTTCAATCCCGGGTCTGGGCAATCCTTCCGGTGGCAGGCAAGAGTTTTTGAAAACTTCCTTCCTGTTATCAGCTTATTTTTGGCTGAGACTGTTTCCTAAAGAAAGAGGTGTTGATCAGGCATGTTTTCACAATCAAAGTTAAACAGGTACCTTTTCATGTAGCCACTGTGGCCCAATGGATAAGGCATCGGCCTCCTAAAATGCAGAGCAAGCAGCAATTGCTGAGATGACAGCCGGGGATTGCGGGTTCGAGTCCCGCCAGTGGTTGTTTTCATGGAAAAGCATGTGCAGATACATTTTTCTTGAGGAGGAAGACCAACAAGGGCTCAGCCGCTTGTGAGAATGTCTTGTGTGACCGATGTGGCGTTGATGGTGTAACGGTTAGCATGGTTCAAAGCAGTCGACCCGGGTTCGACTCCCGGCCGACGCATGCTTTTTTTCTTGAAGATGTCCTATAAGCCCAACATTTATACTGACATGGCAATAAAGAATTTGTTTTCTCAGCCGGCCTAGGTAGCTCAGTTGGGAGAGCGTTAGACTGAAGATCTAAAGGTCCCTGGTTCAATCCCGGGTCTGGGCAATCCACCCTTCCGGTGGCTGGCAAGAGTTTTTGAAAACTTCCTTCCTGTTATCAGCTTATTTTTGGCTGATACTGTGTCCTAAAGAGAGAGGTGTTGATCAGGCATGTTTTCACAATCAAAGTTGAACGGGTACCTTTTCATGTAGCCACTGTGGCCCAATGGATAAGGCATCGGCCTCCTAAAATGCAGAGCGAGCAGCAATTGCTGAGATGACAGCCGGGGATTGCGGGTTCGAGTCCCGCCAGTGGTTGTTTTCATGGAAAAGCATGTGCAGATACATTTTTCTTGAGGAGGAAGACCAACAAGGGCTAAGCCGCTTGTGAGAATGTCTTGTGTGACTGATGTGGCGTCAATGGTGTAACGGTTAGCATGGTTCAAAGCAGTCGACCCGGGTTCGACTCCCGGCCGACGCATGCTTTTTTTCTTGAAGATGTCCTATAAGCCCAACATTTATACTTTCATGGCAATAGAGAATTTGTTTTCTCAGCCGGCCTAGGTAGCTCAGTTGGGAGAGCGTTAGACTGAAGATCTAAAGGTCCCTGGTTCAATCCCGGGTCTGGGCAATCCACCCTTCCGGTGGCTGGCAAGAGTTTTTGAAAACTTCCTTCCTGTTATCAGCTTATTTTTGGCTGAGACTGTGTCCTAAAGAAAGAGGTGTTGATCAGGCATGTTTTCACAATCAAAGTTGAACGGGTACCTTTTCATGTAGCCACTGTGGCCCAATGGATAAGGCATCGGCCTCCTAAAATGCAGAGCAAGCAGCAAATGCTGAGATGACAGCCGGGGATTGCGGGTTCGAGTCCCGCCAGTGGTTGTTTTCATGGAAAAGCATGTGCAGATACATTTTTCTTGAGGAGGAAGACCAACAAGGGCTCAGCCGCTTGTGAGAATGTCTTGTGTGACTGATGTGGCATCGGTGGTGTAACGGTTAGCATGGTTGCCTTCCAAGCAGTCGACCAGGGTTCGACTCCCGGCCGACGCATGCTTTTTTTCTTGAAGATGTCCTATAAGCCCAACATTTATACTGATATGGCAATAGAGAATTTGTTTTCTCAGCCGGCCTAGGTAGCTCAGTTGGGAGAGCGTTAGACTGAAAATCTAAAGGTCCCTGGTTCAATCCCGGGTCTGGGCAATCCTTCCGGTGGCTGGCAAGAGTTTTTGAAAACTTCCTTCCTGTTATCAGCTTATTTTTGGCTGAGACTGTTTCCTAAAGAAAGAGGTGTTGATCAGGCATGTTTTCACAATCAAAGTTGAACAGGTACCTTTTCATGTAGCCACTGTGGCCCAATGGATAAGGCATCGGCCTCCTAAAATGCAGAGCAAGCAGCAATTGCTGAGATGACAGCCGGGGATTGCGGGTTCCATTCGTGGCAGATTTGGCAGATGTGACAGGTTTTGACAGATGACAAATGTCTAAATATCTTGATAGATATTGACTGTTTTCGCTGGGAATCGACTCTGGAAGTGTTGTTTAGTCATTTTATGACTGATTTGGTGATATTGAGTTGAAATATTTGATGCATTTTGAGTTATTTAGAATTAACCCGATCTGCCACAATCTGCCTCTGCCTGTCACGGCAGGGCAGCTGTCACACCATGGCAGACTATCTGCCGTGCCGTGACAGGCAGCCTGTCACTGATGACAGGCTGGTGTTTTACTGTTATTTATTAGTACCAAAGGCTGAATATTGAACAGATCTGTTGCACAACTGATTGGCAAAGTCCCTAATTGGTTATTTAGGACTTTCTAGTTAATCATTGTTTATGAACGGCCACTTCTGTGTTTTCGTTGTATGCTTGCTCAATGTTTCTCCTATATCTCGCTTGTTAATTGACCGATTTTAAAAATTTAAAGTTCTAATAGTAGAAATATTTATCATCTAGTTTGTTAATGACACTGATTGAGCCTGATGTGTATTTCAAATGCAATGGCGTGATATTTGCGCTCGGCACTAGACCTTGAGTTGCATCAGTCTGCCATATTTAAAACAGATGAACCAATTAGGGCTAGGTAACATCAATTATTTTAATGTTGTAGTCTTACAGACCTGAATGCATTTAAAATGAAATGACGATGCATGCATGCAGGTGTTATACCAAGTAATGAAAACCATCCTACATCATGATTTAAATGTCCCGAAAAGGTGCGCTTGAAGTCATGCATACTCATGATTTTGTATTTTATTATCATATATCAGTTATTCAATAAATCCCCATATTCAAACAATGCCACACTAGACATAAATTGATGTTTAATATAATATCTAGTGTGAATAAGAAACAACATTTAACTGTTATTAAATAAAAGTCTGTGGTAAGTATTGAAAAATATCTCACCATGGTTCGAAAACGTCAATAAAACATTATATATAGTATTTATCATTATTCAGAATTATATCATGTCTGTATATATATATATATATCAGAACTTCTTGAATAACGAATATAGACAAAGCATTAATTAAGGTATCAATTAAAAGACAATGATTATGCGATGGAAAGATGGTATTAGTTGATTAGGCATGTTTAAATGTCCTGCACATTGATGATGGCAAGCTATTTCTTTGGGGAGCACCATGATTTTATCATGGAAATGTATTGTTCAAGGTATAGTGCAACAGGTAAACATAATGTTTATCTATGGCATCTAGTATGCATGTATTTGGCAATTGATAGAGGGGCGGACATCCGAAGATGTATTTTCCCTAGAATTAAATTATAAAAGATAAGGGTATTTATACTGAGAAAAAAGAAAACATACAATACGAAGAAGAATATTTCCAGAATAAAAAATAAATTAAAAAAATACTTATAAATACCTAAGTCAGATTAGAACAAATAAACAACCTATAGACATAAAAACTTTTTTTTATAACTTGGTCAGATATACTTAAATGAATAAGAAAAAATATTACAAAAAAATGTATAATAAGGAGTAAATGGGCTAATTAACAGGGAACAACGAAAGACAAGATTATTACACAGAAAATTAAATGGCAAAGCATCACAATAAAAAAAGAACAAGACAGAATATTATGTTTAACTTGTATCTATACTGTGTATACCGTCCAATCTCATCTAGTCTGCGGACTAAATCAAAATGTGTCATATCATATTAACTAGATTAAATAACAGCACAAGTTATATGTACTTCAAGTAGTTTATAGTATATATGGACTGTACATGTATGCATGAAAATGTAATGTGTGTTTGTCTGAAATAAACTTGAATTGAATTGAATTGAATTGATTTCAGCATTGGGTTAGCCTTAATCAACTTTAGACAAATAGTCATAATACATTATATTCAATCACATGAAACAGCACAGCCATTACAATACTTTTAGATAAGTTATAATACAACTATGGATAATGACTTGAATATGAATTATCTCAGAATCTCCTACATTCCTGATTGTACTGAAATACCCCAGAGGGCGCTATGGATCATACTTGGTTCTTAGAATGATGCTTTAAGAACACCCCAGAGGGCAGCAGTAGTCATATAAACTGGTTCACATAAGTCTCTTTGCAGTTATTGTGTACAAGCATACTGTAACTTAACCTATATCCACCTTATAATATTGTGACTGCAAGTTTGCAACACTTAATAAAAACCCTGAACTAAGCATAAGGTCCTGTCATGATGAAAAACACCTGCATTTTCCAGATGAAATTGTAATTTGTTAAATAGCATTATATAAGCGCAGAATAACTAATATTTAGTTTAAATGATATTTAAAAAATATTGTGAATTGCAAGGGGCAATATGACCAGTTTGATGGATGAATGCTATTTTGTTGAATACCAACTGGGAATTGAGAGATCTGACAAGACCAAACTCTTTGCATTCTGATGCTTAACACCAGATGTCAGTAGTAGGCAAGTATCTCTGCAAGTGCAGAGGAACACAACAAATTAATGCCATCAAGATTATTCTCAGCATGTTTTGCAATGTTAAGCTTTGTCAAAACATACTCTGTTGAACAAAGTGAATGTTACATTAAATTCAATTGTCAGATATTCAGAAAACATTTCTAAATGAACATGGAACTGAAAGCATACAAAATTATTATATTATTTTTGTAAATTCTTTCTGAGGCATTTATCAAATGAATGGGTTGTTCTTCAAGTAGTTTATAGTATATATGGACTGTACATGTATGCATGAAAATGTAATGTGTGTTTGTCTGAAATAAACTTGAATTGAATTGAATTGAATTGATTTCAGCATTGGGTTAGCCTTAATCAACTTTAGACAAATAGTCATAATACATTATATTCAATCACATGAAACAGCACAGCCATTACAATACTTTTAGATAAGTTATAATACAACTATGGATAATGACTTGAATATGAATTATCTCAGAATCTCCTACATTCCTGATTGTACTGAAATACCCAAGAGGGCGCTATGGATCATACTTGGTTCTTAGAATGATGCTTTAAGAACACCCCAGAGGGCAGCAGTAGTCATATAAACTGATTCACATAAGTCTCTTTGCAGTTATTGTGTACAAGCATACTGTAACTTAACCTATATCCACCTTATAATATTGTGACTGCAAGTTTGCAACACTTAATAAAAACCCTGAACTAAGCATAAGGTCCTGTCATGATGAAAAACACCTGCATTTTCCAGATGAAATTGTAATTTGTTAAATAGCATTATATAAGCGCAGAATAACTAATATTTAGTTTAAATGATATTTAAAAAATATTGTGAATTGCAAGGGGCAATATGACCAGTTTGATGGATGAATGCTATTTTGTTGAATACCAACTGGGTATTGAGAGATCTGACAAGACCAAACTCTTTGCATTCTGATGCTTAACACCAGATGTCAGTAGTAGGCAAGTATCTCTGCAAGTGCAGAGGAACACAACAAATTAATGCCATCAAGATTATTCTCAGCATGTTTTGCAATGTTAAGCTTTGTCAAAACATACTCTGTTGAACAAAGTGAATGTTACATTAAATTCAATTGTCAGATATTCAGAAAACATTTCTAAATGAACATGGAACTGAAAGCATACAAAATTATTATATTATTTTTGTAAATTCTTTCTGAGGCATTTATCAAATGAATGGGTTGTTCACGAAAAACAGGTTGAGAACTAGTATTATCTAATGCCATTGGGATAGAAAATCTTCCAAAAATTGTTGTAGCAAATGGCATATGTTGGTCATCACTAAAACGAGCATGTCTGCCATGAATTTTATTTATTATGAATTTGAAAGTATTTTATAGGGGCAAAACACTGAAGTATAAAAGCTGCATTTCAAATGGGCCATTACATAATATTTAAGTTAAGCTAACAACAATTTAAGTATTATAGTGTTAAAATACTGAGATATCGAGAAACTAACACCTTTTTTAAAACTTTCATCAATACTTTGCAAGCATTCACCTGTAGTAGTATGAAGACATGTATGAAGACCTGTGAGCAGCAGCGACTGAGAGTGTATATAATACTGGTTGAGGCTCAATGGCATAGCCAAGGCTGGACTGTTGTAATGTGGCCTGAAAGACTGAAATATAGTGAAGTGATTTGACAGTGATTTTGACTTAACCAGTCCCCTTTTTTTGTTGCAGTTTGACTTGTCTTACATTCCTGTGGAACATAGCTATGATGATCAACTAAATATGTAATTCTTTCAGCAGGACACCTTAGCTTTGACAATTAAAGACCTGTCATTGAGTATAGCTTATCAGATTATATTTTTCATAAGGTCCATCACTGAATCATCTTCAGTTGGATGACGACTAAATGATAGCTCGATTAAATTCTAAGTCTACATTTTGCCCGATTGAAATACCTTGAGGGCATTGTTAACTTAGCTGATGTCCATTAATACATGGCATCAGTGACAGCAAAACCTCCTGTTATCAAGCAATCAAATAGTACCAGATGCACAGCATACAGACAGATCAACCCAGACCCGTTTTGAAATGTCAATGAGACATGCATAGCTGATTTATTCAGCAGAGACTGTACCAACAGTTTACTGCAGAAGACTTTTGGACTTACATGTTTAATTTTACAATGGCTATGCTATCTGAATATTATGTGATATATTATGAAGTATATTACAGACAACTATGTCAATATAGGTACTAATACATCATTTGTTGTGATATTTCCTATCCACTTATTGATCTAGTGATATGAAATCATGATCTACTAGCATTGTACTCCAATAACAGAAACAGGTCTATAATTTGAGTAGTTTTATAATAATCAGCTCCTTTGTGAACTGAGTAATACAGTCAATGTTGATGATAGCCAAAGAACGGTTTGTGTCGAAAGTAGTAGTAGTTTTAAGACAGAAGTTTCAGCAATAGCACCTAACTTAAATTCATAGATACTACTAGCACCAATCCACAACATCTTGTCAGGTTCCGACAAATGTAGTTATTTTATCAATATTTGAGAAAAGATATATCATTCATTGCCGAAAGCATATCAGTAAAAATAGCAGACATCTTGTCCGACATTTACCGAAATGCACAAACAAGCCATATGAATTTGGTACATTTACATGTACATGCATCAGCAGATTAAACCAATTGCAGAAAACAAATTATGTACCTTTCCAAACTATAGTTGGTGTAAAAATTGAGGAATCAAATGCTATGTTATGAAGACAGCTTAGAGAGCAAGTCCTTATTTTAAATTTTTCAGTCTTTCAAAGAGGCAGTCTTTCTAAGTGCCTCTGCCACCATATTATCACTTTGCCATCATACCTGTTTACTAAATTCAATAATACAAAGGTCTCATAGTGGACACTGAGTTCAAAATTCAAAGTTTATCATATGCAAAAATGTGTAGGTATTTTTTTGTTGCATCAATTGAAATGGCTCTAAAATCGCTATGCTCTTTATTACATTGCAATGAATAGTTAGCTAAAATGTCAACAAAGTCAATGAAGTAAATTCCTCCTATATTTATTCAATCTAGACAATGTACGTTCTTGAATTTGACATTTAGAAGCATTTTCTTTCAGTTGGATAGTTTTTTAGTGGTACAGAAACAGTTTGACTATCCAGCTTTAAGTTTGGAACGTGTAACCTGGACAATTGCTCACACATGTGAACTTCAAAAGCAAAAGACTAATACACTGTATCGATAGACTATTTGTTGTGCACTCTCCCCTGCCCAGCAACACACCCCTAACAAGGTATCATTTGGATGGTTATATGCCATGGCCAATTATGGAGGAGACTATTGAATCAATGAGATAATCAGTATTCTTCTTATATGAATTTGATTGTAAGCTGTTGTGTACTGCGCTATTTGTTACGCCATAATCATTGGTAAATTTTCATACACTGTTTACATATAAAGCCATAAGACATGAGAGTTGTTACTCACGCAAAGACAAAAATGAAGATCAGTGATTTCCCATTTTGTTTTAATGTTCACAAATAATTTTGTTTTACAATGATGATCATATTATCAATAGACTGCATCAAAACAATGCAATTACCAAATAGCTCAAGTTGTCAATTCCATGAAAAAACTGGTTGCAATATCAGATAAAAAAATTTAATTTCTGGGTTTTGCAACAAAAACTGTCAAACCTTGACCTCATTGCAAGGTTTAGTAATGTTGCTATGTGCTTACAGTTTTCAACATTATCTCAGAACCACCATTCTTTAAAGTCTAACTTGAAGTTGTGTCCAATGATAAAATTTGGGCAAGCAATCCGACACAGACAGGCGCTTTACCGGAATATTTCTATAGGGATCAATTCACAAGAAGACCCACAGAGGAAGGAGCTTTTAACACTTGCAAATCTGTATACATACATCTCCCAATTAATTAAGTTCCTCACTCAAATCATCACAGAGTTAGAGTATTTTCTTCAATAAGTAGTTTATTGTAGAGATCCCAGACAAGACAGTTCATATACACATGGTACTGATATATTAAAAAAAAATTGATATTTTCCAAATCTTTATATCTGAAAATGATGAATTGAACAGATACTTGATGAACTGAATTTAGACATTTTCACTGCAATTGACCATTCTCAGTATGGCTGATGCATCATTAGAGTTTAGTTTGAACATCACAAACAAACTATTCTTTTTCACCATTGCAATGTCTGGGCTACCCTTGCAGTTCTTCATGCTTTTTGTCACTGTTTCCCTCCTCTGCTTCTTCTGATAGTACAACCAGCGGCTCTAAAACAAATCAAACACATATTTTTTGTAACAGCAAGCTAAGCTTATAAGTAGAGTAAAAATTTACTCTAAAAAAATAAGGATTATAAACTTTTACCCCTATTGAAAGCTAAGTGCACTCTTTGTAATAGTCTCCAACACAGTAAACCACCAATTGGGAGTAACTTAACACTATATTATATGGAAGGTATATATAGTGTTCAATCGGGCTTTCCTTCTTTTGCAGGGTAACTCTTTTGTTAAGAGTGAGTGCAATCAAAACTGATAGGCTAGATTTGACATACCTGCAAGCATTTGGCTGTCTTCAGAACATCATTAGTGTCACTTGCAATGAGATCTCTAATGCTCTGTAGGTCAGGACATGACTGCATCAGTTTCACAGGGAAGACTTTCAACACTTTCTCCTCCAATGATGCTGCCTCCCCTGTCAGTTTTGGTGGACTTCTTTGCTATAATTCACAAACTCTTTTATTCAAATAACATTCACTGGCAGCAATGTAAATTAATAAGCAAGGTATGGTCATAGTATAAAAAATGCTTTTCTTACATAATCTGATAGAGGCAAAACAACTGGGCAGCTCTGCTTAGGTCGTGTACGTTTTATGTCTTCCAACTGCTGGGGAAGAAAACATAACATTTGTGCATAATTAGTAGGAAGAGCGTTTATTATCATACAAATACAATATTTTAAAACATACATTTTAGCTTTGATTACGAAACACTAAACATTTTTAGCTTAACTTTAGAATTTACATGGTAACTTCAGATGCTCTGAGTATATATTGTACATTATAGCCACTTACAGAGAAGGACTTTTTTTTTGATGAGACACTTTGGTTGGTATCGTCACCTATTTCAGTAGACTGGGTGCTCACATTTGAAGGACATGACATTGAAGCTTCCTGAGGCTGTGATAAACAAAAATCATTTAAAGAAAATGAAACATGGTCAGGTTTTTTTAACTTAGACCTAGTTACTCATACATTTT
This sequence comes from Alitta virens, assembly GCA_932294295.1. Taxonomy (NCBI): domain Eukaryota; kingdom Metazoa; phylum Annelida; class Polychaeta; order Phyllodocida; family Nereididae; genus Alitta; species Alitta virens. The sequence goes on from OW028576.1 coordinate 13,522,463, forward strand.
ATACTGTCAGACCTGTAACTATACTATTGCCTATGAGATAACTCACCAAATATGATGTTGAAGCAGTTGATGTCTTTTTCATTGTATTTTCCAACCTTGACTGTGTTTTCACTTGTGAACCACATGCTACTGCAAAATCCTTAGACTGAAATATCATTAAAAATAAACCTTAGAGTAATGTTATGCAATGAACGTTTATGCAGTAGTCATATCCTGTGTACCCAGATAGCATTCCAAATCAAGTCAATGTCAGGGCAATATCAGCGATGTTAAAATGATGTCGTACCAACAGTAGTCTACATAGAAACAATCCTGCCAAATTTGGACTGCTATCTGGGTATGAGGAGTTAATTAACATTTTCAGTTTGTTATATCCTGACCCTGAAGACAGAGTGATATACACAAGAAAATTGTTAGTTAAATCCCAACCACTTATCAAAATGATTATAATTACCAGAGATTTTTGGGCCTTAGGAAAGTTGAACTTGACCTTTTTCTTTTCACCTCCTTCATTGCAATCTACCAACCTTTTTTCAGCTGGTGCAAGTTTCTGAACCTAGAATGTCAATCAGTGTTATTAAATAATAATGTATTCCCAAATAATAGAACATAAAAGAACAGAATCACGGTGACAATATGAACGCTGTCTCATACCAGTGGTTCGACATCTTCTACCACAGTATTTGATGCACCTTCATTGGTCAGCTGAGTGACGTCAGGCTCAGGTTGAGCTGTAATCTGAAAGTATAAAACCAATATGATTTAAATTGTGCATAAATAACTAAAAATACAGTATGCACATGTCCACACATTTCTTTTAAAAGTATACACATGCAATTTCCTTATGCCATTTAGGTACTCACATTCACAAGACCACTATAACTACGTGTGATTTATTTAATGCTCTTATTGGGTGAGTAAGAAGCTGTTTGGCTAAGTGTTTCCTCACCAGGGATATAATTAACAATTTCCCTGGTTATGTCCTCTCAAAACAATAGGAAAACAATCTAGGTGGAGTATAATGCTCTCCAAAAAGTATGATTACTTTATGATAAAACTGTGTGGTTTCTTTCATTATCAATATTACCAGAAACTTTTGGGTTTGGGCCTTCATCTTAGAAAAGTTGAACTTGACCTTTTTCTTTTCACCTCCTTCATTGCAATCTACCAACCTTTTTTCAGCTGGTGCAAGTATCTGAACCTAGAATGTCAATCAGTTATTTTAAATAATAATGTATTCCCAAATAATAGAACATAAAAGAACAGAATCACGGTGACAATATGAACGCTGTTTCATACCAGTGGTTCGACATCTTCTACCACAGTATTTGATGCACCTTCATTGGTCAGCTGAGTGACGTCAGGCTCAGGTTGAGCTGTAATCTGAAAGTATAACAACTAAGATTTGACATGCATTTCTTTTAAAATATGCACATAAAATTTCTTTATGCCATTTAGGTACTCACAATCAATATGTAACAGCATGAAACTTTTTGTTTGATTGTATATCACCAATTTTATGTCATGGCTAATGGCTTTCCAGTTCAGTGACACAATACAAATGTCTCATCGATTTGGCTTTAAAAATACCTCAAATCACTTGTACAGTGCATGGATATACAAACCATTGCCAGGCTTTCCAAAAGCTCTGCCGCTTTGGCGATGTTTTCATTGGTAACCTGCCGATAATGCCTGTCGGCTACTTTGCCACTGTGGGCAAGATATTCATTTATCCTTTCCTTATCTCCTTCATTGAATCTTGAAAAAAAAGAAGGTCATGTTCATGATAAATAATGTCGAATTGCTTAAAGAATGAATTAAGGACTTTTTCTCACATGTCTATGTGCAATATCTACCCATGTTTAACAGCTGTCTGTATTGCCTTACGGCACTGGGTAGCTGTGACTATCAAATCTTTTGTCATCTTCATATTATTCATCTGGAATCGCTTCATCTGAATAGAAAAGAAAAATTTTCTCATGTATACAGTACAAATAACAAAAGGCGTACATGATACCAATATTAGTACTTTACTAACCTCTTGACCAGCGTTCAAAATCTTTTGTTCCATGCCGGCCGAGGGGTATCTGATAAAGAACCACTGTCGCATAGATACTTCTTGCCCAATAGATGTAAATGTCTCTTGGACACGAGTGTTGTAGCCATCCAAAAATGTAGTGTCTTCTAAGGATAGACTGAATGTGGCAGGCTGGTAACATTGTGTTTTGTGTTTTTCAACACAAAAATTTTTCCGGTTGCCAACAGTCTGAAAAACAACGGTCTATAATCAACAATCTATACGGTGGTATTAATTGCAACAGAGTTATAGTCTGAATATTTAATAGAATAGGCTATATTAGAATAGAGAATTAATAGATGTTATAATAATTACCCTGCTACTATTGAACTCCGATGTCATAAAGTTCTCAGCCACACAAGGCCTTTGGCCATGTCGCATAATAAGTATGCAAATGCAGTATCTGAAAGAGAGAGAAAAAAAAAAATTACATTTAAAAAAACATGAATCTGCATAACGCTAAACTGCCAGTATGTATGTCATATGAGCCGATATTGTGCATAATTATTCTGTACTTCAAATAACATGTAATATCACTTATCAACACATAAACTGTAGTTTTTGAATTATCATTGTCACTATAGACATCTGATTAAAGTTATATTGGAACTAGCCTGGTCAGGTAGATATGGTCATCCTCTGACAAGACTCCTTTCCCAGTGGCTATCTGTAGCGCTCTGGCATGTCCTTGTCGAAGTGCTTCCATGCATTCATAGGGAGTCTTCATGGCTGTCTTCATATTTTTGAATCTGTGGTTAGATGATAAACTGATTTTGTATCATAATTCAAGGCATACTTATAAGTAATGTTTTTTTTTTTAAAAAAGAGGTCTAAAAGGAAAGTTAGGGTCTTAAAAACATTGTTATGTCAATAAATCTTAACTTGAAATGATGCCAACCTTAATGTTATTAAACAGCCATTTTTTGGTAAATCTTATTAGTTGTAGAGTTTTCAGAGTTATTGCAATTCAATTGACAGATATCAAAAATTTAAACTTTATTAACAGTAAGCAATATTTACCTTTTAGATGCATCCTCTCGTAAACTGTCCCTTGTGGCTGAGGCCATCCATGCAGCACAACTAGCTCCTATGTGCTTTAAGTTGTTGTACAGTTCTGGCTTAGTTGAATGCAGATCTGTTGATGTTGTCAAATATGAAATAAATCTGTGAAAAGAAAAAGTTACTAAACACAATGGTCTTCAGAAACTAGACTAAATGCAGGATAACCCCTTCATTCCAGTCACATAATAGGCAGATAATACTCACAAGTTTACAACCTTGTGGATGTTTTTCCTGCTTGTTCCACGAAATCCACAATTTTTAATTAAGTCAAGATATTCTCCAAAACTCTGGGTCTGTAAGAGAGAATCACATTTACTGTAAATGATAATTTAAAGGATTTAATGTGGAATTCAATGAAATAGTGTGTTACATACCGTCAGACATTCAAGCTTCACATTCGTCAGTGATTGCTTTGCATTCACCTGGGAAAATGCCATGAGCCAGCTTATATTTTTCACAGACTTCTGCAACTGCTCTATGCTCACAACCCCTTTCCTGTGGTGTAGTGAAAAATATTATTATGTTACATAAAATACCTAAATATCGATATTGTTTACTGAACAATTACAAGCTTAACCTACCTGTGTTCCAAGAAGTTCTTGAATCCAACTAGATAGCAATCATCTTCATCAATGATTTCACTGTAAAGCCCTAGCTTTTGTCGCTTGCCTCTGGGGCTATCTTCTTTATACTGAAATTTGATTAATTTACCTTACACATTTGATATTTGCAATAAATATACCTTTTTTTATTCTACTTCATACCTGCATATTAATATTATGTTCATAGAGGTATTTCTGACACTGACACATTTCATATACATTTCTAAGCAGAAGAAATCACTCACTATTAGAAGTATTTTACCATGAAATAGGAAAATAAAAGAACATAAGATCATATAGTATTAGGCTTATCTGACAGAAGTTTGGTACAGTAGTTTGTACCATCGTATAATTTGTCATTTGTAAGGTACACTGCAACTATGAAAAGTAATTGTTAATTCTAATCATCATCATTACCTTATACTTGTTGCTGACTTTTTCATCGACTGGCAGTTGTTCATCATCTGTCTCATCTCCTTCACCCTCCGATTCCTCTTCATCAGAGCAGCCTTCGAGACTAATGGCATCACAGCTGTTTTCATCAGTTGCAATCTGATCTTCATTGTTCTCATTATTTCTTTCCTCATCATCAGTCTGCATATGAAATTGATTTTTGACAATATTTGATACAAATTTATGACTATCAGAGAAAATATATTTTATCAGATTGTCTCAGTACCTTTATAATTTTAAACACATTGTCAATTGATCCTAGTTTTGGAATATATAATGATATTAATACATGCATGGTTGACCATATGGTCATTACCTCAATTATAGAATATCCAAGATGTTTCAGCAAGTTGACCACATCTTCAAAAGTGATACCCTCAGGAGGTAAATTGCTGCGAATTTTCTCCAAAGAGACTTGTTTCTCGTTCACTTCTGGTTCATGGCATTCATTCCTGGCATCCATCGCCATTTTTCTCCTTTCATTATCATCAAGGATTCCATGTGATTCTTTCAAATGTTGTGATATACGAGGGTGTAACTTCTTGCACAAAGGGCAAGAAATATATCTCCGTGGCATCTAAAATCAACATTATATCTCTGATTACTTCTATACAGTGGAATGTGAAAGATTCCATATTTCCAACAGTATGCATACAAATATATCAACCATACTTTTGTACGTGACAAAAATGGTATATGTAATCACCAAAATTCTAGGTAATAGCTTAGGATTAGATAAATACTTCACAGAACCCAATCATTTTTGTGTTACATATATGTTATACACAACACCATTTATATTTGATAAACATTTTTGAGTGTTTGTTTGGAAACTCTCTGATTGTGAATTTTGACTGATTATTTGACAAGCAGTATAGGCTGGGTTTCAAGATGTTGCTTTGATGCATTTCACAATGTACTGCTTTACTTAAATATTTCATATTTTTAGCCAAATGATGTTTCATGAATTGTTTTAGAAAATGTTAGCGGGGATGAATTCAGCTTATTCAGGAGAAACACTTTTTTTTTTTTTACATAATACCCCAAAACACCGAAAATGTCATGTTTATAAATCCAAATCTGCAATGTTATGTCACATTACACAACAGCAGCTGCAAAGGGCTTTAACAATTTCAATAAATGATGAATAAACATCTCTGAATGTGCTATTGAATACTTTTGCAACGCACTGTACATATGAAAATAATGCAAATAATAAAATAAACCAAATATGAAAGTGAATGTTATCCTGCTTACCTTTTTGAAATCTTCAATGTCAGGCAGACTTGGATAAGGTGACTAAAACTCCATATGGCTTCCCTTTTTATATAAAGTCTCGGAATGGGAGGGGTCTACATATTAGGGGGAGGGTTTAATTTTGAGCTACAATATACTGAGATATTAGGTAAAGTTTAGAAAACCTTGGAAACTTGTGGGAGGGGCTTGTTTGCTAAATGCTGTATGATTTATTGTTACTGAAGTGATGTGGATCAATTGTGAAACTTTTCATACATCTAACCAATATTAGGTATCAGTATTTTTTGCCCACTGAATCCGTTTCAGGGCATGGAGGATCATGGGAATACTTTTCACATGGCTGTATTGTCTATTTTTATCAGACAATGATTAATGCATGGGTAATAATACTTAGTCCACTACTTAAGCAGATATAGGTGTTTATCAATTTAGATCAATTTATTCATAATTTTTGGATAGATAGATAGACATATAGATAGATAAATTGATTGATTGACAGATAGACAGATAGACAGATAGATATATAGATAGATAGATAAGACAGATAGATAGATAAGATAGACAGATAGATAGATATATAAATAGATATATAGATAGACAGACAGATAGACATATACATACACAGACAGACAGATAGATAGATAGATAGACAGATAGATAGATAGACAGAAAGGCATATAGACAGATAAAGAGATAAATAGATGGACAGATAGATAGAGATAGATAGATAGATAGATAGATAGATAGTTAGTTAGTTAGTTAGTTAGTTAGTTAGTTAGTTAGTTAGTTAGATAGATAGTTAGATAGAAAGATAGATAGATAGAGAGAGAGAGAGACAGAGAGACAGAGAGAGATAGATAGATAGATAGATAGATATATAGTTAGACAGACAGACAGACATATAGACATATACATACACAGACAGACAGATATATAGATAGATAGATAGATAGATAGACAGGTAGGAATATAGACAGATAGACAGATAAAGAGATAAATAGATGGACAGATAGATATATAGATAGATAGATAGAAGATAGATAGATAGATAGATAGATAGATAGATAGATAGATAGATAGATAGATAGATAGATAGATAGATAGTTAGTTAGTTAGTTAGTTAGATAGTTAGATAGTTAGTTAGTTAGTTAGTTAGATAGATAGATAGATAGATAGATAGATAGATAGATAGATAGATAGACAGGTTGATAGACAGGTTGATAGACAGGTTGATACTTGATAGGTTGACAGACAGACATTGATATATATCACTCAAGTTATCTTTGCAACAATACAGGAACAGGGATCTTCTCATATCGCCATTCACGAATAAATCATAATTATATTACATCACCATAAACTTCATGACATATGAAGCCATCAAAGGTGTATTGTTTAAAAGTTAGTTTTTTACAGTTTGTATGTTCATTCCCATGGGTATTGATGTACATTGCATACATAATCATAATTGATGATTTCAAAGGTTTAATTGTCATTTATCTAAAATCTGACATGATCCTGTTGTTAGAAACAGGAGACAGAAATGGCAGAGCAATGGGTGCATTTATTTTTTTTTTGCACATTTAAATACTCATCGATCTAATGGTCAAGGGTTTATACCAAGGAAATTTACTGGTCCTAATTATGAGTCATTTAAATGAGATGGTTTTAATAGCAAGGCTATTTAATGGCATGGTAACAGTTTGACGCCAAATTAGACTGGGTCTTGATATCATCCAAATGGAGTTTCACCATGCACTAGGCATGTCCCAGTTGTCACCAAGGCCAACACTTCTCAATGATTCAAAATGAATGACTTTTAAAAGCATACTAAACAATTAATCTTTATACATCATACAATGAAAATTTTTAGTAACTTGCAAGAGTCATGTTACCATCAATGACTCTTTCTCTTTTTTATCAATAATCTATAAAATTAATAAAAATTATGATATTATTATCATTACTGTGAACTCCATCATGAAGCTGCTACATCAAGCAAAAGTGGCATTTCAAAAACATTTATCAGTTAAAGTACAAGGTTTTTACAGTTTGTGCTCAACTCATTTTTCATTCTCCCCATAACATATCTGCAGTGCATAATATCAAGGATATATGCATCTGATTCATCCCAAAAACACTTATCTCTGAATCAATAAATAATACTTCAAAACAGTAGGAACTAAAAATGGTCTTGATGTGTGGTGAAAGGATGGAGCATAGTGAAAAAAGTGAGCATGTTCACTTATCAATGATCATTTAAGGTGACAGTATCCCATCATATTACTTTTCAACATCTGAATAAAGGGTAGGCGGAGCCTAGTAATTTAATGTATACACACTGGGCCAGGAATATGTTCAATAACTACATCTTAAACCAGAAATAGCACCCTTCTGTTCACGGAAAAACACCAGAAAAGAAAAAAAGAAAGATCAAATTAATCTTCTCTATATTACTCAGTTAAGTATTAATATCTCTGGCGTAATTACAATTGTTGTGTTCGTCCATCTTTCATAAAGCCATTTTTTGTTTAAATCGATATTAAACAGTTATAGTATGATCTAGGTAAATGTAAAACATACTAACATGTATATCTGATAATACAACATAGTTTCTCTGTAGGCTGCACAACACTTCATTGCTCAACACCTTTTTTTATACATCATCTTCAAATCTCTGTGAGCTTGCTTTGTTTGTCATGTTGTAAAACTACAAAATTGTTGTATTGTTGTAGCCATTTTATTCATTGCCTTTGTGTTGCTGACCAGAAACTATTCCATCCAAATTTATCATAAAAGTAGAGTTTAACTATATAGCAATAAGGCATGCCTACAAAGTAGTGCTTACCAATAAACTAAGTAAGAATTCAAAGTCTCCCACAGTATTGCTGGGGAGATGTCCTCCAGCATTGCATAAATATATATATATGAAGGATATTTGTAGATCAAATGATTGTTTTGTCCTTGTCAATTGTCAAATTCTGATTTACATCAGGAGACTTGAAATAGACTGTTAATTGAATCAAATTCACCTTGATACAGTTGGTTGAGGTTATTAGTTAAAGCATAATAATTAAAAGCTTAAATGGTATGTAATTTAAAAACCAAACATAAGACACAGGAAATGCTCTGCAAATACGCGATAGATAGATAGATGATAAATAGATAGATAGATAGATAGATAGATTTAGCATATTCCAATTATCCTGTACATCTGTTGTTTCTATACTTCTCTAATAATGTAAATATATCCATAAAACCTATCAAATTCACCTAGCTTAGTATCTGCATATTTTTTTTCAGTGTATATATATATATATGCTGACTGCTAATGTTTGTATGCAGACATGCAGAGAATTGCAAAAACATTTATCAAATATAGTGCTGATCATTCTTCGAGTAACTGTGGTAAAAAAATAAGCATTTCTCACTGTGGAGCACTGCATTTTTGTTACTGTTAATTGTCACAATATTTTACACATGAGCAGACTTGAATTATAGCACTAATTTTCCAAATTTGACCTTTTTGTCATTTGTTCACAATATACAGGTTAAATTGATAATTAGAGTTTCATTGAAACTTGGTTTTCTAATGCAGGACTAAAAGTGTAAGCATGGCACACTCTAAATTTGGAGAGCATAAACACATTGAAAATGCTCAGCTGGTGTTCAAATCACAGTCAAAGTGTTAATTTTGTTTGCAGTAATCATTCAATATGAACACAAAAAGCATGTAATACATATTTGTTTAATATCTGTGGCAAAGTAGTGTTTATAAAGTGTTTTATTCATTCACACATATTTTTTTAGTGTCAGGCAAATTAAAGGGGCCACTGATACATCACCTGAGGTAATGATTCAAAACCACTCTTGGTTAAAGTCTAACAGAATAATAGAATCATAAGCAAAATTGAACAGATACTGTGGGAAATACATACTGAAAGTTACGATGGAAATTCAGAAATAAGAAAAAGGATGATGGCAACAGAGAGCATTACTTGTCCATTAATGCAAAGTAAGTGTTTTAGGTTTAGTCAGTGTGTGCTTCAATAATAAAAAAGCATTTTGTATTAATAAATTATATATGATGAATAATGATTTATGTCATCCCATAAACATGCATTAAATGCACAAACATTTACAGCAAATAATTATGTTGAGCAAAGCTTAGGCCTTTAATCATCAATCACTTTTTTAATGTATGAAAGCAGATAATATCAAATCAAAGCAGATTTTCTTGCAGTTTGACTTAAGAAATATAATTAGGTTGTACAGCCAAATTCAGAAATATCAGCTGTTTTTAGATGCTGTCCAAAATGTATGTATACTGAGATGGATCTAGGATTTTTATTATTTTTGTTATTTTTGGAGGGGGAGGGCAAAACGCTGCTCTTTAGACTTTGGTTGCCTATGATATGTGGACTTGTCACATTGATTTTATTACATTTCATGTTCAAAGCTTTGAAAAGTTTGGTCTCTGCTGACCCAGTGTGTTAACAGGATAACACCATCGCAGCTAAATTAATCCTATGGGAGTATGCAATTTGATATGTTAAGGGAGATAACATTTTTTGAGATCTGTAGCATCCTACACAATAATAAAATAATATAATATCCTGACATGGAAACTTTCATGCTGTATCCTTTTTCATTGTATGACAGCAGAAAAAAAAGAAGAGTTATACCTAATGAATAACAAGACAGTCTTTCATAAGTTACTAATTCTTTAAATTACCTTCAAGCTGGGCACACATAATAATAGGGGTGGCTTTAGTGGTAAGATGGTCTCCCAAAAGTGAGTTGGCCATAAGTATTAGGTGGTTGTTATTCACATGGGTCTTATTATTGAGGTGAATGGACTTAATCACAGTATGGTCACAAATAGGAACTTTGTTGCTTCAGAAATACATTTTTCAGAATTCTGCAGCAGCGATCTCGCCAAACTTGCCAACACAAGTGACTGGAAATTTTAAGATTTGGATTAAGCCATTAACAGGCAGGTGAATGCACATGCTTGCCATTGATAGAAGACTGATTGAGTTTCAGCTGGCCTGGTGATATTTTACAATTTTTTTATGGAATGTTAGCCAGGGTTAGTATTAGCAAACTCAAGAGATTATCCAGTGAAAGTCTATCATAACAATGAAAATATTCACTTTATTATACCACTGCTGCAAAAAGTCATGCAGTCATGTTTGTAATTTGTGCTCACTGGATGTGACATTTTTCTCCTTTGCATAATCATAACTGAACTATTTGCTTGCCAAGTCTAAGGAGTGCCAATGCTTCTACAAGGCACTGTAAGTCACAAGGGAGCCTCATGAGAGCAATGTCTTATAGAGGTCACCCAGCCAAACTCTGCAATTACATGTATGGAATATTTTGTCTTTTATAGTAACTTTTTTTTGTGACTATGTTTTATGAATCTGATTCAAAATCACAAGTTTGAAATTATATTCTATAAATATAGAAAGTTTTGCTGTATAAATTTGATGACAAAACACAGTTCTTTAATAAACCCTTTTTTACTCTTGCATAAATTCAATTACACTTGACAATGTTGGAAGTTTCATAAAACAAACATTTCATTGCATACCATACAAGAAAAAGATACAAAAATACATTTTCTATACATCTATATATATATCCATCTAGTTGAAAAATCGAAACATGAAGTGGACTGTACTTCAAGCTACGGACTGACTGGCACTATGCTCACAACTGCAAGACTTAGTTGTGGTCATTTCCCTCTGAAGTGGCGATGTCTTCAACCTAAATGATAGTATAACTCACTTATTCATTTTATAAGACAATTTCTCAACTTCATAACTGAACAAATGTGTAGTTGCACATATATGATTATCATTGTTCTGCCTATTTAACCCGCATAATTGTACATAAATGCAGTAACTATACCACCAAGTGCTACTCACCTGGTCAGTTACTATATGACCTTGTCTCAGACAGAGGAGACAGCCCGGGACACACTCTGGTAAAGAAGAGTTCACATCCTTGTAATCATACAGAACTTCTCTTCCTGCCTCGATGTCACACTTGGCAACAATGACAATGTGCAACTTTCCGAGCAGCATTCATCTTTCTGGTCTGACATTGTCATGTCTCTTGCTGTGATTGATCAAACGACCAATTTTTCCGTCATCGTCTGTAGCATCTATGAGGGTGTATCTTGAATCATGTTTCACCTGTCAGAAATTAAATTATTTCACCTGTCAGAATAATTAAATTATCACAGCAAATTATTTTGTTTGTTATAAGAAATAAATGTCAATTCCTGAATTGGCATATGTGATGTACCAGACCCATTTTATTGTACCTGCATGATATAAATAGATGAGCTGGTATCACTTAAGTATTTCTCTACTTCCTTTAGAGTCAACTTTGTTTTAATCATGCCTTGGTAGTCACATAGAATATCTCCTTCTCTGAATGACACAGTGGTAAAGACACCTTTCCCTCTGCATTCCAGGTTGTCAGTGATTGCTAGGCCTTCCCATGATTGTTCTGAAATTAAAAATTCATATATGTTTTAATTCCCATTAAGAGCATGACAGAATGCTCTTTTTTTGCCAATAAGCAGCTAATGCATATTACCTTCTATTTTTTCTAACAGAACTCTATCTTCAACAGGTTTCCTGCGCTTGTTCTTTGAAGAAGTGTTGTCATCCCATTTTCCTTTTAGTGCTGTTTGAACCATAGCCATTTGTTTTTTGTTCAACTGCCACGCCATGGAAGAAAAGTAGCTTTTTATCTGAAAGCAAAACGTGCAAACAATTTATGTGGTGAATTGAAGTATTAGCACTAAGTATTGAACAAAGTGCTGGCTCTATCATTGAGGCAAAATAATTTAGATGTATTAGATGAGCTCCCACCTCCCACTTTACCAAACTTGCACCAACTAAATATACCTGTTTTTCATTTGGACACTTCCTTGTAAAACTGGCAATCAGCATGTCAACACGAAATTGCATTTGTCTGTACCGCCAGCGACTTCCAAGAACTGCCACATTAGACTTTCTGCCAAATACCTCATGCAGTTGTTCTTTTGAGGGAGGCTTCTTCTGAGCAGTGCAAGGGAAATTAGTGAAGAGGTCATCTTTGGAGAAAAAATTAATTGACTAAGATAATTCTACATCCCTAATTTTTCACAATAACTGTTCAGGCAATAAAAAACACATTTACTCACCATTACTTGTTTCTTTCACCTTGCTTACTTTTTTCTTCTTCTCAGTTGACTTTCGCATATTTTTAGCCTTTGCATCCTTTGGAATTTCAACTACAATTTGAAGGTAAATTATTTAAACATAGATGGGATTATAACACAATATATAATGGTAGGTTTAATTTATAAATGTGAGCTATTACAAACCTATGATATGCCCATAGTGATGTAATACTTTCTTAATAATCTTCAAATTCACAGAAGATCCAATCAGTTGGTCAATGAGTTGATCCTCTTTGATGATGGTATTGTCTCTGTAAAAAAAATAATGAAACAAGATCGAACCAGTCTATTGAAGTGACCCCATCACTTTGGGAGCATAGTGTGAGAACCATGAGGAGATGAGGAGCTGGGTCAAATAGCCTAATTTATAGGGAACTATGGCAGGTAGCAGTGGAAAGCAACATTGCTGGTAATATTATAATATGATGTAATTATCTCTTGAATCAAGTATTTCAGAGTACATTACAAAAGAGTATGATAGATTTATAATGATACAAATACCCACGCACTGCAGCTAATAAATATAAATAAAAACTACCTACTTGATATTTCTAATTAGCGTTTCATATGCTGCTTGCCTCTCTTGCCTTGCTTCTTCCTTACCAAGTCGGTGTTTCTCTTGTAAATGCTGATTTAACTTGTCGACAACCTTAGGGCAATATGTACACAGAAGTGGTAATCTGTTTTGCTGAAATAACAGAGTTATGTATAAAATACAGTTGCTTTAATAATACATTTATCCCAAGTTTGGCTTGACAGGGAAAATTGCAAGGGTTCTGATTTTCCTGATAGACAGCATAGTAAAACTGAGTATTATTTAATTTTCTGGCCATTTAAGTTTTGTGAATCTCATGATGTAAGTATGGGTGGCAGCATACTGTAATGCAGCTTAAATTAGCTAAAATTACAGCCTCAGATGAATTCATGCACAGGAAAAAAACATTTACCCAATTTTAGATGATCCTCTTTTCTTTTTTTTATTCCTTGTCAATCATGCATTTGATGAAATACTTGAAATATAATATTAAAAGCAAAGTATACTTACATCTTTGATTTGATGGGATCCTGCCATGATGAGTACTCCATGCAAAGTAAAATTTCATGGCATAAAACTGTTACAGCCAACCCTCCCCCCTTCCCCTCCGTCCTAGCACCCCCCCTCCCTCCCCCAACCAATCCAGGCTAGAGATAAGAAAGGAGGGCGAAGTTATTGCGCAAGTGCAAGTGAATGATAATGCAAGCTCATGTTACGGTTTGCAATGGACACGGACACACCACGCTAGACGAAATTAGAGGTAAGAGTGATTTTGCAGCTGCTATTATAACCGCTAGTGAACAATATGTCAGATAAATTCTTCTTTATTTCACAGAACTCAACAGTGAAGATGTATGCATCTGATGAGGAAATACCTTGCAGTCAAAAAGATGTGAGTACACTGCAAATATATTGTGTACCGATACCTTTTTGGAAGAAAATGTTCGAGCAAAATTATCTAAGTTCACATTTTTGTTTTTTTTGGAAACATCTGCATCATATTATTCACAAATAACCATACAGTGGAATTCCGCAGTTGAGACCAGCATTGGGACCTCCCTAAATGGTCATATTATAATGGTAGTAATTGAAATAATAACTCCCGCGGCCATTTGAAGTATGCTTATAATAATTGCCTCTTTATCTGCTTATTTTTCAATTATAAATGCAACTCAAATTTTGACACAAATATGTTGTATTGAAAGCATGTAAAATCAAAAGTGAATATAGTTTTTGTCAAAAATTTTCCAGACTTGAGTGATAAAATAAGTTTTTATGGCTTTTGACAAAATATATAAATATTCTGCATACATATCTATGCTGAGTCAAGTAAAAGACACCACCCATGGGATACATTTTAACGTGGTGTGGACTCCCAAGTCCTATCATCTGACCATTACATCTGTCTCATGCAGCTGGCCATATCGTGTGGCATTGAAAAAATGACATACTAACATCATCTTCATTAAGTTATGGTGTTTATCTTTGAATGAATGTTGAATTTTTCCCCCAATATTTTTACAGATAAAGCCTGCTATATGTAGATTTTGTGGGGCATGGACAAAGACCTTAATGAAGTATTGTGACTGGCATATGAGCCTGTTACAATTTGCCTTGTTTGTAAAAGTATCATTTTGGAGCCTGTCCACCATAAGTTGTGTGACAATATTATATACATACAAACTTTGTAAGAATATGTCTAAAATATTGTAGAAATAGGTGTTTGGGGTTTCATGACCATTAATGAAAAATATTTTTCAATGATAACGAAAATATGAAAATTTGGTACTTTTTCAAACCCTCATATCAGTGACTCTATTATATTTGCATCAGTGAAATTTTGCCTATGATATAAGCTACACATGTTTCATCCTTCTTCTTTTTTCATAATAATAGAAAACCTAAAATGTTTGTTACTTCCTTCATATTCCAAATTAATATCAGTGACAGCTATAAATGTTTTAATATTTGATTATAGTATAACGCAGTCAACAAATTTTGTTCATAATTACCAGAATCAGAATTATTGTCCTTTAGTACACTACATACTGTAAATAAAACAGTAGTTTATGCAAATATTTAAAAGTGGCCCCCATGGATTTAAGGAGGAATTCCTGCCTGCACAGACCTCTCAGACAGTTTTTGGGATGCTTTTGATTCCTGATAACGAGCAACTGGAGCTCATTAAACACATTCCTATATATAATACCTGACCTTAAGAAGTAGTTAAAGGAATTCTGCAGGAGACATGGTAACATAAAACTTAATTCAATTTTATTTAAAGAAAGTATCCTTCAATTCAGCTGAAAGCTGTTGTTACAGGAAATTTCACTTGAGGGAAATGGATTTGTCAGGTGAATTGAGCTGCCTGATAACATCATCTGATGTTGGATTGGAGCATGCTTGATTGGCTGCTCGCCACTCAGTCCACACTATGTCATGTTAAGTGGGCTGACACGTCAAAACCCAGAAACCTAATTATGGGAATTTTTTGCAAGTTTGTCTTGTTAAACAAAACAACTGGTTTAAATATGTAGTCTGAAGTCTACACATTCTGTTTTCTGGATGCTATGTTCATTTGCGAAAGTCTTGAGAAAAAATGTATGTGGATAGTGAGGATAGGCAAAGGTCAATGAGTTTATCAGTATTAATCAGTAATTAGTAAATATTAAACTGAATGTCTGCAAAGTTTCAAGCTCATTTTCATACATAGTGAATTGATTGTCCATAATTATCTAATTTTTATTATTGTATCTTCACACAGCTCAAGCCAAAGAGCAGCACCACCAACTTGAAAGAAACCGAAAAGGAGAGTAAGGTAAGAATATACTCTTTCAGTGAATTATGTAAAGTTGTGTGAGGTAGAAAGGTAATGACAGATATTGTGTTTTTTTCTGATAAATCATGTTTGTCACAGTGATTTTAACAAAAATGTATTCTGTGTAGCAGGATTTTGACATTTTCAGTTTGCTGATTGCAATTCTATACCATGCCAAATAGCAGAATTAAAAAGATTTAATTAAAATGGGTGTTACCTTAGATAACAGTAGAGTATGATCCTGATTTGTTGACCATTCTGAATAAGGTTATAACCTGTCTGGCAAGTGAGCAACACATTTCAAGCTTCAGGTCCAAGTCACCTTTTATGTCATCGTTATTGCAAGTATTACTTTCTATGGTCCAACTTTGAGATATTAACAGAAAACATTTCTTGCATATTTAAATATGGGGATTATGATATAATAAAAAATAGTAATTTATTATGTAAGTTAAATGTTTTTTCTAATACATAAACAACAACAAAAAAGCCTACCCATTCTTGAATAACATATATGCATTTTCTAAACAGGAAAATTACAACCCTTTTCATGTTTTGAATACCATTTATGATTTATTTATGTTGTCAGAATAATGATCATTCTTATGACAGATGATCATAGTCCTCAGATGATCACATAGTCTTCATACATATCTAACAGACAATCAAGTTCTCTTACCAGGATTCTTCATTCTATATATTAAGTGCTGATACACATCAAATTATGTTGTCAGAATGACAGTCATTCTTGTGCCAAATGATCACATATTCTTCAGACGTATCTAACAGATGATGAAGTTATCTTACTAGGTATTTTTCGTCTCATGAATTATGGGCTATATCACAGACATATCTGACAGATGATCAAGATCTCTTACAAGGTATTTTCACCTCATAAATTAAGTGCTGCTAGTGATCTAACTGCCTGAATATCAGATTATGTTGTCAGAATGAAATTCATTCTTGTGACAAATTATCACATATTCTTCAAACATATCTGACAGATGATCAGGCTCTCTTACAAGCCAAGAACTTCTGGAATATTTAACTTTTACACATTGCTTTCTATTGTCTAAATAACTAATCTTGAATAAACAAAAGTCATCACGAAAACATTTGAAGGTCCCTGATATCCTTGAAATTAAAGTCATATTGCCATACGTGGCATTTGTATGCTTAACAAAAGTTGGCCGTGAAAGTTATTTGATAATTTCTGATCCTTGAAAAGTTTCTGATGCCCTTGAATTTAAAGTCATTATTTCATTTGTGGCATTTGTATGGTTAACAAAAGTTAACCTTTGGAAGTTGAAATTTGAGTCTAAGGTTACTTTTTTAATTCTTATTTCGGAAACATAATGTATCTACATGCTACTTTTATTTCTGAATTGGGAAACTTATGGTCTTTGTAGCACTTTGGAAGGTCCCTGATGTCCTTGAAATGCCAGCATTTAATACCATTTGTGGCATTTTCCTATATGCTTGTCAAACAGTTGACCTTGGAAGTTAATCTACTATTTTTGAATATTGAAACAATTAAATGGTCCCTGATGTCCTTGAAATTCCAGCAATAATGCCATTTGTGGCATTTGTATATGTACATATCAAAAGTTGGCAATGGAAGTTATTCAATTTCTGAAATTTAAGGGGTTTATTTCTTAATGTTTCTGAATGTAATATATCTACATGCTACTCTTGTTTCTGAATTTTGAAATTTCTGGTTTCTTTGGCCCTTTGTTTGTCCCTGAATGTAATCTCTAATGAGTTTATGTTTCTAAACTTGTTTCCTGTACTATAATGTGATATGTGCTTTTATTTACAAAGTCAAGAATAATAATATCATATCAAGTATAATTATTTGTGAGGCAATAATACACAAAACAGCTGAGGAATGAAAATGACGAATCACACTGTTGAATCTGTGCCTGGGGGTTGTAAGACTTGTGTAAAGCCTTGAAACTGATTGGTTCTGCCAGGAATTACAACCTGAAGGAGTAGATTTGCCACGAGAAGGTGTGACATCATGGCAAAAGAATGGCCAAATCTACTGTTTGGAAAAAAATCCATCACCTAATCTGCGCCTTGGGCTGTGAAACAGATGCTAAACCTTGAAAAGAATTGGTTAAGCACATTATCACAGCCTAAAGGAATAGTTTTCTGCACATAGCAGGTCTGAAGAATTGTTAGCTTGTGGTATTTCTCAAGAGATAGGTGGTACATCTGTCCGATATATTAGGTAAGATAAGATAAGATAAGATAAGATAAGATAAGATAAGAATGATGTCATTCATGCCATAGATCAGCAGAAGGCCGTCTGGCTAGTTTCTGACAGCATTCACATCAAGTTATTTTGTAAGAATAATAGTCTTTCTTTTGAAAGATGATTACATATTCTTAAGAAATATCAAACAGATGATTAATGCCTTTACAAGTTATATTTACCTCATGTTATCAGAATGATAGTCATTCTTGTGACAGATGATCACATACTCTTCAGACATATTTGACAGATTTACCTCATGGCAGTGATGGAAGTGGGAAAATGTCAGTGAGGTGAACTTAAGCACCAGTGGCCTGGCCACACAGGATCAGCTTAGTGCAAAAATTTGAATTACAATACAAATAATTTGATTTCCAAAAATATATTTATTAAAATATTTAATAACTTGAATGTCAAATATTTCAATTTATTTATAGTACGTGTTTGAAAATATTGTCTAGGTTCTGACAGATTATGTTGTCCATCCTCACATAGCATGTACATGTACATTGGAGAGACCAAGGGGGGGGGGGGGTGTGAGTGCCCCATCCCCAGGTCTTGTACTTTTTTCAATTGCAGCCCCCTGCCCCTTGGCTATATGTTGACCTCAGACCCACAGGTCTTTGGATGTTACGCCACTGCAATCATTTATAACCACAAAGGGACAACATAATCATATTTGAATTTGACAGGATGACAGTCATTCTTGTAACTGTCTATGACATATTTCTCAGACATACCTGACAGATGATCATGCTCTCTCACCTAGTATCTTCATCTCATAAATTAAGTGCTATGCTAAAAATCTGTCAGCATAAATATCAGATTATGTTTTCAGAACGATAGTCATTCTTGTGACAGATAATCACATATTCCTCGGACATATCTGACAGATGATCAACTCTGATACAAGGTACTTCATCCATTGATTATGTGCTATTAGGACCTTGCAGGATACCTATTTAACATCAATGTTACAGGAGAAACACATCATTAGAATGTAGCCAAATAAGACAAGTGACAGAAGTTTCTATCACACTACAGCTGGGGAAAAAGAAGAGTCACACAATCCGTCTATGCCTTGGGATGTAAGATTTGTGCAAAACCTTGAAAATATTTGGTATTGCATGGTATTACAACCTAAAGGAGTAGATTTTCTGCAACTAGAAAGTCTGTAGGATTGTTACATTTACTCATAAGACAGGTATTTCTTGAAAGATAGGTTGTTCATATGTCAGATATATGTTGTGAGACAATGTATTTAGCAGTCTTGAGATTGTCAGCACTGATTTTTGTGAATATATTAACCAACTCCTGTTTCATGTGACATGTTTAATTTGAGATCTTATATAGAGCTTTTGTTTTACAGGAATGACACGTACCGTGAGGTCCAGTGAGGATGATGAAAGCATGAAGGAGTTCAACCAACCAATTGATGTGGGAAAAAATGTCATTATTTTTGTTAGTCTATATATATGCTTAAGAAATTAGAAGTTTACATTTAAAAAGCATTCCAAATAATTGTATTCGTACACCTCAAGATATCAAAATTGTTATATTTCGATTATTCCTAATCTCTCATATTTGATTGTTAAGGGAAGACTACGACATGTTCAATTGAGTCTGTTATGACAATATTTTGTCTGTTTTTGGCTCTTGGGTCAATCACAAAATTTTTATATAACCATGTATTCAGTAAGATATGACTTTTTAAATGCTTTTAAATTGACATTGACTTCTCTCAATTCACCTTATAATGAATATCATTTTATTACTAGTTCATCTAAGAAAACATAATTACATGAAGGCGCAAATCCTGGGGGGGGGGGGGGGGGGGGTTGTATTTAACATTCATCCATGTTTAAATTTCTGAGACATCCCCCCCCCCCCTCCTTACCAAATTCATAAAACTGCGCCCCTATGATAGCATGCTTGCCTATTTGGGTTGCATTTTAGTAGCCAAAACAGGAAATAATTCCACATAAATTAATATACTTGAAATGTTGATTACATAGAATATGACAAGATGAATTATAATGTTGCATTTATTTTGCCTTACTTCATGGAATTCATTGTAAACTTTATCGGTTTGGGAATCTTTTGTATCGTTTGCTAAGTGAGAAAGAAATAAACAATCATGCAATAAATATATATTATAAGACTTATTGCTGTATGTGTTAATTATTTTTAATTATTGTACGCAAATGACAAATACCACATCGGTATATTGGAAATGAATTATGGAATGCAAGTGACACAGTTGATATAGTGATTGCTTATCCTTTTTTGACATGATAAGAAATCAGAAGCCTTGGAATTATGAAAAATGTCATTTTTGCCAACAAGCAACAAAGACAAATGTGGGATTTGATATTTTATTAAACTTGCAAGCATTTACAAAATGGTAGATGTTTGAACATGAGTATTTGATTTAAAATACATAATCCCAATTTAAGAAAGTATAGGACTAGTGAAGACTAGGTATTGACTACAACAATTGAGATATATGATAAGAACATATGTAGAACAGTAATACAAGCAAAATAATGGATTTAGATTGGAGTTATAAACATTTGTATAAACATTAGCGAGCTATATATGACATGTAAAAAATGTAAGCAATTGGCATATAGTAATGCTACAAAACATGAGGATATAAATTTGTTAAAGAGTTCATGGACAGATGTTGGGGAAACCCTCGAAGAGCACCAGTCAGGGAATGCAGGGAAGGGAGTGCAGGGAAATATTTGTAATTAAAGTTGGTGGAGGAAAATTGAAGTGTCAATGGTGAATCTGAGATTGAAGAAGCCATGCCATGGCTGGTAGTGGTCATGTGACCGCTTTTGGCGTGAGAGGCACTGAAGGGTTTTCCAGAAATTGCTTGTCATGCAAAAACCCAGCTCTACATATTCTTATTTCCCAATTATAACTTCTTAATGCTAATTTCTTATTTCTTATTTTGGAATTTATGTCGCACCTATTTCAGAATAATGTGATAGCTATAGGGTTATATGTGTTTTTTGGAAATAAACTGCTCTACATATTCTTATTTCCCAATTATAACTTCTTAATGCTTATTTCTTATTTCTTATTTTGGAATTTATGTCGCACCTATTTCAGAATAATGTGATAGCTATAAGGTCATATGTGTCTTTGGAAATAAACTGCTCTACATATTCTTATTTCCCAATTATAACTTCTTAATGCTTATTTCTTATTTCTTATTTTGGAATTTATGTCGCACCTATTTCAGAATAATGTGATAGCTATAAGGTCATATGTGTCTTTGGAAATAAACTGCTCTACATATTCTTATTTCCCAATTATAACTTCTTAATGCTAATTTCTTATTTCTTATTTTGGAATTTATGTCGCACCTATTTCAGAATAATGTGATAGTTATAGGGTCATATGTGTCTTTGGAAATAAACTGCTCTACATATTCTTATTTCCCAATTATAACTTCTTAATGCTAATTTCTTATTTCTTATTTTGGAATTTATGTCGCACCTATTTCAGAATAATGTGATACCTATGGGGTTATATGTGTTTTTTGGAAATAAACTGCTCTACATATTCTTATTTCCCAATTATAACTTCTTAATGCTAATTTCTTATTTCTTATTTTGGAATTTATGTCGCACCTATTTCAGAATAATGTGATAGCTATAAGGTCATATGTGTCTTTGGAAATAAACTGCTCTACATATTCTTATTTCCCAATTATAACTTCTTAATGCTAATTTCTTATTTCTTATTTTGGAATTTATGTCGCACCTATTTCAGAATAATGTGATAGCTTTAAGGTCATATGTGTCTTTGGAAATAAACTGCTCTACATATTCTTATTTCCCAATTATAACTTCTTAATGCTAATTTCTTATTTCTTATTTTGGAATTTATGTCGCACCTATTTCAGAATAATGTGATAGCTTTAAGGTCATATGTGTCTTTGGAAATAAACTGCTCTACATATTCTTATTTCCCAATTATAACTTCTTAATGCTAATTTCTTATTTCTTATTTTGGAATTTATGTCGCACCTATTTCAGAATAATGTGATAGCTATAAGGTCATATGTGTCTTTGGAAATAAACTGCTCTACATATTCTTATTTCCCAATTATAACTTCTTAATGCTAATTTCTTATTTCTTATTTTGGAATTGATGTCGCACCTATTTCAGAATAATGTGATAGCTATAAGGTCATATGTGTCTTTGGAAATAAACTGCTCTACATATTCTTATTTCCCAATTATAACTTCTTAATGCTAATTTCTTATTTCTTATTTTGGAATTTATGTCGCACCTATTTCAGAATAATTTGATAGCTATAAGGTCATAT